>CM076657.1:12544132-12620347 GCA_038496675.1 Rachycentron canadum
TGTATAAGATAATTATTATTATAATACATAGACGTTATATAATTTTGTGATACAATGCGCTTACGTCAACGTGGTAAAAGTGAAAAAGTGGAAACGGGCAGTTTTCAGATAAAGGGCAACGTGAGAAATGACTGAAATGACTTCTTCGGCTGTATTTGTTACGAAAAGTAAAACAACAGCCCCGTCGGTTGGTCCGTAAGAGCAAACACGGACCGAAGTTTTCTTTGTGATTTCCCACGCGGTCACCGTCAACACCCGTGCGCACTTTCAGCTGTAGTTCGGGGGTTTACGAGGGGCCGTGAAGGCATCGTCACGATGGAAACGCGAAAACAACACAGGAGGCTAAATTCAGCGTTAGCGAACAAAAAACAGAGCTACAAATCTTCTTAAATCACAAAAGCAGCCTTGAGAGGTCGAAGTAACGATGGAGAAATCTGAAGACTTCGAGGGTTTTTTGAAGCACGTTGACAAAATAAGTGAGTAATACAGAAGTTCACCGTATTAGTTAGCCAGCGTTGGCCAAACAAACCAAGAAACGTCCATGTAAACGTAGGCTAATGGTTATTGGTTATAGCCCATAGAGAAACAGTCACTAGCTCACTAAACTTACCTACTTACTTGCTGCTTTCGTCTTTATGAAGCCAAAGGTCAATACATACATTGCAAAATTGTATTTCCTAACCATACAATTGGGGAAGAGCTATTTAGTTGTGATTTGCATTTTCATTAAATTGGTGAAAAATTGGTAGTTTGTACATTAACTATTAGGTATATTATAAAGGGTTACAATATATAGAAAATATGCAGGAAGAACGCAATGATAAGTCAGTAGTTGATCTACAGGAAGTTAATCAGCAATTGTATTGATAGTCCATGAATCCCTTTAGTGATTTTCCAAGCTAAAATCCCAAACATTATCTGATTCCAGATTCTCATGACAATTCAATCAATTAATTTTTGAAATCTTAGAGACTGATGAACACGGCAAGCTATAAAAGGTAGTTCATGTTAATACACAATATATATTGTGTATTAACTTGTTTCATTGTATAAAATGTACATTTTGAAGCATATGTGGTATGTGGTATTATAAATACTGAACTTGAATTTAAGGCTGTAAACCGTAACATAAATCACCAATTCTTTTCAGGTGAGCTAGTGAAGGATCTTAAATCTTCTGATGTCAAAGTCCAGCAAAAAGCAATGGAGGAAGCTGATTGCTACATTGCTGCCTTGGAAGAACCCTGCAGGACAAATGTCAACAAGACTGCAATCAACACAAAGCCACCACCTCAGTCTTCCTTTGTAAAGACATGCACACAAAGTCATTCTCACAAACATGCCTGAACTTGTTCTCTCTCGATATCGGTCTTTGTCACTCTGCCTATACCTCTCTCTGTCTGTCTGTTTGTCTCTCTCTCTCTCTTGCTGTCCTTCAAACACATATAATCAACCAACATCTTCTAGTTTGTCCTTTCTTGTCCTGTAAGAAGTACAAGGGGATAAAGTAAGTAGTGACTTTGAAGGGACTTTTTTTCCTAACATTGTTCTAATATTTTCTTCTGTTTTACAGAGTCTACAGAACAAAAGTCCAGGTGAGCAAAAATGCAATCCCTTGCAATTAATTGAAATGTTGTTAATTAGCAGACCTTTATGTCCTCTATGGGCATGGTAAGAAAAGTTTCCAAACAAGAACAAAATGAAATCTATATACATTTTTTCTCAAAGATGAATTAAGACAGTGAAGAACTTAAAAGAGATGGCAAAATGTTTGATATGCTTTGCTGGACTGCTCTATATATTTTCTGAGATGGTGGATTGCCTGAACAAACACAGCTGTAAAAGATGCAGTCAGTTTCACTTGGGATCTCAGCAGCCGGTGTAAATATCAACAGCCTTGCCTATGTAGCAGCCTCAATGGCTTCGAGCGATCCATGAGTATAACTTGCACAGTCTACTAAGGGCAAAAATGTTTTTAGTCTATGATTCCTATATTACGTAGGATTTTTTTTTTTTTTTTTTACGTTGCTGCATTGAAATTTACTGCAGACATGACATTGAGGTTTCTTTAATCAACTGTGCTTGTTTGTCAGATGGGTGACTCACTCTGCACTAGAGTAGGAAGACAGCTGCGGTACAACGTGTGTCCTTGGTATTAAAGTGACCTGAGCATTTTTTGCGCTGTCACCTACTTGCCTGCTCAGACCAGTTCAAATGTCCTCTTATTTTGTGATATTTTTCTCACTTTTGTTTGAAGAGGTTTGATAAGGGGATGAAGGGAAGCCTTCACCCCCTTATCAAACTGCCAGCATGTCATGGTGAGACATACCCTGCTACAGATTAGAGGAAATGAATCATTGGATATGACTGACATGTTTTTGTTGCCTGGTTTGTCTAGGGCTCTCTTACAATGCTTAATGGATTGGAGACTGTAGTATTTACTAAGGTTCAATGTCATAGAAATATTTGTGCCCTCAAACATTGGACAATGTTTAAACCTTGAGTAAAGCCTGCATTGTAACCTTAATTTGGATTTGATTGATAATTAATGATTAGATTTTGCTCATTTAACATGTGTTACAAAACTTTAAGGGAAAACTTTAAGTTGAAATTCATAAACAATATGAAATATTGACTAATGATATTTTTTTGAGCAGAGAGTTTCATGAAGATTATAGAGAGAGATGCAGAAGACAGGAGGATAAAGCGGATTGCTAAAGAGAAAAAAGCAAATGGTAATTAAGTTGATTTTGTTCCTTAGTTGGTGTTGGGGGTGACCACTTTCCTGTGATTATAGCACTCTTGAACTAGGAATACATTCTTTTAAATCTTGTTCTGTGTGCGTCATTGCAGCACTCAAACACAAGGGGAATGAAGCATATGCTCAAGAAGACTATGAAACAGCCGTGAAGTATTACAGTGATGGCTTGGATGAACTACGGGACATGCAGCCATTGTACACCAATCGAGCACAAGTGAATATTTTCAACCTCATTTTTTAAATGACAAAGAATGATTTTTTTCCTCAGAAGAAATCAAAGCAGAATGTATATTGTGAGCGTGCTTATGACTGACATAATGAAGAAACATGGGTTTCTTCAGAATGCTACACTACTAATCACATTTACTTTGTGAAGCCAGTTTTGCCTGTTTTTAACACCCAGTTACCAGTTACTCTCCTTTGAATCTATTTAGGCCTACATCAAGCTGGGAAAGTATGAGGAGGCTATCCATGACTGTGAATGGGCCCTGAAGGTAAGGCCTGACTAGTGACTTGGGTCATTCAGTTGTTGCCTGATTTGATATAGTGTCATCTGATGCACTGTTCTTTGTGAACATGATAACTGCTTATCCGTCAGGGTTGAGACAAACAGACAAACGATTCACGCTCACACTCATTCATACGGGCAATTTAGAGTCACTGATTAACTGTGGGAGGAAGCCAGAGTGCCTGAAGGGAACCCACATGGGCACAGGGAGAACATGCAAACTCTACACAGAAAGGCCCCAGGCCTGGGGATCAAACCAAGAACCTGAGGCGACAGTGCTAACCACTGCAACACCGTGCTGCCCTCAAACAATCACTAATATGTGCAGGATATTGGAAACATCAACAGTGCATTCATCATTTCACCATAAAACATGACAAGCTTTCTATAAGGTGGTGCATCTGTGACATTCAGATTGAATATTTCTTTGTTATTATGCTTGTGTTATCAATGCAGAAATATTAAATGACCATTATGCACATGTGCTACAAAGTGCTTTAACTAATACATACATCAATTATTTTCTCTCTATCAGTGTAATGAGAGGTGCATAAAGGCGTATGTACACATGGGCAAAGCATATATGGAACTGAAGAAATATAATAAGGCAAGTATAATTATGTAATATCACATTTAATCACTTTTTTTTTTTTTTTTACACATTGCTCATGTACAGATAAGTTGCGTGGTTGGAATAAAGAACAACATTAATAAGAATTCTGAAGTCAGTATAAGAATTTTGCATATACTGTAATATATGATCTGGTAAAAAATATTTATTAAATAGAATTATTGGAAAGTGCATTTTAGCACATAATGCAACTATTAACAAAGCCATTTTTTCTCTTTTTCAGTCCAGACACTGCTTTGAAAAGATAGTGGAAATTGAACCTGAGAGGGAGAAGATGGTAAAAGGTAAGGAGTTAGGTTAGGAAAACTTTGATTTGTTTAAGTTCTTTTGTGAAAATGATCATCCACGTATCATGTCACAATGTTCCATGTGACTCAGTTTCATTATTCATACTGCACTTTCCTGCCAAATATGACCCAGATTACAGTCCAGCTACAGTTACTAGTGTGGAATAACCTTCTGTCAAGGTCAATCTGCTTTTTCTTTTGTTATTGCTTTGTTTTGTTCATGCAGAATACCTGATCCGAGTAGATTTGGAAGAGGAGAGAGAGAATCAGGAGATGAATGCGAGGCAAGAATTTGACAAGGGAGAGGCGAAGGCCAGAAGTACTGTTCTACTACTGGAGAAGCTGTCAAGGCCTGGCCAGATGCCCCTCTTCTACTGCAGAGGATTGGAGATGCTCTTACAAGCAGTTACTGACTGTGAGGGCTCTTCAGGGAGAAGCTTTGCTCAATTATCTTTCTCCTCTAATCTCTTTGTGTCCACTCTTTCCCCAATAACCTGCTTCACTGGTCCACCTATTCTGCAGTTTTATAGCTAAAATTATTTCAAGAGATCAGTCTTCAGGGCAGGGTGATTAAGAAGACTTGAAGGAGAAAAAGAGATTTGAGGGAGTTAGTACCCACAGTGAACATCTTAGACCATGGCATTGTTCTATGACAATGGATGAAAGGGGAGACCTAATGCTATACATCAGTGGTTTCTCTTCATGCTCCATTTGCTTGTCATAGTGAAGAAATTTCCAATATACATTGTGAAGCCACACAAAGAAGAGCAAAAATTTACTGCTGCCCGTTGATGCACTGTGGAAAGGATAGGTTTGTGTATTTGGTTACGCTATAAAAACTTGGCTGTATGGCAGGCTGGTATGATTTGATTTGGGGTTCTGATTATCTCAATTTGCAGAATTAGACATTCCCATGGCCTGCCATTGTTGATGTAATTTGGTTGGTGAACTGCTGAATCAGTAGCAATTACAACCGTTCCATCAGCTAAGTAATGTTGTTATGAAAAATGAATATTTAAGAATGAAATACCTAAGTTAATATACTATTCTATTTAGTATAGGTACAGGGTTCTACAAGTACTTATTTAATGTTGAGAGCAAGTAGAGAGGAGGATTGTTGTGACATGACAGAGAAAACTATTAAGCCTTCTGGGGCTTTCTTGGGTGCAGTGAAATGAAACATCTGTGATAGTTGGTGTCAATGCCATAACCTTAGTGGCATGCCTGTACACACCCCTGTCTGTTTTTTCTAGCGAGAATTCATGCACTCTGCAGCTGTTCATATTCTGATCCTGTGCTGTTAAATCGGGACATTTGCTAGACATGAGGTATTTTGTTGCATGCACCCATCTGATAACGGTGGTGTCAATTTGAAAAGTAATTTGATATTTGTTTACCAAATCCTCAGCAATATGAAAAGAGGCCATTGTAAGCAGGCAGAGGTTCCTCTCCAGGAGGTTGTTCACCCCTCCTCTGTCAGCTGGTGATATTTTTGTTGATGTTTTTGACCCAACAAATGACTGAAACTCCACAAAGCAGATAGAACTCTTTTTTAGCTGTTGCCATAAGGCTGAAAAAACAGCTAATGGCTTAATGGCACAATTTATAAAAGTAGTACTTTTTTGTTCAGGACAGGAAAAAAAGTAGTTCTGACATTGCTGCCCTCATATAAGATATTAACTCAGCCATTTTGAGCACACAGGAACTGATGAAGTGAATCATGAAGCTTGTTGTTAAGCCCACTATAAAGCCATAAAGAAAACTTAATATAATAAAACTTATATAATGGCTTAATGCTAACTTGTTTTTACTTGTATCACTATTTGTACTGGTTGTCCTCTGAAGGATGGCAAACATTTCCTATTGAATTGCTCTTTTTCTTCATTTAGATAAATAAAAGTATACTGTCAAATGATATAATACCTATCTCACAGTGCCATTCAACTGAAAAGGGCAAAAATTACATAACTCAGAACTGAAAGGATCTCAGCAGGGCTGACATTACAAGCTTTTGCCCCTAAAACTACTCCCTCACTGCTCTGCACTACTTTCTTTATACTCCAGTCATTATTAGTGGAAAATAGACCATTCTTCACTATATTTCACAACATGTTTTATTTAGTCTTTTCATGCCCTTGACTTTAAATCGGTGACCAAGGAAAGTTAAACTGAAAGAGAGAAGTACTGTTTTTCTCTCAAACCTTGAGGCTACCTAGTGATGATGTACTGAATAGTTGTCTGTCTTCTTACTCTATCTACTGTTCTCCTCTAACAGGTACAGGCCAGACCATTTTCAGACTGAACAATGGCTTTAGTATCATCAGCAGCAATGACACGGTGAGGAGGTAAGGAGACCGGAGGGAGAGGTAGCTGTTAGCCCTCAGAGATGCTTTGACAGATGGACCCGGGGACAGGGGCATACAGAAACAATGATGGCCTAAACTAGAGAGATCATTCTTTGCCCACTCTCTCTCTGGTTGTTTGCTGGTAGCTCAAAGAGGTAAAGAGGATCACACTGGAGACCATGAAGATTGCTGAAATGGTCAAAGGCTCTGTGTTTTGTCCCAGAAAGAGGGGGTGTTTTGTACAAGATGGAAATTATGAGTCCCTCATCAGTTAGATTGTTATTAATTCGTCACATTCTTTCCATTGTTAACACTATCATTATCCAAGTTGCAACACAGTGTCCAGGAAACTGAGGAAACTGAGTGAGCAAAGAAAACTTATTTTGATAAAAATTTGCCAATAAAGATACTGCTGTGAATTAGATAAACCAGCTGAGATCTATGTGAGTCATGTAGCAGAGAAGGCCATTGCCATTGTCCTCCTGTCCTGATCACAATCTGAAGGGATCTTCTGAGTTCATGTGCTCTTGCAACTGCTATCGAAAGTCTGAATACTTTTTGAGAGTTAAAGAAAAAGTGGGGAAAGGTCTGGAGTGCTTCAAAGTAAAAAAGAGTCATCCAAAGTACATCTTGCCATTAAACCTAAAGGGCAAGTGCAAAAAGAATGAAGATGTGTTGTGACAGCTAATGTGTAATTACATTTTTGAAACCATAACATATATTAGAATGAGAGGTCAGACTATAATCTCCTGCTAACATGTAGCAGCACATACAAACTTTTCCCAGAAGAGACAACAATAAAGTGTTGATTTCAAAACACAGTATAACTTCCCAGGTGTGATGTGATGGATGACAATGTAAGTTACCTACTGTAAATAACAAAGTGGGCAAAGTGCTTTACAAAGTCCAGGAGTGGTGTCAGTCCCAGTTCACTCAAATGCTCACAAAACTGTTGTCTATTTTTATTTCGTTATATAGCTCAACTAAAATAAACTTTCAGCTGCAGCAAGATTACAGAATATTGATATGAAATGATCTGAATTGTCTTGAGTTGCTTGCTCTCTGGTATTATTAGCAAAGATGTGATGACATTTGTGTGTTATATCCTATTTTTGCATGAAGGTTTACTTTTGTTTCCATATTTGTTGCTATGCTGAGACACATTTCAGCTGGCATAGATTTATGTAGATAAGATTTTCAGTGTGGAACAGTAAAATTTCAGTTTGATTTGTCATTGTCATTGATCATCACGTTTATTTTTTCCACAGTTGCCTGTTGCAAAAAACAAAGGATCCAGACAGCCAGGAGTTATGTGTGTCTGTTCTGAAATTATGGATGGCTATTTGTTGTGGAAATGGTATGTAGAAAATTGAGTTTAATTTAATTCCCTGTCTCTGTCACAGTAACAGTAACAGTTGCCTCTTAATGATTTAGCACAAAATAATAATTGAAATACATATACTAGAATGGCATTCAGTAGAATGTCAAACAATCCTACATGTCTGCATCAAACTGTAAAAACCCAACATAACTATTTCTTACCTCAAAATCCATACATCTTTACGGATGAAACGGATGAAAGTGTTGAAAATGCCCTCATAATCAAATAAAAAAGGAAAGTAAATTAAAAATTCTGGTATCCACCCATTAACTGACTTTGTCTGGTCTGAACTTCAGTGCAAATTGGTTTGTGTAACAAACAAACAAACACATATGAAAACACAATTTCTTTTGGTGGAGGTAATAATCAACATAGTGGCATTGTATTATTACTGCACAGCGTTTTAGTAAAACTCTGAAGCCTTCTCTTTTGATATGCATTTATTTGTCTTTGAATCACAGAAGATAATTTGGCCTCATGTCCATCAGTTGTTTGTGCGAACTACGATAATTTCTTTACACTGCTCTTCAGAACGTGTTCAACAATAGTTCAACAACAAAGCGTACTATATTTTCAGTATAGCAACCTAATGGTCATGTAATTATGTTTACAGCATACAGTACTGTGCAAAAGTCTAGGCCACCCTTAAATTTGTTGTTTTAGCAATTCTATAATGACCATTTATAATTATTTCTCACTCTGTATTAAAAAAAAAAAAAAAACAGCTTCTATAGGCTAAAGTGGTGACTATTCAGTGTGACCTCACGTTACACTTGAGCAATAGAAGGGACCTGGCTCTTAAAGCGAAATGGAATGGAGCCCTAATTAATATCATTGCCAAAATCTGTATTTGTCGACTATTTCATGTTAACATGATGCTGCGAAAAAGGTCCATTACTCTAGGTTTTTGCAAGACATGACTGAACATCACATACACATGTTGTATGAGTTTAATTAATTGGAAGCTGCTAATATGTATAAGACGAACTTTCAATCACATCATTCCAGTCAAAATGCCAAAGATAAAAGAATCGCATAAAATCAAAATTTTGCATCAGCAAGGCCCCTCTCGAAGGGAAATTAGCAAACAAACTAGATACTTTAAACTTGGATTTGTCACTCTATTATACTCCTTTCCAGTGACCTTCATTCCAGTCTTTGTGAGCTTTAGCATATCTTAGCCTTTTCACCCAGTTCCCCTTCCAAAAAGTGGTTTCTCGGCTACTGCCTTTCCACGAAGGTCATTCCTGATCATGCTTCTTCGGACTGTAGAAGGGTCAACTTAGCTTCATCCCGGTGAAGCTACCAGATGCTGAGCCAAGTCCTTAATTGACTTCTTCCGGTCCCTCAAAGAAGAAACTGTTAAAAATGTCTCTTCAAGTTTTCTTGGTCTTTTAATCCTTTTTTTGCCCTTGATCTCTCCTGATTCATCAATTTTTTTTATAACAGCTTGAATACCACATCTTGAGTATCCAGTTTGTTTGCTGTTTTCCATTTCAGAGCGGCCTTGCTGATGCAAAATGATGATTTTATGTCTGTCAAATTCTGTGATCTTTGGCATTTTTCTTTGGCATTTTGCATCATGCTCAAGCATGTCATGCACGAACCTGGTGTAATGGACCTTTTTTACAGCATCATTTTGACATGAAATAGTCAAAAAAATACAGGTTTTAGCAATGTTTAGCAAGGGCTCCATTCCATTAAGGTTTAAGAGCCAGGTTCCTGCTATTGCCCGAGTCTAAGGGGAGGTCACACTGAATACTTGCCACTTTAGCCTTTAGAAGCTGTTTTTTCTGATTTTTTCTGTTTTTTAATTCTACAGACACATTTCTTGTATTTTCAGGTTGTATTCCAATAAACAGAGTGAGAAATAATTATACATGGTCATTTTAGCATTGCTAAAACAACAAATCTAAGGGTGGTCTAGACTTTTGCACAGTACTGTAGGCTATTGTTCTGTGGGAACATAACAGGATACAGTGTTGAGTGAACTCTGTGTGATCTTTTTTCCTTTTGCTTTCAGATGAAAACCAGAAAATGCTGATAACATGCCCAGTCACCAAAAAGGCCACTGTTCACTTGGTGACATCAGAGCATGTTGGAGTACAGAAGGAATGTCTGGCATTACTATATATGTACTCACAAATGCCACATGGCAGGCGTTTGGCCATTGAAAGCCTGAATGTACACATGTAAGACACTTTTTTTTATGTTGTCATTTGATGGAAGTTATAAGAGCAATAACACAACTCATCGCTTCCTTAAACCTAGGAACACTGCAGGAACAGAATGAAGTGGTTGGTTTACTGTTTGGCCTAATTCACCAAATTATTTATAATATTTTTTCTTTCTTGCATCCCAAGTAGACACTTAAAATTAAAAATTGTCCCCATAATATAATCATTTTTACTTTAGGTCAGAACCACCCATATATTTGGACTATTATTCAGTTCATTACAGAGTTGTTAAATTGAAACTAAGTGGCCCAAGTGATTACTTATTATCTTGTTTGATAATATCTGAGCTGTAACTGATTGAATTTTCAAAAAAAATTATAAAGAGTGAGTGACATTGTTGTGCTGTCCAAAGGTGAACACAACCATTTTTTGGTACAAAATGTTAATTAATACCTTGATAATCATTAAGAACATGTCATTTTGGAAAATGGCTGCTTCACTTTTTCTTTCTTTTTGTCTCTCTTTCTCTTCTGTTTCACTCCTGCTGTCACTCTACTCTTAATCTGGATCTAAAGGTTAGTGAGGAACCTCATGTCGTGCATCTCGCAGCCAAAGCAGCAGCAGGAGAACACAGCAGTCAACATTCTGAAGAACTTCGCTGCAGAAAACAAGTATTACAGCCAAACACAAAACATTATTCTTCTCACACCATGCTCAGCTGCAGAACACAGACAGTCTATTATCTTCCCATACTTTAAATCATATTCCTTAAAAGCACTGAAATCTCACAAGTAGAGGTCTCTTGAGAAATGGGAAATATGGCATCTTTAATAAATCAGCATGTATTTTCTAAGTGTTAATGTCACTTGAAGGCAAAAGGCCGTTCTAAACCTGCTTCCCTTTCTGGCGCCTCATGAAAATAGACATGAAAGGACAACCCATGCTCTCGAACACAGCAGGAAATAAGTCAAGGTGTCAAGCATTGAAGTAGGGAGATCAATTTTCTCTGTCTATAGCTCAAAGAGAGTTACTCAACAAAAATGTGTTATATCCTACAGGGGTTTTCTCTTTATTGTTGAAGCTCAAATGGATTGATGTGAGATTTTCTAGGTGAAAATTAAGACAACTGGTCCAAAATCCAAATTTTTCAAATCTCTAAAACAAGTCCAGAATGTATATTAGAATTAAGATTTTCACCAGTATTTACGTATGTATGTAATGCGATGTATACATGGCATTTAGCATATTTACTATTACTTTTAGTCATAAACTGTGAACTTTGGTGTGTAGAACTAAAAATGTGTTATTGTCTGCCAAGTGGAGGAACTAGAAACATCATAATAATGAATGCTTTTAGCCGCTGAATTGCACACACACACTTTTGTGATTTTCTTTGAAGGTTTTACCTGCTTATAGTTCCTGCTTTGCTTATGTGTGTCATGCTGAGCTGTGAAGAAATTAAACAATAGATTCAGCTTGACTTTACTCACTACCTCACCCAAGTGAATATTTTTACATATACACCTCTATACATAGTATATTTGTCTGATTGTGTACAATATACATACAATAAATACAATATTCTCATGTTTTCTCCAGATTTTGCATTCATTTGAGGAATGTTTTGACAGATGCTGTCATTGTGCCATTTACAACAATTCTGGTAAGATATGTGCATATTTACATACTCTGTGTGTGTGTGTGTCTTTATGAGTGCATGCCTGAGCAAACGTGCACATCTGTTTCTTATTTTTCAGAGAAATATCAGCAAGTCAAATCATCATATCCTTCCATCACTAATAGTGGCCATTGGATGTCTGGCTCGAGACTATGTCATCCAGCACAAACTTGCTCATGATCCAGAATGTTGGAAGGCCTTTCTGGTTGCCATTGTAAGATTGCAGACAATACTATACTACTATACTAGACTACACTATACAGATCCCTTATTGATAAGAGCATGATGCCAGTGATGTTGCTTAAACTTACTACATGCATTTTATTCACCTCAAAATTTGTAATTTGTTGACTTTGTTTGCAGAGGCACTGCAATGCAAATGAATACAAAGACATCATTTGCCCCGTGCTTGGGTTGATCATTAACCTTTCAACTATGACTTCTCCGGTTATCCAGGTAAGCTGGGTGACAGCTACCTGGGTATATTATGAGTGCTTGCTGAAAAAAAAAAAAATTAAATTATTACAAGTTGATAGATGATGATAATGTATGTTAGACAAGGTCAAGCTGAACTGCCATTCTGTTTGGATTGACACCTTAAATAATTTAAAATAGTGATTGAAAATGCACTCTTCACTTCTGAAAATGATTGAAAATAGATTACAACATATTGTGAAAACATCATAAAAGCAAATGAACAAATGGAGCAGAGGGAGCATTTGTGTGAACCACAATGTGTGATGTATTCAGAGGTGACATGAATGTGAAAATTGGCTTGGCCATTTTTTGTCCCGACCTCTTTGTAGGAGCATGCTGTTTCACTGTGTGACTGCTGTCTGGGCCTGCTGAGGGATAGTGATGGAGGAGTCATAACTGTGAGTGAATCTAACATTAGCACTACACTATAGAACTCAAGAGGCTTGAAAAAAGAAAAGACTAAAAGACTCATATGGTAGGACTTGTAAACCTTAATTAAATATTTAGTTACTTTACTCAACCTTTTAGGTTTTGTTTGGCTATATCACATGTGTTGGCTCAAGGGAAGTTTGAAAAATATTCCTAGAAAGATTTTTTTAAGACACTTGCTGAAAACTTTTTTCTTATTTTTCTTATAACCTGTGCACATCCTATAAAGCAAAAGCCTTTCTTTCAGGTAACTAGATGAAAAGAAAAGACATTCGTCTTGTGTAATGGGTCTCTTCTAGGGCTTGTGAGCTCACTGGCAATGTGCCCCAAAAGGAAGTAAATGCAATCCACACTGTTCAGAGGATCTTGCATATGAGCCATTACAGCTGATTAAAACCCCAGCTCCAGGTGCTGTTGTCTGTGCTAATGGCTGTTACAGCAGTTTGAGACTGCCCTCGGAGTCTCACACATCCACACATCTGTCTCTTTTCTCTGTTTTAGTGCTCACTCATTGCCTGGCTGGCACTTTTTCTTTTGACTTTTTTGTCATCTGATGCTAACTTCGCTTTTACATTTCTTGTATTGCCTTGTACTTACTTTTTTTTTCCTCTTTAATGCATCAATAGTTACAGCAGTGTCCTAAAGCCTCAATGTCCCAGCAGTGCTGTTTTTTTTTTAAATCTAGCTCTGGTAAGAGTAGGTGTGAAGAGCAACCAGATATGTTTGCTATGCAATTTGGATTTAAAGATTTAAAACTGCCTCAATGTGTATTAGGCATGAAGGAGCAAAGGAAGTCCTCAGAAAGCTGACAGAGCCCTGATGACCCTGACAGTATTATTATTCAATTGTTATGATTTATTAGGCAAGCATTTAATTTCAAAATGTACTTGGGAAGGAGCAATGTGCTTCTGGATTCCTGACTAATCAAAGGGTTTTAGCTGCTAGATGTTCAGTTGTCTTTACTAGCTAGTCACTAACTTGGTGTGACTGCCCTTTGGCAGCATGCAGAGACTTAATCTGACCCTATTTTGAGAAAATGGCTGCCTGCTGCTGCTATGAGCTTGGCTGATGAGAGCAGTGACACTCAACTCAAAGCTCTATTGGTTGAAGTGGGAGTTTATCTGTCCCACAGATGCATAGTGTTTTGATTGAGATTATTCACTCAAATTACTAATTTGCGAGCTAAGTATGATCATTTTACTCCCTCTGTTTGCCAATTCATACACTCAATTTACTTTGTGCCCTGAGATGATTAAATCATGCCCTCAAGTTACTGTATGTAATGATAATGTGTAATTCAAGTCAAAGCAAGCAACCTTGTGTGACCTTTCTCTAAATCTCATGCTTTTATTGGTATGTCGCTATTGTTATGCCTTTCTTCCCATCTTGTCCTTGAAAGGGTCACAAAATTTATATTCACTCGAACATGTTTTCACACACTTCACTCAGCGTCTTTAAAATGCACTTTCTGTACTTTCTGCTGCAGACACCCCATAACACTGACTGATTTCATGTCTTGAAACAACAGTTTTCTATTTTTCATATTATCCATCTTTTTTCTTAGCGCACTCTCCCATTCTCTTTGTCTTTGTCTTGTCGTTCTGTGTCTTTCATTCTGATAGCTTTCTTTATGCAATAGGTGTTGTCTCTTGATATTGTGCCATTCTGTGTATTTCTCTGCTGTTTTCCTATTTATATTTCTTATTCTTTACTCTTTATCTTCTGTTGTCTCTTTTTCTAACAGCAACATTCCTCTTTGTCCTCCAGAGAGCCATAGGTGTACTGAGCACTGTCCTCCCTCAGTCCTCTGAGGCTGTCCAGCAGGTGATTCAGGAGAATGTGGTTTGGACCATGTGCCAGTTGCTGAAGGTACATATCACACAGCGAATCAGGAATTTGTGATTCTATTAATTTTCTTGCACCTTACTTGGGGAATGATGTTCTGTTTTCCAACTGTCTTTGAATGGATTCATTATTCTTATTCTGATTTCTCAGACATTATGTAAACAAGAAACCTGGTTTCTGTTTACACCTGAATTCCTCATTTAGATTTCTCTTGGAGAATGTGGAATTGATTAAACAGGGACCCGCTTGGCTTTTTACTTGTGCATATGTGCATGACAACGACTTTGTAGAGGGAAAGTAACAACTGAGAGGGCAAATGAAAGAAGAGAATGTGATACAAGTGGCCTGTATACCTCCAAATAAGTTGTTTTCCACAGCTGAACATTTGCCTTGACTTTGTTAAGGACACATATGTACTGTAAGGAATAGGTCTGCCTGTCCTCTCTGTGCTGTCAGTCTTCTATGACACACACACATAAAAAGTCAGGACCTCAGGACTGCCACAGCATCTTATGTCACTAATACAGTTATAACTAAAATGGCACTCAGTAGAGCACATATTGTTTGCCAAAGCCAAACAATAATCCTACATGTCTTTTGTTCTCAAGTATAGTTTTTTTTTTATTCTTTGCCTTCAATCATGACTCCTGTATGCTTTTATTAGCAATTGTGACGCTGGCATCATTGCAATTGTGTGCAATGATGCCAGCGTTACAATTTTTACACGTCCACAGTAGTGTAAGTTTTTTTGTTGATATGTTGCAACTACTATTATTACCTGATTTTGTTAGTTGCATGTTGAATTAATTAATTAATTAGTAAACAATCCATAAAAACTGACTGTGTTATATGCATTGTTAATAATATTACAACTCTTTGTGTAAAGTAGATTTAGCATTTTCCTCTGCTAGATCTGGTTTATCATCTGAATCTGCACCTAATTGTACAAGTTTATAGAAGTTAACACAATAAATATTTAATTTTCCTGCTTCTTTACTGGAGGTAATAAGAAAACTATGGTACCAAAGCCTGGTGCGCTGTGGCTCAGAGGGCTCCTCCAGTCTACATATCGAAGTGTCCTTGGGCAAGATACTAAACCCCAAATTGTCTCTGATGGCTGGTCCATCAGTGTACAAGTCTATGCGTGGTAGAAGTGCTCTATGTGTTGTGAGAAGGTGCTGTATGAATATGTGTATGAATGTGGCTTATTGTGTTGAGTATAAGTATAAGTATATAAGTGCAGTCCATTTACCAAGTTCAGTCTTGGGCGTAGAGGACAAACACCAGTTTTTTGTCCTGTTGTATGTGTATTTGGATTTACAATAGCCACATTACTGTATCACATTACAGCTGCTGGATGTAAACTATATAGATAACTAAATCTTATACAACAAAAAAAAAAAAATTAAACCAGACTTTCTGACTACCTGGCTTATGCCTACATATAGCCTTAATATTCACTGTCATCATCGTCTGCAGTCAACCAAATGGTGCCGATGAAAAAATAACTACTTTTATGTTTATACTCATTAATGTTTCTGAATATGATCATAATTTAAGTAACTGCATTTATACTTGTGATTTGTACCAACTTCACCACAAGTCAGTGTAAGTTTTTTTGTGTCTGTCTTCCCAGAAAACAGGGCAGACTGCCACCAAGTATGCCATTAAGACGCTGACAGTGTGCACAGCTGCCAGTCACTTGGCACGGGAGGAGTTGGTGAAGTCTGATAAAAGTGAGAAATGACTGACATGTTAGCAGTACTTTAACAAGCACTTTCATTCATCCATGAATATTATTTGATGGTTGACCTAATATGTAAATCAAGTGTGTGTTTGTATGTCTAAATTCACTCGCGTGTCTAAGCGCAGTCCACGATTCGTTTCATTGCAAGTGTGTAACATATTTAACATCAATATTCTCTTTCTATTTGCTGTTCATTTATTGTTCAACACAGAACTATCTATTTTACGCCATTTACTGGATTCCAGCTGTGATGAGATGGTGTCAGGGAATGCAGCCCTTTGTTTGGCCCACTGCCTTGAGTTGGAGGGAACTGCCAGCAACCTGCTGGGCACTGATATTGTGCTGCTGCTGCTGCGCCATGCTGCAAGGGACGCAAAGAAGACAGCTGTGCAGAAAAATGCAGCAATTGCTCTGGGGAAACTGTGTCGCTCTGAGCCCAGGTGCCCTCTTGCTCTATCAACCACATGCTGTTGATTACATTTTAGAAACTAGCCTCAGGTAACATTGATGAAACCTAACGAAATGCCACACTGACAAGAGCTAATATGATGTTATGACTCCAGTTAAAGAAGTAATAACTTAAATGAATTTTAAAGATATCCTCAGGGTACCACGCTATGCAAGGAAGGACAGCCAATATTCTCACACACAATACAGAGTCTCATAAAATGGATTGGAACGCTTACTAATAATTAACTGAGTAACCACACTTACCAAGTCGATAGGAGGAAATAGAGGAAAAAGTTGAACATGAAATAAAACCAGCAGGTATACTGGACACTCACCGTGTTTATCTGTTGTCTTCATTTCCAGACATTTGAACAAACTTCGAGAATTACACGGGCTTGAGATCCTGAACTCCTGCATGAAGCTCATCACATGAACACATGACATGTTTTAAAATCATACTCGTCACCAGTGTTGTTCTCCTGTTCTTTTGTTTTCATCCAATAAGAAAAACTTTGTTCACAAAATTCAAGAAAAAATCCTTGATGACATGATGGTTCAAAACTTTAATCATTGATTTTATTTTAATTTGAATTGTATCTGTAAAAATTCTGTGATAACATTTTTTCTTTTTTGAAAAAGAAGAAGGTAAGCCTATCTTGAGGATAATCAAAGTTATTTCAGTTGAATAAGATCCTGCTAATTGCTTAATCTCCATAAACAAGGTCATAAATGTTAGTAATCTTCTTGGCTGTCCTTGTTTTTCATGCCCATGTGAATTATGTGGTTAATTACCATGAATACACTCACATTGCAATAAGTGCAAGTGCAGTTAGTTTTACCACCTTTATGTGCCTGTTCCTACATTAATTTTTTTTGGTGGTTTTTTCAGATAGTCCTGCATCCCTCAGAAAACAGTAAAAATAAGAATACACTGCTTAACTGTAACTGTTACTGATGAACTGAAAAATAACATATAGATAATATTTGAAATGAGACATGGATTGGAGAGATGTGTCCCTGTGGTTAAGATTTTTAAGGTCTTTCTCTTTTTTTTTTTTTTTTTGGCGTGACGAGGTATGTTAAATCTAAATTATGCAGTATACTGCAGTATCCTTGCATAACAGCTAATATTCCAGTCAGTCTTAGCAGCTGCATACAGATATAAGGTCTAATAAATAGTGACGCCTAAAGGTTAATTTTATTTTGTGCCAGCCTTGGATATTTCTCCTATTTTTTGATTTGGTTTAGGTTCAGATGGGCCCTGGGTATAAAAACATTTTTTTTTTTATATTTGTTTGTATTCTCAGAACAAATGTGCATTCGCTTGAGTTTACAAGTTTCACTTGTAAGTTTCACTTGTAAACTCGCTTGTAACTCACAGGGCTGGGCTCCATAGATTAATGTGGCACTTTTTTACTGCACCACGACTGCTACTCTCAATACTTGCATGTTGTGCACCATTATGCGCAGGCCACAATTATAACTGTTAGTCCATTATAATATAATGTATGTATGTATAATGTGAAGTGGAAGAGAAATGATGTTTCCTTCACTTGAGCTACATTAAATTGTACTGATGACTTTGTGGGAACCTCCTCAAAGTAATCCTTATAATATTTGAAATGGAACCAAAGCCATTATGTTATTACATCTTTTTTTTTTTTAAAGAAGGCAGAAAGGGTTATGTGAACATTCATGCTTGCTTTATAACAAGTATTTTTCCACTAGAATTTAGTACCACACCATATTGTAATCCTCCTTGCAGCTCTGTTTAAATTGTTAAGGTAAAGGTAGTAAATAACCCATATAGTTTAAATGGCTCAGAGTAATCTGAGCCATTTTAATGCAGTTTATTACATTCATGAGTAATAGGAAATATTTAGATCTTGATATTTTTTACAGCAATATTTGACAACTGTTGACTGTTACATTGACTCTAAAAGGGACAGTGAGTGAGAAATCTAATCCACGTATAAATGAACTGCAGAGGACAAAAGCTCCCTGTCAGGGATGACACCATCTGTGTATGTGTGCAAACAACTGATACCTTCCACTCAGTTGGATTTTACAATAATAGGAACACAGAGTAAATGCAAACAGGACTGAAGAGAAATGAGGAGGCTTTACAGTTTCACACTTTGTGTTTTCCTGCTTACAGGTATGTGCTCATTCTTTGTGTTTATTTTTTAGCCACAGTAGTTGTTACTTCCCTTATATTTGTTATTAACTGAATCGATAGATACATTTTTCTAATTTGAAAATATTCACAGTTCTCAATTATGAGATCCACAGCCCCATTAAATATTTTGTGTGAGTGTATCAAACACAAGTGACACAAGTACTGAGGATATTTTCCTAGATTCACTTTTAACTTTACATAAAAATACAAATCTAGAGCAAAGAAATTATAGTCTTAAACATTTTACTTGCAGCTTTAACATGCTGAATATCTTTAGATTGTCATTTTCAGTTTTAGATAAATTTAAAAAATTTATGATTTATACAAAATGTAATATTTTCTTTAACAGCAGCAAGCACAAAAATACATTATATAAATATAACATTTCATAAGGATGTAAATAAGTGCTACAGCAAGGCTTGTTTTATCAGCATGTATTGTAAAGAATGATCATCATTAATATCATTTTTACCATCTACAGCTGTGCTAAGATGACTATGCCTTCCCATGGGACTCTGTCTTCTTCGATAATTTATTCTGTGCATCTTATGCACTTATGCTCTTCTGATGACTGACTGGATGAAACCTGAGATAAGCTACACAAACAAATTTAATTAAAAAACTGCCTAATATCAATGCTTCAAATAACAGTGAAAACATCTAACTATATCTCAGGCATCAATCACACCAACATCATTACCTTTTTTCTTGTTTTGTATCCCAACAGGGCTCAAATTATTCGGGATACCCTGTGGAGTTTTGAATGTAAACAATCAGTTTTGCTTGTATTCAGCAGAGTGTCAAAACATTTCTTATTGCAGGAAATTCCTTCCTTGTATATATATATTTTTTATGCTTTTGCAAATTCTACATTGACTTCCCATCACTGACAGTGTGTATGTGAAAGTGCTTGAAATTTGCAGACTTCTTACCAGGAGTGATAGCGTCATTTTTAATTGTACTGTAAATCCTTGATATTGCCTCCAGTGGACTCTACTTATTGTGCTGTAGCTGTACATCTAGATGCAGATGTTTGCATTTAGAATCATTTTTTAAAGAAAAGAATGCAGCTATAAATATTGCTTGATAAGTAATCATCCACATTTGTCACTTAGCACTCTCTTCAAACGTCCACAGTCATTGTTGGTGATGAGCACAAATTAAGTGGGAGTGCTCCCTTCAATCGTCATTGAAAACTGTGTGGTAGAAACATATACACATGCACGTACACACATATCAAATTCAGAACATTTAATGAATTCTTCAAATGTAATATGTGACAATATAGTGTTGATCTATTATACTATTTTCTCAATTTACTCAATTTAGTATTTTTACACATGATAGTTTTTAGTTCGTGCAACCTTTGAGGAAGAAATCTGAGTGACATATTTTGTTTTTTCTTTGCAGTCAGGGCAGAGAAAGATTTCCAAGGTCATCACACAGAACAAACTAAAGGCACAACTGTCATAAAGGATCTGCTTTTGAAAAAGAAAAATTCAGTTGGTCATGGCAGAGAAGCTACAACTATGGAGAATACACATCGACCCACTGCATCGACTGCTAAGTTTCTAGGGGTGGTGTTGTTGGACACCAGACCAATGCCACCATACGAGAGAAAACAGACCACAAAGGCATCGGCTATAATTCCCTCAACGACCAGAAAACGTTTTGTTTCCAGAAACGGGCAAAACTCTCTCACACCAACAAGAGACAATCCATCACCGATGACATTTTTTACTGGGTCAGAACCACTGATCTCTAGTTACAAGGACACTGTTTTCTCTTCTCCACAAGCATTTGAATCAATGTTGAATGGCACCTTGGAGCCAGAGGTCCATCTGTCTGCAGACACGACGAAACCCTTTTTTTGGCTTCACACTCTGCTTGACAACAGAAATCAGAGAAACACTAAGTTTGTTGCCCTCACATCTGCTGACGCAGGGCTGCGAGTTCCAATCCTATCTGCATCCCATCCTCGTGTAATTGATAACCTGGCTGCGCTGCGTAATGACAATGATGACAAACGATCTCAAGGCAAGGATGAAAAGGGGATTTCAAACCTGGGAAAAAATGAGTATCCATTGGGTACAATGCAATCCATCTTCCAAAATGATACAGCTGATGATTCAGTGAGAGGAAACACTTTGACAAACTTGTGTTTGACCTGCCTGAATGATCGAAGAGTGTCCACTGAGAAATCTGTGGCTCTGCCTGCACTGTCACCTGATGCCTCCTCAGTCTCTTTTCGTCCAGAGAGGCCTACTTCAGATCCAAATCAATTTACAGCCTCATTACCTAGTTTACATCAACAGTCAACTGGAGAACAACAAGACATACTGAACAAAGAGATAATTCACCAAAACATGATCAAGTATTCTAGTGTCAGTATGAAGGAGCAGCTGTTTTTTTCCCTTAATAAAACTGTGAATCACAGTCAAAGCATCTTGAATAATTCCCAAATCCAATCTTTTTTCCCAGGAACAGTTGAATCTGACACACAATCTCTTGCTGAGATGTCATCAGTAACACAAGCAGACAACAAGAAACAACTGACACACACCTATCCTGGAGAAACTTTTGTCACTGAGAGACAGAGCTCAACAACCACAGTGCTTTACCGCCCATCAAAGTCACTTTATGAAAAAGATGGAGAACAAAAGGTGTTTGGAAAAAAGGTAAGCATTGGGGACCCAGAGTCAAAACTGGCGTATTTCAGTGAGAATAATAGAAATGCTTCCCAAAATCCCTCAACAAACTTCAAAAAAATATTTCTCCAAAACCAACCTTTGGACTTGAGCAGTGGGGCAGTAAGCAACATGCCTGTCAGCTCTGAAGCTCCCCAGAGCAGCGAGAAAAGAGATTTTCCACAAGGTAGTGATCACAGCACTGCATCTCATCCCACTGCAAGAATGAGGTTAATTGAATCTCATAGAGCACTCTTCAGCCTTAGTGGGCCAACCACTTCAATCTCTGTGCTAAAGAGCCAAACACCAGCTAAACCAAGCTCTGAGACCAAAGAACCCGAGTCAACTTTTTTACCTAAGGCTTCTGCCATCAGGTCTGCATCTATAACCACAAAGAGACACCTGACAGAAGAGCAAGATTCTCAGACGCTGAACATCGTAAACAGCATTTTTAAACAGCCTGTTGTAGATGCTTTAGCGTCAGCAGATAAACCAGGTACGAAGGAACCACAAACTCTAACCTTTACAACAAGAACAGCTGCTGCGCCTGTGAAGTTGTTTCCTTCAGAACCGAGACGGGACTTTGATGATGACGTGGTGTTGACACTAACAACACTGTCAGGGAAGTCATCCTCTGAGAGACTGACAAAGCACCATCTTTTAGGGAATCAATCAAAAAACACTCAGGGGAAGACTTTTGATGTTAACAGTGATTATTATGTGGCCCCGATACACCAGTCTTTCGCAAAATATAATACACTGGTAGCCAACAATCTGAAGGAGGGAGATAAAAATAAGCAGGTGTTAACTGTAGTTGCAGAAGATGGAAACAGGGGGATTAAGATGGAGGACAAGCAAATTAAAGAGACAAAAGAGATAATAAAGTTTCAGGAAGAACAGGGGAGCAGTGAAATTGAAAAGTTGGAGAGCAAAACTGAAAAATTATTTAGATTAGATAAGACAGAAACAGGGAAACAGGAAGAAATAATTAGTACAGAAATAAAGATAAATGAAAATACAGACAGGGAGGGGGAAAAAATGGAAGAACACCAGGGCAAGATAAGGAGAGAGGAAGGTACCTCAAGAGAGGAGGATGTAACTTTGAAACAAGACAAAGTAAGGGACAAAGCAAGTGGTGGAAGAAAAGGTGAGACTAAAATAAATGTAGACAATGATTTAGCTGAAAAAATAGATCTTTTGACAAACCATGGAGCAGAAGTTAGAAGAGAGGAAACTGCAAGAAAGGATGATATTAAACATAACATAAATATGACAAATGTTCCCCTTGGACCTACTACTAATTCTAAAGAACTTACCAGGGACAAACAGCACACTGTTACGAACTTGCCTTATTACACTCTCATTAAACAGCTGGGGGCCTCTGAGCATGAAGGCATTGAACTGGGTGAAAATATTACTCAAAGGGTTGAAATGAAAAATAAGCTGGTGACAATCAATCAAACACCATTTCACTCAACTCTGACATCTCAGAACCCAAAAATATCAAGAATGACATCTCTTCCCAAAGAGTCACACACCCAGATTAAAACCCGTCTGTCAACCCCTCACGGAGATATGTCTTCACCTGCGACGGAAAGCACTCAGAACGAAGTTGCTGAGGCTACATTTTCTACGACTGCTAAACCAAAAGTGCTCCCAAAACTCACTCTCTCAATTGGATTTTGCACTTCAAAATTTTGTAAAAAATTAAAGCCGACAATTTCCCTTCTCAGTAGTGCAACTAAATCAGCTCATCCTGTACTAAACAATATCACTAATATGTTATCACTCACCACTGCGCGATTGGCAATCACAGCTCCCAGTATATCAGTTCATAGGCATAAATTTAGCACTTCAGCTTCAAAGGCATATTCACCTATACAGACAACAAATGGAAGTGAGAAAGTACAGAACATTATACCAACACGCATCTTTGAAACCAGTGTCAAGGACGCTTTGACCTCTAACATGATTGAAGAAGTACATATATCTACTTCAGTGCATCCCGCTCCGCCTCAGCAGATGTATAATGACTCATCTACCAGGCCACCCGCAGCCACAGCCTTGTCATCTGAGGCCCAGTTGCAGCCTCACCAAGGGCAGTCTGCCCCTCAGATAAGTCAGTCCTCCTCCTCTGACATGACTCTAGGCCAGCCATGCTCATTTAGACCGTCAGAGCGGACAGCCCATTCAGATGCTTTGCATGCTCCTGTTGATGATAACAAGCAGAGATCTGTACAGACACTAATGGCATCAATGAGCCCTGAAGCAAAAAACAATCAATTTCCTCGCAGCAGCATGTCACCACTGTTGAATATCATGCTGTTTGGAGGTGACAGTTTACCTGGCACCTACAGCCCGACGGGGCTAACAAGATCATCCTCAGAAAAAGAAATATCGAGGGCCAACTCCGGTGCTGAATATGCACACAGTGGAAGTGGCCAATCTCTGCCTCTGTTAGGGACAACTGACGGGGCAAATCAAACTGAAGAGCACGGTAGTGTGCAAACAATTCTGACCTCTGCAGTAAAGCGTTCAGATGCGGTCACAAAGCAAACAGCAGGGAACAGAGATGAAAAGAACAGTCCTCCTTTGATAGCACAAACAGTTGGCAGGAGTAAACATCATGCTAATAACACTGATAAATTCAACGCTTTGTCTCCAATGCAGACTGAGAAACTAGCAGTGAAAAACACTACTGAGGATAATAATGATGACCTGTTCACTGTACATGGCAACAATGAAGCTAACAATACAGTGAAAACGAGCCTGGAGAATAATCATCTGTCCCAGATGGAAGGTGATAATGAAACAAGCACAGAACCTACTGTCTTTACAATGCAGACCACCCACACAACTAGGCAGGAAGTAAATGAGGATTTTGTGCCTGTTATGAATGATGTTGCTGTACCTGTGCTTGACGGAACTGATCAAATTGGCACCACTGCATTTGTTAAGTCAGACAGTCTGCCCAAAATGCCCAAAATACAGACTAACAATGTGACTAACAATGCTATCTCTGATATAATGCATCATCTCATCAAAACAACTGAAAAGCAACACCAACCCTTCACACCACAAGGCATTGTGGTTGACGCCATTCCCGTTCCACACAATTTCAGAACTGACAATAAGGTTCCCAATGAATCCACATGGCCAATCTCTCACCAGATAATGAATGTTACATCTGAATTTCAAATAGCCACTACAAAAACCAATGATTTTGTGTCTCTGGCACCAACTGCTAGCAAAAGGGGCCCTGTTGTGACCACAGAAGCTCATGAATCAGTGCTGACCACTAGTGAGAGCATGCAATTTGTTACTGAAAAGTCATTTCAGGCTGCTCATGCTGAGAGTAAGCTACAGTCCAATAGTCATATTGAGCCTTTGTCACTGAGAGAGCCTACAACTCCAACTCCTGGCAAACTCACCCCTGCTGTGACAAGGAAAAACACAACAGAAATACAGATTGCAGAGCAGCCTGAACATGAAAAATCTGTACGGGCTATTGAAAAAAGCCAGCACATCTCATCTGATATGATCTCAATAGCACCTTCCACTCAGCTTGTGCAGGGGGCCCAAACAAGTTTGTTAGGGGATACCCGCAAAGCTGGATGGGCACATGACAGAACACACACAGTGACTAAAAGCGCTGAATATTTACCAAAAGACATCAGAACAGCTCTGGGAACAAAGAGTGCTTTTGAAGACAAATATTCCCTGTATCAGAGGACCTTTGTAGCACATACACTGCACAGAGAAGTCCAACAGAAGAAGCATGCATTACATGAACAGACCTCAATTAGTCAAGGCATACTTGGAGCTGTGACTGAGTCTGTCCCACCTACAGGTACCTTGCCGACAGAGATTAGTAATACAACCAACTGTGGCACAATTGCCTGTGCTAAGCCAGGCGAGACAACTAAAACAACAATTGGACCCAGTGAGATTGATCACACTGCTCCAGAGAAAATGTATAAAACACAGACTGGAAACATTAGAAGAGATCATTTAAATGCAGCACACATTCCTATAACAAAAACAGAAAATGCTAACTGTAGCACTGACTGTCCAGTATTTGGAAAGGCTACCCCACAGGCCACCAGACACGACTATGTGGTCCTCTCAACAGCCGCCAGCAAATCTGACCATGCTCCTACTGATGAGACTGTGAGAAAATATGCCAGGACCATGACAGATGATACCTCGAAAAAAACACGGGGAGTCCTTGTTGAATTTGGTCAATTGGAGAGACACTGGACACCTGAGCAGACTCAGTTTGCAGAGAAAACACAAAGACGCTCTCATAAAGAGAACTCTGAAGCTCAGGAGGCTACTGCAAAGGTCACTTTATCTGAACCTGAAGCATCTATGGCACAGACTGCTATAAAGTCGACTGAGCAGACACCGCTGACTGGAAAAAAATCAAAAACACAATTAAATAGAGGAGCAGCCAAAGCTGAGACATTTGAAAAACAAAATGCCATCAGGTCAGCACATGCTGTGGCTAAAGGAGAGACTGTAGTTCAAGAGTCTGGGCGCAGGCTTTTACTACTGGAGACAGAGTCTGAATCAGAGCTGCCAAGCCTGAACCACAAGAGAAGGAGCTCACCTCATCTGTATCTCTCTGGGTAATCTTGTTGGGAAATCTTACAACCTATATATATATATATATATATATATATATTTATGCTTTATGCTTAGTGTAGAGTGTTTATTAGCAAATATTAGTCTGATTCTGGCCATAAAATAAGTACAATTACTGGTATGATGTTAATCTATTGCTAGTGTAACAGAGGTTTCAGATGAGCTGTGTGGCAGTGGAAACTATACAGCAGAGATGACTCTGAACCTGGGGAGAGGTGTGGAGCCTGGGGATGCTGTGCCTGCCCTGGGGATCCTGAGAGTGGTTATCAACCTGAAGACAAACAACAGCCAGCTAAACCTTGAGGTCACCTCCTGTTGCCTATCTCCTACCATCCAGCCTGACCTCACCAACTCTACCTGCTGTCTTTTCTCCAGGTAACACAGGGAAGTCTGAAATAAGGTGGCTGGGAAGAGGCTTTGTTGTTTCATGTGGTGTGTTTGCTGTGTTTTCATTTTAAAGTAAAAAAAAAAAAAAGGCTCAAAATATACTTTCCTGTATTATAAAACTAAATATAGATGAGAGGAGTCAGCAACTACAGAAACACAGTGAGAAATTTATAGTACATTGAATGATCTTCCATCTGGTATGCATTTCCTGAAAAGAAAAGCTGGCTCTCAGTCTTTGATTGTGGTTTTTCTTAACTCCATAATCTGCTGACTGTGGTAGAAGCTGGAGGTTTCAAAAAAAAATTGTAAAGTCCCAACTTTTGGTTTTATGAAAATTTTGAAAAATACCTCAATGAATAAAGCAAATTCTGTACCAGCTCTGTACCAGCTCTTACATAACTTGGCTAGACTTCCAGTGCTTACAAATATGTTGACAAGAGAAACAGCTTTACGATCATTCATATCACTCCAGGGAGTTGCAAGTTACATTTTTAAGAGGTGGAAATTTTTGGCTCAGTAAAGAGAGGATTGCTGTAGGTTGATGGCGCCCTCTCTCTGAGCCACTCAGCATCACTCAGATAGATGGAAATACAGTGAGATGTTCATGTAGAAATGCAGCATCATAAATGCTGAAACTTATAATGCAATGTGGATAGAGTCACTTAAAATACTCACTAATAAATACACACCCAAAAACAAAGCTTCTATCCTCAGAAAACAGTTAAACATTTAAAATCATCCTGAACAATCTCTCCTTAGATGCAGAGTAAACTAACCAAAAATCAACACTGTGTACAGACTACAGTCTAGTGGATAAGAGTACATCGATTATTGACATTATACACTCTGAGTAATGACACTGACCCAGCAACAGAGTCAAAGTCAAAGCTGACCTTTACCAATCATTATCACATTTCTCTTAAGGATTCAGTTCAATTCAATATAAAATATTGATAACAAGCTGGGCGGTGTTTTTTTTTTTTTTTTTTTTTTTCCTTTCATGTTTATTGATCAAAACAGCTTCAATAACTGTTGGCAGCTGTGCAGAGACCTTACCTGCAGGATATTCTCTGTTTTAGCATTTTTCTTTAATAATTTCACTATTCCTTTAGAGGGAAATGACTCCACTAAAAATACACTGTGTTTGTGTTTGTGCCTCAGGCTAGCAGCAGAGCCAGCAGGGATCACACTGCTGCCCAGTGCCCTGTCAACCAGTGCCAGCTTCACCATCAGTCTCTTCCAAATGATTAATTACTCTGTAGTGTACCTACACTGTGATCTCAGTGTCTGCTTGAGGAACCGCTCTGACTGTGAAAGGGTGAGTCTGCAGTGGGTGCACAGTGTAATGAATGTGTGAAGACGAGAATGAGCGGCTGAGAGTGATTTAGATTTAGTGACACAGGGTTTGACACTATGAAAACAAGGAGATAGAGAAGGTGCAAACAGGCTGATGTAAATGAGCTGGGGAGACCACGACTAGTGAGGAACTGCAGAAGAGGTAAAAGAATATATAATCAAAGGATAAAGGACCAAGAGGATGAATCATTTGCCTGAAATATAACAGTGAAGGGAGTTATATGATCACAATATCCTGGAACTATTCTCTAAATGTGAAAAGAGTGATATGTACTGACTAAGACCCAGGCTGACATCCAAAGACATTCAGCCTAAAACATCTATCACATCATTATGGAATCTGAAAGTCATATGAGGTCTTTGCAAAGTTACAGAATAACACTTTCAGTAGAACAAAGGGTGCTGATGCTCTGGAACCAATACTATCTCCTGCTGTTGTGGGAATGAGGCCTTTTATTTAATGGGAAAAACTGAATCATCTGACAAGTGTGTGTTGCAGGGCAGAGGTGAAATAGAGGATAAACTGTAGGAACTCATTTGGATGCCTGCCTTTGTAGAGCACCTACAGCTCTCTAAAACGCTATTTTTCCAGTGTCTCCTTATTTTTAATTCTCTTATATCAGCACTCTTTTTTTTTTTTTTTTGCTGCAGGTAATGGCCAGTTTAATTGCATTGTATGGTGTTTGCACTGGTTCACTGATGTTGAAAAATCATTGAGTACCTTTAGTTTTTCAACACAATTTGCAACTTTCTTTACTTGTGTTTTTTCCCACCTCTCTCCTTGAAATGGTGTTTCCTGGCACTTGATATCAGTAAATAGGTTTCCCTGAAAACCTTTCATTAACATAAGATATATACATTATATCTGAACTACCTCGTTACACAGCTCCAAGTCAATGTGGGCTGCTTTGATTAAAATGAGGAGTGTTGCTTTTAGTCTAAATGCTAAAAGCAACACTGCTAAATGCTGTTTCCAGCTTTCCATTTCAAATAGATTTTTATGCTCCAGCTCTTTTATTGAAACAAAAAAAAAAATGTTTTAGACTATTGTTCCCACTATCTTTGATGATAAACATGTTTCTTCCCAAAAATTAATTACTTGTTAGCTACTCCATCATTTTTCATACTCATAAGCTACATATTTCCCTTGTCTTTTTATAGCAATGCCTTCAGCAGAGGAGTGCATTTCCCTTAGAGGCTATTGTTACCAATCTCAGGAATCGCATATCCTTTGGTCCTATGTTGAAAGAAGTGAAGAACTCTACCTTCCCGGAGGAGATAGGTAATTATTCGCTGTGCTTTAAACAAAAGTGATCAATCTGAGATAAAGGAGCATGAGAAAAGAGATACTGCTCGGCAGGAAATGAAAGACGACCATGCCATTTATCTATAGTGTGTACAGCGTATCTACGCGAGGAAAAGAGCCATATTGTTAAGTGGCTCTCTGTATGCAACTATATATATATATATATATATATATACAGCTCTTCATGGTTTTATCATGGAAAACCTGCTCTTCATTTTTCTTCTCCAAGAAAATGGTGCTCAGACTATTGATTTTCAGACCCAGCAGAGCTGGACCTGGCTCTGGTCATTGCCAGCCTGGTGGCTGGCTCCTCTCTTGTCACGGTGACTCTGCTGCTGTTGTGGCTGGCCTACCGTCACCGGGCAATCTGGCCACTCCACTTGTCTTCTCCACCCCGACCCTGCTGTGGCTGTCTGCGCCAAGGAGGTGACTTGATCCTACCGTGACCAAGGAGGAACCGCTGCCAATTATAATGATCATGTCCTCGCCAAAATAGCAGACAATTACATTAGTCAACAGACAGGGGGGCAGTCAATCATATTAGCCGTAGAGCAGAGGTGGCTGGTCATATCAGCCGGTATAGACCAGACTAGATGATGAGAAGCAATCCAATTCACACTTCTTGTCATGGGTGACACAGCTGTTGCAGTCACATTTCACACTTAACCAAGAGTCCATTCCATTAGTCATCGAAAATAAACACCACCCCCAAATCGAAAAGCTGCTTTGATCCTTTTATTTTCCCTCAGTGGCAAAAAGTCAATAGTCTTTGTATCCCACTTTGAGATTGGTAGCTCGTTCATATGAGTTAAAATAATGTATGCAGTTGTGGCTTGACAGTTATATTGAGGCTATATATTGTGACGGACTGTTTATAGAAAATGTCTGTCATTGGATTACGGAAATTCAAGCTCATTTATATTGCAAGAGAACATACAAGAACCTTCTGCAATGTTTGTTTTCTTTTTAAATGTTCAATCAAAACTGATTTACCGTACTGCATCATGATATTGTAATATAAGGCAAATATGTAAAATGTACAATCATTACTCATTACCTACGATGTAACCCTTGAATGACTATACTCTGTGCAACAGGTACTTTTGAGGTACTGTTGAATGTTTATTATTTCTAATGTTATATTCCTTCATCCATGTATAACTGTATTAGTAAAATAAAATGATTTGCTTGTAACACTGGCAGCACTGAGACTTTTCTTCCTTTAGTCATTTGTAAAGGTGCACATATATTCAAAATGCAGTGACTATAGAACATCATGTATGAGAGAAATTGTTCTTTTAATTTTTGGTCATTTCAACATTGTATCATGGGCAGGCTTATAGTCAGAGTCAGTTGTCTTTCAGCCTAATTCAACTGCAAACAAAAATATTTGTAGATGATTATATATTTACATAGTAAAAATAATTAATTCAAATTTATTCAAAATTCATGTTTTTATTTAATCTTGTGAGTGAGATTAGTAGGGGGCAAAATTAGCATATATATTTTTATGCAGACCCTGCAATTATGTCCAATTTAGCAGCTAAGTTATTAATATTTTATTTTTTGCATTCAATTTACAATCACTGTGTTATTTTCTTTCTTTGACCATACTTCTTTTTTTAGGCCTTAATGGAAGGTAATATAATTGTTACTCTTTCACTTCAAATCAATATTGAATTTGTAATGGCCAGAATTAGCAGCTATTGTTATTTTTACCTGTTTGTTATCCCTTAAGGTTAAATTGTTGGGTGCCAAACTATTTTTTTCTTAAAAATTTTTTATTTAATCTAGGCATGAGATTAGTGGTGGCTAAAGTTAGCAGCTAATGTTACTGACATTTTATAATATTGCATTTTGCATTCAATTTAGAGTCTTTAGAGTCTTTAGAGTTTTTTTTTTTTTTTTCCTTTTCAGCATACTACTACTACATCTACTTATTTATTCATAGGCAATGCTGTGCGGTAATGGCAATATTAGTGTTTCATATGTGCTTCAAATTAATACTAAATTTATGATTAAAACTTAGAAGCTGCTTAAATTAAATTTTTTAAAACATTTATTTTAATAGGAAAATTCTGTTTCATGGTCACACTTACCAGATAATTTAACATGAAGTTTTTCATTTTAAATTCCCCTTAGAATCTCAATGACCAAATTTCCAGCTAATGTTTATGACATTTTTATTGGACCCAAGCTTGTTTGTAGTGGCCAAGTTAGCAAAGTTAGCTAATGTTATTAAATTACAATTACATTTAATGCTCAATTTAGCAGCTACAGTTAGACACTTTTTCACAGCACATTCACTTTTGAAACATGATGTTGTCATTTTTTACTTTTTAACTTGTAACTGTCACTGATACATTTAAAATATGTCCAGAAAAATATGATCAGAATTAGCAGCTAATATTACTTTAACTTCTTTGTTAAACCTTGACTTGAGACTGAAAGCTGATGCAACATGATGTTTTTCCCTCTCATCTTGGTGAATTACCAGCATTTATCAATTAATGTTAACTAAAATATGTTGTACCTAAAAAAAATTAAATTTATGAATTACAATGAGGGACATCCGTAAAGCCTGAGTGCAATAGAAGGCCTTGGTGTAAGTATATAGCACTGCATTTATTAAATAAGTGCAGGAGATTGTATAAGAAAGTGCAACAAAAAGTGAGAGTTAGAAAACAGACACTGTTGTATATTTAGTGAGGTTTAAAATAATTCAAAGGCTTCTAAATTAGATAATACACAGAATGAAACACACTATATAATATATAATTTAATATTATATTGCAATTTTTCCCACTCACAAATATACTCTTGGCCCCCTCGTGCCTCAAGATTTGCTGTGTTACAACCTCCTGTCATGTACCTTGCAAGTTTATAATTCTGCAAAAATACACATGGTAAAAAATTTGCATAAGATAAGAAAAAAAAAACCCTTCAGTGCTCTTGAGAGATAAACAGAAACCGAATAATGTTCTAGTCTGAAATACTCAGCTACCATACTCCAGTATTTACCACAACACACAGCTGATTAGATACCCTGTTCACCACAACACAGACCACCCCCCCATTTATTCATTTTGCTTGGTTTTGTTCAGCACTGTCTATGCTCACAGAATATGGATAAGAGACTCTGAAGTTAAGCTTGTTAGTTATTAGAGGACATGAGGGGCAATAGAAAAGCCTTTGGCTCTGGCCAGTCAGCTTTACCCAGCGTGGTGGAGCCTGCTAATGCGCTTGGCCGAGCTGCGAGATGTTCCATCAATGAAGACAGACGTCTACCTTCAGGTAGTCGTGATCAGGAATCTGATCACGACTACATGGTTTTCATTGGAACATCAATCCACAAGTCTGTCTGAGATAATAGTGTGAGTTAGTGAAGTATGAAACTATAACCGTCAGTTAAATTCATTTGTTACTAACCCTGCATACATACAGACAGAGAGAGAGAGTTGAAGTGTTGGGAGAACATTGTGTTGAAAGAAGCTGCCACATAAATTAAAAGAAAAGCAATGTGCAGCCTAACAAAAACATGGATGGTGCAGATACAGTCTACCACTAGGATAGTTTTAATGTCGGTTTATACGTGGCTTGCGTGGTATTGCTCCGAATCCAAGCTAACTGTGCATGATGATGGTGCCCATTAATGTTGTTATGGTTGGTTATTCCATCTATGTCTTTTGTGCAAAAAAACGTTTTGACTGCACACCACAATGATCTGCAGTGTATTAGTGTGTCACCAAATAATCAATCTGTGATGAGATAAAGCCTCTCAATAATGTGTTAATAGCTTTTTTCCCCCAAGGTTTTGGGTGTTTACAGACATCTCACAGATTTGCATTCTCTCCCTATCACAGCCTCACAGGGTGAGCCATCAGGAAGGGGAAATCCTATTGAAGTTGAAATTATCATCTCTAACTGTGTCTCAGAAATGAAAGCCTGAACAGAGCCACTCAGTGTAGAAGAAGAGCTGAAGTAGCTTCAGAATCCTAATGAATCACATCTACATTTTCAGTTCATCAAATCTCGAGAAAGACAGAATCAATGGGAGATGGACAGCTTCTTGGTGTGGGTTTCACACAGTTTTGCGTCACGCTCTCAGAAGGAACTATATTGAATCTAAATGCGCTAGGTGCAAGGAATGAAAACCCAAGGGAGATGGCCCAAATATTCATATGACTGCTAAAGCTAGTAGTGGCCAACAGGGAAAATATGTGTGTGTGTGTGTGTGTGTGGGTATACATGTATATATTTGAGTTCATGTATTTCTTGAACATCACAAGAAAACACCTCATTTCCCCAGATAAACACAGTCATAAATTCAGTTGAGTGGTGTTGGAATATAACTGACAAGTCTATAAAGGAGAACAGCAGGTGGGAAAAAAAGGGGATGGTAGAAGGAGCCATCTTTGTTTCCCCATCTTCTTGAATGAGTTTCTTATTACCTTAATCCTCTCACATAAGCCAGGTAGGTTAAATCTTGTCTCTAAAAGAACACCCTGCTTTAATGATGTTAAAAGATGAAGTCTAAGGAGTAGTCAAAGTGAAAGCCAGTAAATGTCTTTAAAGACTGGGAACTGAGACGGGAGCACTTCACAGCCCTAACAGAATCAGAGAGAGACACACAAGTGCATCTTGCAGCAGTCCTACATTTACAGTTCATCTTAAATAATTATAGATCAGTTGACAGTGTGATAAATGACTTGAGTGACCAGTTCCAATAGAGAATAAGGCAATGTCATTTGAACTAAAAACAGTTTTCCCCAAAACAGAGGCGGTGATTATAATGCAAATAAAATAATTTCCTCCTTGTTGTTTGTTGAAAAGAATAAGCCTGCACACACAAATCAGTTCAAAAGCTTTTAATCTCATTTTGTTTTCTGTGTTTCTGTGTCTTAAACAGAGAAGGAGAAACCAACCAGGCTGAGTGTAAGTGATTAGAAAAAGAGCAGTGAGGCTCAGCTATGTCTACTGTCAGAGTACACATTTCATTTACATATAATGAATGCTTGGGCTTTGCCAACAGGGTATTAAAGTATGTTTTCAAAACAATTTAAGGCAATTCATGAGCCAGTTTAGGCCTTAAAATCATTAAGAAGTCCAAAATGCTCTCATGAATATGATTATTTTGGCTTGCTTTTTCTTTAATTGTTTTAATGTAACTTTTTCACAATTGTTAGCACAAAAAGAAATAGCTTTTTCTGCTTTTCCTGACATTATGTGATAACAACAGAGTAATCCTACTGTATTTGCACAACAGTGCTGAGGCTTGATGCTGGCATTTAAATCAGTCCACAAACTATCCAGAGAATATGTTCACCTTGTACCTACACAAAACTGTTTCACAATCAACTTTACATCATGTGAAATTTTGAAAAATACATTTTTGGAGAATGAGATAGACAGCTAACCCGACTAATGAAAACTGCTTATTCGCACTTCCGAATTATGATTATTAATATATTATATCTCATTTGTTTGATTGAAAAAGCTAAAAACCAAAGTCCTGATGCTTAATTGCTGGGGCTTATGTCCCAAAATCCAATCTAGCCTGACCATTTAGAGCAATTGAGGGTTTAGCATTCCCGAGGACATAAGACACATTGGCACAAGGAGCTGGAGATCAAACCACCAACTCTGCGATCAGTGAGTGAACCGCTGTATTTCCATCTGCCCCGTTCGCCTTGTTTACTTGGTCAGGAGCAGTAACGTGCTCTGCTGGTTGCATCAGTGACAAGAAGAATAACATTTTAAGGCTGAATTAACTGTCTCTTGGCCGTACATTCGTAGTTAACTGACAGACGTGAGAGTGCTATTCATCTTCTTATCTATGTGGTTCACACCAACAAAGTGAATAAACATATCCCAGAACATAAAACTATTTGATTGGAGTGTGGGAGTCAAAAATATATGCTGCAAGGCATGCCTTTTTTTTCTGTATTTGTCTTATTTTAGTTTTTGTTTTCTTTGCCATTAATCAAGTTATTTAGACATTACTACTTGCAAATGTCTGGGGGCATGTGGGTTGCACACACACACACACACACACACACTACAGAGAAATGTCATATTCTCAGTCTCAAACTGACAAACTGAGCCATCCCACTGGATCTGCTGGGGGTTAAGCATCTTGTTAAAGTGCAGTTTGATAGCAGCAGATGGTTCATTAGGCAGTTCATTTACTGTATATACAGACCCAAATTACAGGGGTCATATCTATCATATCATGTTGCTCTGTCGGTGCTGAATCTACACATTTCTCAGGAATTACTTAGTTTTCCACTCAGATGGCTGTGAGTACGTCCTGGCATTGGAGGAGAAAGATTAGAAATCATACACTGTCTGGATGACTAAAAGCTAGGTCAGCAGTGTTGGCAGCTGAAAACCGGCTTCACAACATTTCAGTGCAAACAAGTTCTTCAGACCAACTCCTCCCACAGATCAACAGTATAGTCTGCTCTGTGTATGAGTCTCTATGCCATACACACAGCCAGCTGCCACTGGTTTTAATGTGTGTATCCATGATCTACAACTTTCTCTTTCCCTGCGTGACACAGTTCCTGCGGTGCCATTGATCGATGTTGATCTGGAGGATAAACCCTGATAGTGTGTAGGATTAGTGAGTGAGTCTGTTGTGGGCTTGTGTCAAAAAGGATCTCTGTACTCATGGATTGCTTTGACGGATCCTTTGGGCAGTTTAGAAACTTCCGGAAGGACGACTTTGAGGCTAACTGGATTAAAGTGGCAGAATGCAGATTTGGCCAGGTGTACCAGGTGAAGCTCAAGCTCTGGCGGGAAAAATGTGCGCTGAAAAGATTTGATAGCTTGTGTGCAAACAACTTTTACAGGTAGGACTTACTATTACTACTACATACCAATACACTTCTTTATTGTGTACTGGTATAGTTGTGTGCTTTGAATTACAATTGAACGTACGGTTACTCTTTCACCTTTTAAAACATTTGACACAGAAAGTAATGTTTCCCGTGGTCAAAGTTCAAGATGCCTCTTTAATGTCCAAATCCCCTTTGCTGATCATTACTTTTTCTATCACAGGAGAATAAAAGATGAAGCGTCCATCATAGCCAAAGTGAAATTCAAGTATATTATGTCCATCTATGGACTGTGCAGTGAAGCGTCTGCTTTGGTGATGGAGTATATGAATAATGGATCGCTGAACAATCTCTTAGTCAGTCACACTTTGATGTGGCCAAAGAAGTTCCAGATGATTCATGAGGCATCCATGGGCATGAATTTTCTCCACAGTATGGAACCTCCACTACTCCATCTTAACCTCAAGACGTCCAACATCCTACTGGATGATCATCTCCATGTCAAGGTCAGTGAAACTCAGAAGAGACTGTAAATGCTTACAGCGATCTATTGACATTTCTGAGCTCGGCAGAGCAATCTATGATAATTACGTACTACTGCAGAAGTCTTGTTTTTCTACTAAGATTTCAGATTTTAGTTTAGTCCACTTCGAAGAGGGCACGGACAAGAAGTTGTTCATGGAGCATCTGACAGCAAGAGGGAACATAAGTTATATTCCCCCAGAGACTTTCACTCAATGCCCTGATCCCCCAGGAACTACCTTTGATGTCTACAGGTGACTTGCCAAGGGCATTTTTTAAATTGCACTCACTGTTTATTTCTGAGTCAGTGGACAATGCACATTTCACACAGTGTAGCCTCTGTACGTTCTTGTCTGACATTCTTATCATTTTATATTTGTTTTTCAACCTTAAAGAGATTCAGTTTTGTTTTGAACAGAAAATACATCTTCGTTATTTAGTGTCTTTTACATAAAATGGGTTGCCACAAAGTTGCAGCGAGAGAGAAAATTTGACTTCTGCTTTAATCTGCAGCTTTGGAATTGTGATATGGGAAATTCTGACACAGCAGAAACCGTATGCAGGTAAGATTTGATTAATTTGAGATGTTTCATATTTATTTATAAGCAAGGGGTCATGTAGCACTCAATATTATCACTTTAATAGAATAAGGGTGATGGCAGTTCCATCTGTTTCCAAAACTGAACTTCAACACAACTAAAAACAGCCTTAGCTCTCTCTGAAATTGTGGGCACAGAAAGAAAAAGAAAATTGCCAGTGGGCATACAGTTCATCATTGAAATAACATGCTAAAAATATGGGTGCACAGGTTATAATAATAGAAAAGACCATACTGTCACCACCTTTCAAATTAATTCATAGTGCTTAAGAAATCATGGTTAGTTTTTTTTTTTTATTATTATTTTTTTTTACTATGAGCAAAAACCCTTTATTTAACCATGACTATAAAATTAAATCTTAAATTGAGTTTTGGTGAATCATTTTAACTTAACAAACAATAATTATTTAAACCTCAGCCCCAATTTAGGCCTAACATTTTACTTAATTTACTTAAATTTAACAATAAACAAATAGTTTGATATTCTGGGAAATGGTTTATTTGCTTTCCATGCAGAGAGACTGACTCTCACTATCTGTCAACAGCCGCTTTAAACTAGGGCTTACTAAAGGCAACAAAACCCACCTATTAGAAACTCCAAAGGTCACAAATTAACATGTGAAAGCTGAATTCATTCCCACAAAAAACTAAGTGCTAACCACAACTTGCCAAACTACTCCTTTAAAAGTTACTATGCGATGTCTAAGCAATTTACATGTGTTGGTCACTTTTTTAGTGTGTAGATGAATGGTAACATAAATTAAAATATGAGACCTCCCAGACTTTCTTGGTTGTCTAGAACATCATTTGACTGATTTCTATGTAAAGAAATCAGTGTCTATTTTGTCCACCCAGGGTGCAGTGTGACCACAGTGCTCTTAGAGGTATCACGTGGGAAGAGACCCTGTGTGAAGATAATCTCTGAACAGGGCCCTAATGAGTGTGATCAGATGATCAGAATCATGCAGCTGTGCTGGGACCAGGATCACAGGAAGAGACCACAGTTCACAGGTACAAACGGACACGTTTCATTTGTGCAAACACTGGTTTGATGTATTACCTGTACTCTTAAACTGTACCAAAATATATGTGGGAAAGAATTATAGCATTGAAAATATCTAGGCTGCATCCACAGAAAAATGATGCGTGTTTTATTACATCTATCTGAGGTCTAATTGTTTTTAATGCCTCATTACGAAAGATTTGAGTCTTCAAATGCTTGAAGGTATTTAGGTGTACTATTAATTGTACTCTCTAAATGAGAACAATAACAGTTGGGTGTTGCAGGGAGCAGCCCTCCACAACAAAAATGTACCCTACAAAGCAAGCATGCTGTGCTTTTTCGTTTTGTATGCAATCATCAAGCCAACGGTTGACTGAGGAAGTAGTAATGCCTGAGTGAAATGCATTCAAACCACCTTTGTTTAGACAAACACTGATGGCTTGAGAAGTCATAGTAATTAATACAAATCAGTGTCATACTTATTCATAAACTGCAGCCATTCCCTTGTGTGAGAAAATCATTGCTATTACTACTCTATCTATGAAGGAATCTACCTGTAATTCATGCATGACTGTTCATTCTCTGTAGTGATGCAATTATAAGAAAATCCCACTGGGGTGTGGAGTTGCAAGTCTGAGACTAGATTTGCTTGATTAGGCAAATTCAGATCAGTCATTGACTGTTGTTTTGTTTGCAGACATTGTGATGAAAACGGAAACTCTGAGTGAAGTGCTGAAGGTCCCTGGACCAATTCACACTCACAAAAACAGTGACAAGGACTCTTCTCGGCTGGTTCCTCCAATACATAAAGTTAGTTTTGCTTGATTCTAATATCTATTATATTTGCTCCACCTTATTATTATTATTGAGTGATTATAAAGAAGAGACAGAAAAGGTTTGCAGTTTACACTATAAAAGGGTTAGTTAAGCTAAGTGCCATTGTTGCCAGATTGAACAATCTTTCACCCAGAAAATTGTTGCAGTTTGTGTCAAAAATCAAAGCTATTTCTCAGTAAAATCTTTACTAAAGGCTACACTGCTATGACTATTTGTAACTTGTGGATATTGTTTCTGATCCATAAACCCAATTTAGAAATAGAAATCATGTTTCAGCATCAAAGAAGCCTAGTGATTTTTGTCAGTACATACAGTGGTACATATCAAAAAGAAACTGCTGTTCCCAAATTTGGCTTCTTCCAGCTACTAATTGTCATTGAAATCTGGCAACACTACTGAGTGCTAACATTAGCATGATAAAATTCTCATGCAAACAATACTTAAATGCTGATATTTAGAAAGTGTAATATTTATCATACATTATCATGGTTTAAGATTCTAGCATGCTTAGCATGAACGCAAAATACAGTTGAGATCACAGGAATTTTCTAAAATGTCATCTGGCACTATAAAAAGTTAGAGGATCAGGAAAGTTATTAGGTTTGATACAGCTTGGCACCATGGACATCCCCACCACCATTTTAATGGCAATCCATTCACTAGTTGTGCCAAAATTTAGCTAAAAATGGAGGCAAGCAAGAAAAATTCATGGGGTTCGTTGATGTCATAAGGCTTCATCCCCAGCCATGAATTTCTGTACAAAGTTCTATGGCATTTTTAGAAGCTAGAAAAGTACAAAAATTGGCATTCACCATATGAAATCGAATTATTTTGTGCAAACAAGTGATTACTACTTGTGTTTAGCTGATATGTCATTCATGCCCTTGAACACCTATCCTCATAGTATTGATTTTTTATAAGTGCTTATTAGCCACTTGTGATGATTGATATCACAACTAATGACTTTTGAAATATTTTGTTTCTTTCTTTTCCATTTTAGATTGCTTGGCCCAAGATGCCTGACCTTCCCTCAGGTACACACATGGGTAGAGCAGGATGGGAAATCATGTTCAATGCGAAGCCTAGAGGGCTGACATTTAGAAAGTGCTATTTACAGTGCTGTCACATTTGTAATATTACCTTTAGTACTGAAAAGCACAGTCAAGCAGTGGTGCAGCAGAGAATAAAAGAAACATTCATACTCCCTCTTGAATGTTTTTCCTTTTAGATGCTGACTCAATTATTGACTAAATGATTCACAACACATTTTATTCATCCTTTAATCTAAACCCCAATAAAATTAGAAATAGGTGTATAGGTACATTTGTTGAAACACCAATGCACAAGATATATATTTTACATCAAACAGCTAATACTGACTGAGCACCACGGGCTCCAGAAAGCTATTAACATGTACACAAACACTGCTCTAAACAACAAAAATAAAACAAAATTCATAAAAATAAAAGTGAATTCCCTTTGCTCTTATTTGACAGACAAGCATTCCACAGAGGGCATTCTCTCTTTGCTGTACAAAAAGGACTTTGGTAGTTTCAGACTGTCTGTAAAAAGAGAGCATGTATACATACAGTTTTCTGGGAAAAAGAACCTTCTTCACTACACGGTAGCCAGCGGGGATGCAGAGAGTGTCAAGTCGGTCCTGGGTCTGGGTGCTGAAGTCAACTGTGCGACTGCCAGTGGTTATACTCCTCTCATCATTGCTGTTCTGCAAAGGTCTGTATAAATAATTGTAGTAAACTGTTTTAAGAGTAAGACGATCGCTACGAAAGTAAGCTATTTTGATAATATATGCAGGTTATTGATAGCTGCTTGGGGATGTATACTAGGCCAGACACAGAGCACGGTTAGCCAGTTTGTTGTTTTGATGCTTCTATTTTTTGTTGATTGACCAAACAAGATGTAACATGTAAATCAGTGAACTTTGGGGGTGTGGTCATGTGACATATTTTTAATCTTTTTTTCAGAGCCAGACTCATTCTTTATCCCTGTTTCCAGCTGAAATAACTGTCTCAATTTAACAGACATTCATTATTGATCTTATTATCCAACTTATCTAAGAGAGCACGATAGTAGATAAGCAAGTATTTGATACAGTACAAAAAGGATGAAACATCTTTTCTACAGGCTTCATGAAATCGTCTCTCTGTTGCTGGAACATGGTGCAGCTGCTTCCCAAGGAGATGAGGACCAGTGGACAGCGTTACATTTTGCTGCTCAGAATGGAGATGGCAGAACTGTACGTCTCCTTCTGGACAAAGGAGCTATGGTGGATGCCCGGGAAAAAGCCGGCTGGATGCCCCTCCATCTGGCCTGCCAAAACGGCCATGAAACAGTGGTGCGCCTGCTGCTTTCACGGTTGTCAGAGGAAACAGTGGAAGAATCTAAGACAGCACAAGGGAAGACACCGCTCCACTTAGCCTCCACCTATGGGCATCTGAATATTGCCAAGCTCCTCCTCTCTCATGGAGCAGACCCCAATGCTAGAGACTGCTCCCTTTCCACCGCTCTTCATTTGGCAGCCGAGGAAGGCCATTACAGAGTAGTGAGAGAGTTGGTGAAGAGTGGGGCAACTACTGATGGTGCAGACTGCAGTGGATATACGCCGCTTCATCTGGCTGCTTTGAGGGGTCATACAGGCATATGCAGGAAGCTTTTGTCAAATGGGGCCAGCCCAGACTCCAGGACCCTCCAAGGCTGGAGTCCCATGCACCTGGCGGCCCTGAAGGGTCATGAAACATTGGTGGTTGAGCTGAGCAGTCAGGGTGGTTGTGTAAATGCTACAGGTGAGAATGGATGGACCCCCCTCCATCTTGCCTGCAAGCAGAGTGAGACGGAAGTGGTAACAAAGCTCCTTGCAGCCAAAGCAGACCCAAACCTGACCGAGGACAATGAGGGGTGGACACCATTACATGTAGCCTGTAATAATGTCAGTTTCCCAACTGTCCTTCACTTGATAACACATCATGCAGATGTCAATGCAGTAAATTCAGGAAAGGCGACGCCTTTACACCTGGCTGCCCAACATGGCTGTGTTCCAATTGTAAAGGCTCTATTGCTGAATGGAGCAGATAGGACCCTGCTTGACTCTTCTGGATCCACAGCACTGAATGTGGCCCAGAGGTGTGAAAAATGGGAAATAGTGCAACTATTGGAAAAGGAATGCGAACCATGACTGTAGTTCTAGGTAAAGCAATTTGAATGGAAGGATTATGGTACAATGAAAACACCAATGTATTATCCTCCTTTTGAGCAGGGCTTTTATCAAGCAGCTTAAAGCAAGATTTTGAACTATTACTTTCAAATGTCTTATTTCTTTTTTAGAAATAGATCATTATTCTATACAATTAAAATACACAAAGACTATTTTTTTCTATTGTATCTGTCTGCCATGCTCAAAAAAACTTTTTTCCCTCTTAATCTTTCTTACATGCAGTGGGGTCCAAAAGTCTGAGACCATTGGGAAAGTGATCTCAGACATCTGGACCTGACAGAAGCCTTTAAATTTGGAATTTGCCATTTTATTGTAATGTTAAAATTTGACTGCAAATAAACTGTTGCTATGTTGGTTTAAAAAATGTTTCTCTTATTTTGCCAGTAATTGCACCACACAAGCTGCCATTGATGCCAAATATGAGAAAACATTATGTAAGGTCTTACAGGGTGAGTCAGGACATGGGGTCAGAATCAGGTGAAGTAGACCATAATGACAAAACAGAAATTGATTCTCCTCTGTGCTTTGCTGGTGAATGGCAAACACGGCTGCCGCATATGCCTGGGAATGCGAACGTAAAAGAGCTGCTCTTATTATTACTTATAGAGAAATCAATTTTTATTAAACCTGTCTAAACTTTAGGAGGGTATTATGTGTCTAATCAGGTGAAAAAAAACCCTGACAGAATCAGTGGATCACTGTGATTGACATTATAAACGCATATATGTTTTATGGCAAGGCAAGATAACTCGGATAATCAGTCATATCCTGCAGACTGAGGGAGGCACTGCCCAGCTTGTGCCACACTCATTTACCAGTGACACCTTATTAAATTGAAATGAAATGCACAGATTCTGGAGCTGTATTGACCTATGTGTTTACTTAGTGTTCCCTCAAACCACAAGAGGCTGATTCTGATGGAGGTGTGGGAGCTGAGCCGAATCAAATTACTGTAACTGAACAGAGTTCAGGTGGACTTAGACTGAGCATTTTTGCTCTCTAAGTGAATGTCTACTTTAAAATTGTGTTGTGAGTGTATTTCGGTGCTGCCTGTTAGCTTCTTAGGTTTATCTTTCAGTGTTAGTCACTTTTGAATGTATGTCAACACCAGATGGAAAAGACATTGCAAACTGTTTGATGTTCACCAAAATTACACTTAACTGAGGCACTTCACCTGACACAGTACACTTGAAAGAGCACAAACATGAACTTACTGAGTGTGGCTCATATACAGTTTATGGTATGGTTACTTTACAATAAAAGCCATTAAAGGCAGGAAGTGTTTATTTACTTCTGCAGACTGATAACATTGCTTATTCTGTTTGGTTTCAGTCTGTGGGTCCATTTTCCTGTGTGCTGTGATTCTGTTTAATATATTTTTGATTCAGTTTGAGACAGTGATCAGGGAGCTGCACTCACTTGGGCTGCCTCAGCTTTAGAAGCAAAGTCCTGATTTATAATGTCCTATGATTTATATTAGGAGCCTGACAAAGTATCTGCTGACCCTGCTCTCACTGTAATCTATCCAGAGGTTGAAAATCAGCTATCATATTTTGAAAAGAGGCTCTCTGGAGAGGACTATGTGTTTCAGGTTAGGTGGAATGATTTATACTTGAAAGTGTCCTTTTTACTAAAGCGACTCTAATGTGAAATTTATGACGCTTTCCTTAAAAATGGGAGGCGAACCACATTTGTGTGATCCTGACAGTAAACATGATGGTAATTTAACAGATGGGAATGACACTCGTCTATGGAATCCACACAGCTGTGTCATTGTGTAACCTGTTTAACAGCATTTTTGTCTTTCTAACATTCAAAGCTACTTTTAAACAACTAATCAGGTCTACCTAAATAAATGCTGCTGCCCTAACATTTTACACATATACACTGAACACCTTCTGTCAGCCGGTAATTAGGTTTGCAGGCTCCTAAACAAATTTTATTTTCTAACAGGGAGTGAAGCAGAAACAAGATAATGTCATATGCGTGGCTGGTAATGCAAACACCAAAGAACTAGAAAGACAATAACTGTGATGTGGTGTTTTCTTTCATTTGCAGAGATACAATTCTCTGCTATATTCTTTAATAACTTTCTTTAATAAACACCTTTATTTAACATATACATTATTCAAATAAAATAGAACAATATCTTAATCAAACACTTTATGATGTTACACTACCTTGTGCTTGTGTTTATGTTTTGTGCAGTGCAATGATACCAACTTGTATAATTGCTGTAAACTAAATTAAACAGAAACTTCACTAATTGCTTTGATTGAACTGGTTCAAAATGACAATAGAATACAGCTCACAATGGTTTGTTTCCACCTACACAAAATTAAAAATGTGTTGCTGCATTCAAAGGCTCTAAAAGCTTTGTTGTAAAACTCATCAGGAGCAATTTGCAAACATAATAAATTTAAACAACCATTCCCATTTGGGACTTCTATGGATGAGCTGTTTAATCTATTCTCTTATGCTACTTATACCCCTATACACTGTTTAGACTGTTTAAAAAGGTTTGAGCATACAGATGTATTTGCATAAAGATTTTAAAATGTTATTTTGCTCCATCGAGACCTCTGAAACACCGTTAAGAAGGTCTGTCTGACATTCACAGCTCTCATCTTAATGATAGGATGTAATCTGGCTACTTATCAGTATATTTAGCTTCTCAGTGGAGAGCCATTATACACTCTCTGTAGAGCCCATCTTAACTGGCAGGGTTTAACTCACCATTGAGTTGTGCCCTGTGGTGTTAAGCTGCTGCAATCATGACTGATGCATCTGTGTCTTTTGACCCAGGTGTGCTGCCCCAGCAGGGCCAGGCAGGCATCTAGGCCGGCTTCTCTGGTCTTGCCACAGTAAGTGATTGAGTGATCTATCGTGTCTCCTGGAGAATGATTTTTTCTGGAGTGATGATATGGAAAACATTTTTCCCCCTGTCATCTCTCTGCGACCTCTCACTCTGCAATATGACAGTGGAAAAACAAGCTGGGTTGGTCTCTCCACATCTGCAAGGCTGTTGCTTGCTGACATGCAAGTGACTGGTCTTTGTCAGCTCAACAAACTTCCATTCAGGTTACTGAGTGAAAGCATTTTTATTAAATTAGTCTTACATCATACAAATACGCTGAATAAGTAATAAAAACATCAACATACAGAAAGATTATTCTTAATTTTTGACTCTAGGATTTAAAAATGATCATCTATTCCTATACTGAATGGCCTTGTTTTCTCTTGTGTATTCTTATTATCCTTCCAGCTCCCTTTCCTTGGTGTTGTCATGTTCTTGTGAAATGATTAATGGTGGATCACATTGCTATCTCCCTAGCACAGGCCAGAATCCCCCAACACTCAGTAGCTTTACATTATTTGAATACCCTATATAGCACAGTATGTGTAGATTAGTAGCATCTCACACTGAGAAGAATTGTACATCCTATCTGTGCTGAGGTTTGTAAGATAAATAAAGTCTATGTGTATTAATTTCATGCATCAAACCTCTTTGTTTCTTATATATATTATATTTTATCTTTCACAGAATATTATCTTATTTTGGCCTTTTTGTAATAATCCATGTAATGTAATCCATAATGACTCCAAGTTTGTTTCTGTTTCCCTTTTTCTTCCTCAAAATGATTAATCCTTCAAAGAGTGTTAAATCCCTTAATTAATTTAATTTAATTTAATTTAATTTAATTTAATTTAATTTAATTTAATTTAATTTAATTTAATTTATTTTTCAACTGTCTATACAATATAGCTATTAGGCAAGAAATCCATCAGCAGCTGTTGTGCTGACTTGTCTTTTGATTGTTTGGAAAAATAAACTAAAAGTGTAATTTGTGCAAAACTGCAGAAAAAGTAACAGTTTTTTGGTTGTTTTTAATAGAGTGCTTTTGTACTTGTCAGGTAAAACAGAACAGTTGATGCTGCTTTTACTGCAGCACTGTCGCCGCACATTTTTCACATAATGCATTGGTTGTTTGTGTTCTGTCTCAAAGGCAAAGTGAATGGAATAGGTTAGAAAAAGGGCTACACAGAAACACAATAAAAATAGACACCTCTTAAACATGTATTATCCCCATAACTTATGTGTTTGTTATTTGGCCTTGAGTGCTTGGGTTTCAAACTGAAATAATGTGCCTGTGACGCACCTAGCTCATGTATGTGCCAGGCTCTTAGACTGTAGCCTCCAGTTATGTCCAGTAATGAGGCATTTACTGAATTTACAGTAAAGCTGTCAAGAATTTTTTTTTCTTGTAGATTAATATGTTGCTCTAATTACCACAGCCTTGTCTACTAAAGTTCAAATACTGAGAAAGTATAATGATATAAATAATAGTCACAGTAATATCGAGGAAAAAAAATCAACTATAATAGTGTGATTTTAATATAATTTGAGAGAAATTTGTTTTCTTCCCTAAGACTGTAGTGGAGTAGTATGGATAATTATGGAAGATTTGTGACATGCTCTCACAATTCAATGAAGTTCAATAAATGAGTAATGAAAAATAGCTAAAAAGATTATCTCCTAAAAGACATATGTATGTAGAACCCCACGTACACTATAACTGAAACCAACCAGTGTGTGTTTTGGACATATTTGTGTCTATAATCTGACCTCTGGGATCTCGCTTTACATTGATGGGCCTTTATAGGTTTGCAGATGTCATGTGCAGTCTTCTGGTGTTGTGACTTATAGTTGTGCATTCTGTCTCTAAATTGCTTAGTGCACCAACTGTATCACAAATAAATAAAATTGAGAACAAGTAAAGTCAAGCAGAACATTTCAGCAACTTTTTAGACCAATCTCCTTCAAAGTTTTACTCTGCAAAGATTAATGACAAAAAGATATATTGCTACTGTGAAGCGAGTGCATTTGAGATCACAGTATTATAACGTCCAAACTCTCCTCTCCATGGCCCAGCTGGCTGGAGGACCAAATCGACAGTGAATTTAACGCTAGTCTGATATGTATCTGTTTCATTTCCTCTTGCCTTCACCTCTTGTCCTTCAGGCTGCAGTAAAGATTACATCCAACCTCTGCAGATGAATGAGAATTGTTTTCCTTACCAGCTACTTCTCCCCTGAAAACAACATGCTTTAAACCATCAGTAAAATTAACTTGCTGCTGCTGCTCACTCCCTGTCACTCTCAATAGGCTCCTCAGTCTCTTATGCATTATTCACCGTAAGTCAGTGCATGCCATACAGGCATGTCAAACAGTGTGTTCGCACACACAAAGCAGGAGATGAAACAGCATTTAAAAGATATGTGATGGCACAGCATGACCCAGCAAAGCTTAGGTCAGTGTTTGATAAGAAATCCATATGTTCTTTGAAGAAAATGATACAGGCTGAACATACATAAACAATATGGCAAATCTAAAGCAACCCACTGCAGTAGGAACCTGTTGTGCTGTTACAAATATAAAAACCTGTTATTAATCATTTTCTGCATGTTCTGATGTTTTCAGACATGGGTAAGAAGATGAAGAAGTTAATTCCAAACAATAAAATCAGGGTTTACCAAAACTCACAACTGAAGTTGTTTTAGAAGAAACATCAAACATTGCTGCAGCATCTGTTTGCTACTGTTACACACTGTCAGCAGTTTCCAGCTGAATTAGATTGAAACATTGCAGTTCACCAGGTATCAATGCAAGCGCCTCTTCTTAGCTGACAGTCACTATTGAGCTCTTGAAATCGTCTGAAAGCCTGTTTCTGTTGGTTGGTAAAACAGTTCAGGAACAATACTGTTGTATTTGTTTTTTTACACTGCAAAAAATAATACCTTCACCTTTAATAAATGAAACTCATAATGGCACATGATATCTCAGTTTAGTTGTGTTGATAACAGTGTGCTCTCCTCTTTTACCCTCATCTATATTCTCTAAAAGGCTCTTTTTTCCCCCAGTAAAAATTCTGCCACTGAAATCCCCTAGATATTCTATGCAGCAGGGTAGATGATATGAATTGAGAAGAGGTTATGGGTTATCTGTTATAACCCGTCCGCATTCCTCCACACCAGCTTTAAAGATGGGATCTTGCTGGGAAAATGAATCAATACATTCAATACAGGTGTAGATTAAGGTTTTAGGATATTAGAAAGAACTTAAAACCTTGAATTAACCACTCTATGCACCATCAGTGTAGATATGATGAATTATTAAATATTTACACAACATTCATATTATTTACAATAATAGGTATAAAGGCAATATAGATATTTTCCAGGACCTTTTGTAATATATCAAAAACACTCACAGAGCCACATATTGGTGAGTAATCTCTTATACACATAACTAGGTGTCAGTTATGTGATGGTAAGTTACACACTCTTCGTGACTGTCAAGATGTATCTGTACTGTCTCAGCCACATGCATGGTCTCCTGGGTAATTAGCCAAGAACAGAGCAAAGCATCTCAAACTTTAGGACTCTGGAGAGACACAGCTTGTCAAGCAGCAGTCAAAAGGACATTCACAGCTCCAAATTGTTTTTAATTTTATTACCATAATGAAATTCTGCTGATTGCACAAAATATATTGCTGTTGAATAATAGTAGCAAAGCTTCAAACTTTAAATGTCCTACTTTGTGATCAGTGAATCAATTTGACATATCGTTACCTTTTCCTTGAGTGGGACAGAGCTAAATCTACTGGCAAAAGAAACTATAGCAACATTAAATAAATTAGTGTAGAAACTGCTGAGGTTGCCTTCCATGTATAATTGTTATGCATTGATGTAAAAATAAAGACAAAATTTATATATATATATTTATATAATAAAAGAGTCTTAAGCAACGATTTTTGTGACATTTTATACAGATATTCAAGAGCCCCAGAGGATGATTAATAATAATAATTATCTTGGTGACCCCCAGATTTTTAATCTGGTGCCACCATGAGGTCACATTTTTCATCTGCCCTTTACTACCCTGTGTCTGTTGCCAAACTGCAACTTGGGAGTTGTGGTTAATTATACTTATTTAATGCAGAGAGGAAAAATTAATCCACATGAAAATGCCATGGAAAGTAAAACCAACTAACAGACTGGCTAAGAAAAACTAAAATTATGTGTTTCTATTTCTGTTGGTCAGGTGCAGCACTCCAATTCTTCTCCTGTCTGTGATTGGAGAGGAGAGTGAAGAAGGAAAGGACTGGAGGGAGTTGTGTGCAAAAGCAGAGAGTGGAGGACATTAAACAGGGCTAAAGTGGAGCCCCAGAAAGAGGAAGGACTCATCTCACCAAGGATGTGATTATGACTATCTGCACCAAGAGTGCTCTCCAATCTCTCACTTTCACTTCCAGCACAATTAACAACAACTCCCACTGCTCCTATACTCACCCTGCGTTTCTGATTTGATAGATGGTGTTAAGATTTAGATTGATACTCTGCCTAGGGGGTATAAATGATTACAAATGACTTGCACATCTTCACAGACCTCCACTAAAGCAGAGAAGAGCCAGGTGGAGACTGTAGCTTGGAAACTGCAGGGAAGGGGTGGGGACCGAGTTGAAAAGCCCAGCTCACTGAACAGGTCATTTCAGTCATTTGCTTTCAACATCATATTGTCATGCATATCAAGCAAAGCTTGTAAAATCAGAGAAGAAACAAAACGTGGAGCATATCCAATAAATCCAGTCCTTTCCATTGCAACAATGTACTTGTCATACAAGTAACATACAACATACTAAAGATGCTTAAGATTCAGTGTGAATGCAGATGAACAGGTACATCATAATTATCCTTCATCTTGACAAACAGCTTGTGATAACATGTTAATCATTTTGAAATTATGCCTTACATCAAACAGGAACTGCATCAAACAGGAAATGCGCAATGCAGGTATGAATCTGTGAAGAAATTGTTGTTAATTAAGACAGTATGCTTGGGCATGGTAATTATTCAAATTTTGTAATAAATTTGGATCCAGCTAATTTTAATTGTACATTTTCTTCTCCCTTTCCCTTTCCCAGAGCTATTCATAACTCATCCCTGCCACTTTTAGTATAGATTCACCGAAGTACACAAAAGTTTTTAACATTTCCCAGGCAGAAATTATTATTATTATTCGATTGACATTGTAAAGATAACAAATATGTGTAAGAATCGTGAGGTTGATTCTTCATTCAAGGCAATACTGTAATTTCCTCTGTCAAGAGCTGAGCTAAGGGTCAGCATATTCGTACTCTTAACAGGCATTTCATTCAACATCTAAATTAATACAATGATTTAATAATCATTGATATCCTGGAGCGAAGCTTAAGCTGTTGAATGGCTACTGCAACAAACACATATTTCAAAAAGGCCATGATGAAGATAAGAGCTACTCAGAGTGTTGTGAGTGTCTCATTGGAGCCAGAGTGATGATAAGAGAGCCGGGGTGGCTGAGCCTCAAAGGGGGCTTCTTCAAATGTCATATCAGCTCCTTGACAGTTAGTGTGGGCAGACCCACTGAGGGCTTCACTTATAAAAATATAGCAAAGAATTAAATAATTCATATTGTAACAGTGGTGATACTAAATTACATTAATTAAGGAAAGAGCTGCTACAAATGTAATTTTCTCCCATTATGTTTTAAACTGAACAGACAGACAAACAAAAAGTCAACTACAAGTCAAGGTCCCACTCCAACAGTACTGACGACTTCTGACCTGGTGTACTGGTGCTGTTAAATGAGACAATCTTGGCAAGGGCTCTTTGACTTAATGTCAGAAACTCACAGGTGGTGTAGTTATTAAATCCTAAAATAAATAATTTATTTTATTTGACTCCGAAAAAGACACCGATATCTGATATCTGTCTGTCTCCAATGTAGTTTTCATGAAGGAATCTGTTAAATGACAAATAGATTCCTGAATATTTAAGGAGATTGGCCAGTTTGGTCAGTAATATTTCTAAGCCTGATCTTACTGAAATACGCCTTATTAACTTTTTTTTGTGTTTTGTGGATTTTTGTGTTTTTTTCACGAGAAAGCTAACAGCCTGCTGCCATTGAGTAGGGTCTCCAGGTGTCCCTGTTTTCCAGAGGCTTTCTCAATTTTTGAGCCTCTTAAAGCCACCACATCTTAGCAACTCATAAAGATATACTGTAACTACATTTGTCAGTGCTAAATGCCACAGAGCATTATTTCAGATAGACTGCCCACAATTCAACAGTTAACACTTAATTTTACAAAAATCATGAGAAAAAATTGTGATTCATTCAGATTTACCAGCATCATAAACTAGCACGATTGTAGGTGATATCCCTTTAGTCTGTAAATGTCCACATATTGAAAGGATTAAAATGGGTTGTACATAAAAATATTCCATCTTGGGAATATTGTCATGACAAGACCAAAGAACAGACCAGAGAGAAGGACTGTGTTGTGCTTCTTTTGGGCAACAGATAGGGCTGGCTATGGTAGCTGCAGAAATGGAGCTAGAACCATCAAAATAGAGTTATCCAAAGAGATCTTTCTTCTTTGTTCTATTCACAAATTTTTACTTTTTTACTGATATTTTTTTATATTACACATATCACAGAGTGAGCAGTTAATGGTGTTGTTACAAACTGTATGCACAAAATCACATTTAAGAATTTAAGTAACTAAAATAATTGCCACAATTTGAGCAAACATACGTGGAATTTCACAAATTCTTGATGTGAGGACTCAACAAACGCATACTCTGCAGGAAGCAGACAATGAAATGGCCTCTTTTACATTTTTCTCATGTGCAGGCAGAGCAATATTGTTTATAACTCTTTGACTTTACTAACAATTTATCTTAAAGGTATTACTATACTCCATAATGCCACTTTGTTTCTAGGAGCCTAAGCAGAAAATAAATGTTGCTGGTTGATGGTGCAGCAGTAATTGCACTTAAGGACTGTGTAGATATAATAGGATTTCAATAATTCAGCAAAGCTATCATGATTCAGTTAATTAAGTATCTTCCTATTGCTGGAACATGCAGTACACACAATCCCAGTCTCTGTCTAAACACTCCTTCTCCAACCTGGGACTATTTTCAGACATGCCTGTCACAGAGCTCTGTCTCAGCCAGAGACTGTACTGAGACAGAGAGGGAAAACACTCACTGCAGACTGAAGAAGGGAGAAAAAGAGAAAACAGACATAAGGAAATCTCACCTCAGAGATTTTATTTCCCTCCATGCACAACTGACAGCCAAGGTTGCCTGCTTTGTTACTGACAGTGTCTCTGATATTTCTTAGGACAGAATCAATGATACATAGCAACGATGTAGAAATGAGGTTCAGTATATCAGTGATGCTTGAGTTGGAGCCCTAGTGGGCTACAGAAAGGGTGACACTGGGGACATGCTGGCTAGCATTTAGATATTTCCCCTGATGTAATCAGAAATTAAATCACAGACATGTTGGTGCCCTGCAGCAAGTATGATAAAAGAGGGATCAGAACCAGAGCTGTTTATAGACCTCCAAAAAGCATGAGTACAAAAAGACAGCATTACAATTCAAACTCTTCTGAGTGAAGAAGAACCACTGAACATACTTACATAATGTGTAACGCTGTCTCTTTGTTTGTGTGCCTCTTGTCAGTGTGATTTTCAGCTATCTAACAAGCTTGTAATTATTCATAAATTCAGATACAATTCTGGTGTTAAATCTCTAGTGAATATTTCACTGATACTAAATTCAGATATATGTCAATGACAGTTGTGTGTTAATAATTTACAAACGCAACAAAAATTTAAAACACAGTTTTAAAAGCTAGAAACAGCAAAGACCCTAAAAGACACTGAAAAATGCAAATTTGGTGCATTACGGCTAAAGTAAGGCTTTATACGTGTAATGCATGATCAGTTTTCGTTTTTAAACAACAAGTCAGAAAATTAAAAGAATTAATAAATAATAGTACTTTCATAGTATTAATGGGTAAAACTGCTAATTAAAATGATTCAGTAGCTATTATGAAGACAGGAATGGTGCCAACACACAGAATGTGTCAGACATGATTGGTACTGGTCCAGTACGTTGGTGTGGGAAATTTCCCCAAGGGATTTTATTATGGGAATACTATACATACATGTTTCACACATGACAATGGAAGCTCTATATATAGCCGAGAAAATACACATGGATCATATATGGTGCTATGACAGTAAAACAGGCACATAAGCCAGTCTGTGAGAAGATCACAAGTGACTGAGGTGACCGGGAATGAAATGCCTTTTACTAATTAATATTTTGGATTCAAAATAAAAACATAAGGCAAAGGATTGCATTTGTGTTCATAGAAATTATTGTTTTTTTCCTTCTCATCAAAAATAAAAAAAGTGTTTTGGATCTTCCACAACAGCTTCAGCTGTGATTGTGTTTGCCAGGGGGCAAATACAATCCAAATGTCCTAGGAGATAACGCAAGTTCATTAAGCTGTGTCATCAGGTACATCGCATCAGTCAGATGCGGCCCAAAGGGATTCAGCAAATCTGACAAAACACCCAGGCTACTTGTTCTGTTGTTTTAGCAGAAAATTGAGGCAAATTAAAAGAGATAACAAACTTTTCAGCCGCGGTCAGGAATTTATAACTTTGTTTGTATTCCCTGGATGGTACACCAGTGAAAAAGATGCAATTGCATTGTTTTACATTTTGACAAACATGCTAATTCACTTTGTGGGTGATGAGATGAACATCAATACCACTCACATAACTTCAATATAAGGAAGGTCCAAGTGATAGTTAGCATTACACAGCATGGAGCTGGAGACAAGGGAAAACAAAGTGGTCCTGTCCAACAGTGAGAAAGTCCATCTTACCAGAACTACAGCTTTTTAATTTATATGCTGTATCACTCTATGGCCAAATTACTGCTGCTCATTACGCCTAACACTGTAAACTCTGTTGTTGGTGACTTAGGGTCTATACAGAAATGAGCTATAATATGATAAACAGAGAGTGTCAGAGGAGCTAGAAGGTAAAAGGTTTTGTTTTAAACTATCTGTTCCCCTGAGTGTTAATGCTAAACTAAGGTCTACTGACTCCAGCTTATGAGAGTAGAATTTATTGTGTCATATATCCAAAGGATATAAGTAGTCTAATGGAATAAATCAATGTTTTAAGCTGTTTTCCATTTTGTGGGTGAAACTGTTAGATCTTTTGACATTCATTCATGTAAAACAGTTTGGTTTCTGATGACACACACAACTGCACAACAAAAAACAGCTAAGATCTGCATTTCTGAGTTTCCAGTATAAAAGCAGCAGTAGCAGCAGTATCAGCACACACCGTAAGTCATGAATTGCCTTGTATCAACATTTCATTCTGCTACCTTCCACACCGCGGTTGGACTCTTTGATCGCTAACAGGAGAGCAAGAACTATTCTCAGCATTGTACAATGCTCTCTTTAAATACCACGTAGGCCTGACTATTATCTAGAAAAGATAGAACTCTTTGGTTCTTTATCAGACAGAGGTCTCAAACTGACTCAAGTGTATGTTCCTCCAATGATCATGCTGACAGCCACACAACCAGTTCGCATGGTCTAATAGACCATGAACTGGTGTTATGAAAATTAACAAATTTTTTCTTTACCTCAGTCCACTTCCAGTGTTTTTCAATGGCTTTATTTGCTTGTCTAGATTTTGATATCTATATGACAATAGTTTTGTGATTTCACTCAAGCTTTGTGGCCAATCATTAAAAGATTAACACATCGTTGTTGGTAATAATGTCTTTATTGTTGAACTGAAAATAATGCAGGCTTTGCTGCCCAAAACAATACACACAGACATTGTTGTAACTGATATCTCAGTTTTGCCAAGTTCATCTCATTCTTACTTAGCAAAAGCCCCAAGGAGTTGCTTCGGGGGTTGCACACATCCATATGATTATATACCTGGAAAGTCCACATACTGGTCATTAGTTTGCACAGAAGACCTCCACTGCAGCAATACTCACAGTTACTTCCAGTAAACATTATTCAACAGCAGACCAATCCCGGGAATAAGAGAGAGGCGGCTGAATAATGACAAGTCATTTATGGCTGCCTGGTTATCTGTATGCACACAGCGAACACTGATATTCATGTGGCACTTTACAGTGTTTCATAACTTCATTTATTGGACATCTTTTGTATTTTTTTTGTTGAACATACATTTCATGAGAAGTCAAGTAGAGGAGCAGTGTAGCATGCATCACAGTTCCATTGCAGGCATATAATCACAGATAATGTGTAAAACTATGTACAGCAAACAATACTAATAATAATAATGGTAATAATAATAATAACAACAATAATAGAGATAATAATATATGATTTATCAATTTATAAAATTGCAAATATGTGGTTATTGGCATTGCCACATTATACAACGTATAAATTGTCCCTTGTCTTGAATACACATTCCAATCAATGATAGGTTTTAAGATTAAGAGCTCACATATCAGTTTTAACACTGCAATGAACACTGACTTGATATCTATAAGATTTGCAGAAAATTTCCATCATCAAAACATAAAGTACACACACAATAAAAAGCAGTTTGCAACTTGTATGTGTGTGATATACACAGATGGCTCCTTACGTGACAAGCACAATGATTTTAGAGAACAATGTTAGATTTTTCTTTTCCCCATGAAACAAGTCATTGTTACAGACATTTCTTGTTTTACATTCAGTGATTTGTCCACAAACACTTCACATATTGAACCAACACGTCTTTAAGTAAGACATGTTAGTTTTCTGGTCACTCAGCTCCATCACTTTAAAAAGCAGATTGCGTTTTCCCCTTGTGGTGCGTTTTCCTTAGCAGGATGAGGTATTTGCCAGAAGAGATGTTTTTACTCATCACTCTTCCCTCAGTCTGATGAGACATGTGACGTTTCAGTTTAGCAGTGCAAGATCTTAATGAACGCCTTTCTGAACTCGACATTAAAGGTGGTGTATATGATGGGATTTACAGCACTATTCACGTAGCCCAGCCAAGTGAAAGCATTATACATCTCAGCAGGAACCTTGCATTTTGTGCAGTGGGTATTCAAGATATGGGTAATGAAAAATGGCAGCCAACATATGATGAAAACACCTGAGGAGATACAAGAAAAAAAAGAAGTATTAGGACGGAGAAAGAGAGGAAAATGAAAAGATAGGAAGCTCATATATTAGACTCCCAAATATGGGTGACATATGGAGGAGATGGACTCTTAAATACAAGTACCAGAATGATTTCTTTTTGTTGCATCACACTCTGACTTGTTTTCAAGTTCTGTTTTAGGTCATGCCAAAAAATTTGATGGTGAAAATGGAAATAAAAAAACACGTGGAGGCAGTCAAGGACCTAACATGGCTGGAAGCTTGTACTAAAGAAAAACATTTTAACTGTATGCTACAGAATTAGCTTGTTGTAAATTGTAATACAAACACATATTTTAATTTAATGAGTTTGAACAGAGTCTCCTGTTGGTTTGATGTTCTGCTCACAGCATGTTGCTTTACAAGTGCAAGGTTGATGACAAAAATATAGTTATTTTGTTATGGAAATGTTTAATTCCAAGACATCAGTTGCTCTTTGATGTGTATACTCACATAAAACAGCATTTGATTTTACTAATCTTCGGCATAAGTGATCATGAATTATTTATACCATAAACTTAACTTACCAAGAACGATGGCTAGCATTTGAGTGGCTTTCTTCTCCTTCTGCTGGGAGATCTTTCTCTTGCTCATGGTCTTCACAGAAGTCTGAGTCTTGCCATTAGGTAAGGCCTGTGTCTGGAAGACTTTGGCCACAACAGGTGCTGGATCCCCCAGAGCCTCCTTAGAAGGATCTCCATTCTTTTCTGCTTTCTGGCCCTCCTCAGGGGGTGTGGGAGGTGTGGAGGTGGGGCTAATATTAGCCTTATTGGGCATCAGTAGCTGGTGGCTTGTGGCTGGAGTGTCTCCAAGAGCACACTGTGGCTGCTGCTTCTGTTTCTGGCTGCTGCCACTGTTGTTCAACTCATCCAGCTCCAGATCTTCCCCCTCATTGACTCCATCTTTGATGAATATCTGAGCAATTTGATGTAGATGGTCACTGAGGTTATTGTACAAATGGTGACATTTAAAATAATAATAATAAATAGATAAATGATCAAATTTTTTTTTCTTTCATTTATATTTACTGGAGCAAACGGTGCCTTAAAGCTATAATTTCACTGAGAAATGGAGGAAAACTTCAAGGTGACACCTTACTAAATCTTTTACAGGCCAAACAAATGTGTTTCTAACAATTAAACTTTTTGCAAAATAGGAGATGTACACAAAGAAAGATGAAAGAAAGCGCACACACCACTTTCTTCTTGTTGACAGGAAAACTCCCATTAGATTTAACAATCATGGTGCACAACCTCACATCCTCTGGATGAGTGCACTTATCCTGAAATGAAAGCAGCTGTGTCAGGCAAGGAGATGGAACAATGTCAAAACACAACTGACAAAAAGGCAGTCACAGCACAAGCCCCACTGCCCACTAGTCAATGAGGCAACATCCAGCTCGGGTACAGAGAGGCTGTTAACCAAGAATCTGACCTGCAGCTTTAATTAACCTGGGATGAAATTATGGGCTGTTTCAGACAAAACAAGCTCATTCAACAATTAACAGTGTATGTGAAACATATCTGTCAATATGCATATAAGGACTTCACAGATCATTAGATTGTATAATAATGTGTGGTCTGACTGCATTTTAACACACACACACACACACACACACACACACACACACACACACACACACACACACACACACACACACACACACACACACAGAAACCACAGTAGAGAGTAAAACCATGCATGAACATGAGTAATGAAGTGCACTGGAGAAAAGGCATTACTTGGCTTCCTATGCAGAGCCCAGTGAGTTTCACTGTATCAGTAAAATCAATAATGAGAAAATCAAAAGGTCATTTGAGGGCCGTCATAGGTAGTGTTGCGTGGTGGCTTTTGACACTGACAAGTACCAGTAAATGTAACATTATGATTATACATGTTCAGGATGGAACCAGTTATAGTGTATTTCATTTACATATCAGGGGGAAAAAACATTTAAAATGTCCCAGGTATAATTGAGCTTTGCCCTTTCAGCCCCTTGCCTTGAATGTTATCCATTAATTTTTTTCAGAAAACCAATCTTCTTCTTGTCTGTACACGTTGTTATGTAATACGATACCTATCCATGAAACCATCAAGTATGATTGGGTTGAGAAAATTATTGATTGCAGTTTCACACATTTTTTTAATGTTCTGATGTTTTCTTAAACCACTCGAAAAAGACAAAATGTTCATAAAAATAACGAGGTATAAGGTATTACTAAGGTGTAAATACATTTTCATTTTTAAGTAATAAAAGGGTTAGCTCTAAACAGGGGACATTTTGCTATGGCAGCTCACCTTCAGTGAAGTGGCTACATCAGGGTCGGCAGCCTGACAGACACGCTGCTTTGGTTTTGTATTTACACGTTTTCTGCGCTTCCTCAGGACCACATAGATTTGCACATAAACCAGCAGAGTGATGATGAAGGGAACATAGAAGGACACAATGGAAGAATATACCACGAAGGCTGGATTGGCAATCACACAGAGGGACTCATCACGAGTAGCTGTGGAGATAAGCACAGGGTGAATGAAGGCTTCAGACAGGATGTTATGTTCCATCCAAAAATATTTTTAATGCAATTTTGTTTGTGTTTTTGCCACTTTAACTCTTGGAGCTTTTGAAAGGGGTTTAGTTGGGCTTGAACTTGCACTTAAGAACACAAGGATGTGTGCATTGATTTAAATCTTTTGAAAATTCTTCCAAAGAGGTAACCACTCCTACAATCTCCTCACTTGGAGGTCATTCGCGCAATTTTCTTTCCCCCACTCCCATCCACTTAGACCATAGCAATCCTTTTTATTCCTACCTACCTCTCTCTGTGCTTATCTGCTGCCACAGGATGTCTATCTGGTGCCAAATGTAAAGATCATATCACAATATCCCACATATCCCAATTTTAGACTCTGCACCAGTTGATTGTTAATTTTAGATTTTACTGATTTACTTTTAAAGCCAGCCAAATTTGCAGAAAGTGACATCACAGACTTTTGAGCTCCTTGCACAATCTGATGTGGTGACAGGTCTTAGAGCACTGTCCAGGACTGGACTCAAGTCAAAAACAGACCAAATAAACTTCATAACCTGAGGGCAGCATCGGATTAGGTAGCAGCTGTTGCCAAACAGGCACAGATAACAGCACTGAATTAGGGTCATCATGGTAAATCCATGAGTCATCATAGATTTACTGAAGGTGTCACATTCATAGTGTAGTTCATGTTAACGACTTCTTATCTTCACACTTCAGTGTGGCTGTGCCCCAGGAATTGGGGAGTGATCCATTACAGAGGCACCACAATTTTACATAAGCAGTTTACTCAGCAGGAGGAGTACTACATGTAGTCCTTTTGAACAGAAACAACCATGTGTTACAGGATAATGTAGATTAAAAAGTTTTTGAAACAGTCAGTTCGCCTCTGCTGGGCAATTTTGAGCATATTTTGTCAAAGTGTCCCTGGCAGTCCCCCAAACCTTGTGTTACATCCTAAGTTGCTGGTGTGAATGCTTAAATTACACAAAAGGTTGTCATGATTTGCAAGTGAAAAGCTCACCAGGCACCTGTGAGAAGCTTTCAATCTACAGCTAAAAACAGAATTATTCTAAAACATCTTTATTTATTTAATTGCAGTGGTTACTGTGCTTCCTGGCACTTACAATAACTAGATCTGCAGCTGTGGGGCTGACAAATCCAAATGTCCCGGCAGAATTGACATTACATCAAGGCACTCAAAAGGATGAGTGGAGCTTCAAAGTGACAGGATGCAAGCCATGGGAGCTGGTCAGCCACAAGTCAGTGCCTCCAAAAAGCTCTTAATCGAAACCCAGTTCAACTGTAATCCTCCATTAACGCTGTTCTATGGAATAAGACTCACTAAAGGTTAGTTAGTTACACATCAGAGTGAAGTAATCGGTTACTGCCATGGGTAAGTCTATAGAACATCACAAATTGTGGTAGCTTGTATTTATTTGTGTGGAAACAGCAAACAGGCACTGAAAGACATTCTGCTTCAGTGCAATTTTAATGTACATTGGAAAGCAGTTAGAAGAAGATATGCCAGTTATTCATAATGTATATGTATCTGCAATGCATATACTGTACTGTGCAGTGAATCATGTACCAATGAATTATACAGTATAACACCACTATTGCTCCACCAATTCAGTCATACACCATGAAAAAACATATCTGTCCCGTACACAGTAGAGCAGATGTGTATTGCAATCTTTCTTACCTGTGTTATTTAGGCCAAACAACAGGGGACATGATATGGCAAAAGACAGTACCCACACCACAGAGATCATTACTGTGACCCGTCTCCTGGAACTGTAGCGAGTATTGTACAGCATTGGCATTGCAACTGCTGTGTAACTATAAGGGGTGAAGAAAAAATAGATGCTTTAGTTATTATGTATGATAACATTGCCATTTTCTGCCAGAAATTAGGTTAAATATGACAAATTTGACAAAAATATGGTCATATACCTCTATGACTTGGATTAATTCATGTTTGATTTAACAGCCAAGGCTAAATTGACTTGCTGTGTGTTTCTCTATTCATCAGTATAACTGGTTTTGCTTAAACAAGAATAAAGAACATGGAACCTATGGGTTGGTTAAGCAAGAACTGTTGCCTGTCATCTTGGATCAGATCCCATTTGATAGTGGACCGGCCCTTTGGAAACAATTATTTGCTGTGGGGTTCATCTTACATGAGGATGATGGCCTGAATGGGAGCCTGTGTTTTTCCCCCAGTGTCTCACAGGAAAGATCTTATCATTTAACCTTGCTGCACTGATTGACCTTATTAGTGAGCTTGCTGTAATCACCAGGAAATGCACAGCTTTTTTTTTCTTTTTCTTTTTCTTTTTTTATTTTTTTTACAGTAAAGGACATATCACATTTCCTTTTTGCTTAATGGAGCTTTATACCAGGTTTCAGCTCATTGTTTGGCTGTGGCCCACAACTTCACTGTTTTGGTCCATGGCTAGCCGCTACCTGTGCAGCACTGGATAAGCACCTTGCTATTAAACATTGTGGCAAATTTAGAAACTAAATATATAGATAGTCCCCTCAGGTCTTGATGTTGCTGGATTTCCATTTCCCTGATGTCCAGAAACATGGCATGAATCATATTGCCCCCAGGTGGCAATAAAAGTTCTTCGCGGTTGTATTGCTAAAATTGTTTAAGATGTAGTGAAACTTTTAGGGGATCTTTTCTTAATAAGGAATAGCAGAAAACACAGAATCACATTTTATGTCATAATAATGAAAGAGCTGGAGTTTATATTACTATGTATATAGCTGAAACAAACTTTAGTTCTCCTCAATGTATTTAGAGTAGTAATTGAATTCCCAAAAATTATAAAAACAAAAATTACAAAAATATTTTCACCTTGCTACATGTCATTAAAATGCTCTGATGTCATTGTCTTGTGAAACAGATGAGGGCATGTTATGACAGTCTGAAAGCATTGTGATAGGGAACTGTATTCTACTTAAAAAGTGTCGGCCTTTTGGCAACATAATTAGAGCTCTGTTTATATATCATATATCATACTTGGCACATGTATATTCATAACACCTCCTACACAAATGCAACTTTGTCTAAGGTTCATTAGTCTTCTGATTCTAAAGAAAGTGTAGCTGATTTGTTGGAGGGCACCCCAACTCCAACTGCTTGAATGTGTTAATCCTTTTAATAACAGAAAAACTACAAACTTCTTTCCCAAAATACCAGAAGGAAAAAGAAGGATATTTCCTAAATTTTGACTTGCATTTGCATGCAGATTTACAAAAATAGGGACTGTTATCTGATCACTCTCCAATTTGCTCCACACTGTTGAATAAGAACAAAGTTAGCAGAGAGAGAAACATGTATAAATTACGATACACCCTGGAGCTGCTGGACTGATAAAGGGAAACAAATTTGTTTGTGACTCTTATCTGAACTTTTACAAATCAGCGTCACATGGGTTCAATCCTGAAATGTACTAAAGCCAGGAAAAATGATTCTTGATAATGTCACGGTGACCCTGTCAGTATACAACATGAAGGCACAAGTTACATAAATAATTAAAAGCTAGATGCTATTTCTCTCTGGCATGCACACACATATATATATATGAAAAATGATCGACCATCTGATGAGACTAATACGCTTTTCTATACATGTGAAAACATTTGTATCCTCATTCAACCATTTCAATGAGAGCTGCGATTGTATCCATGTGTGATATGTTGTGAAATTTGATTTTGCATATGGGTTCGATATGAAAATGCAGCCAAGCAGAAAATAATTTAAAATCAAACATGACACAATTCTTCTTGTATTTTTCAGACCTTTGTTATGAATGCATTATGCACAATAAACTGAGATCTCACACTCCCAATGAATATTCTGGTTGGTAGATAAACAGCATTCAAGTGCAATTCTGCTCTCATCACCTGTTTTGTGATAATTGTTTGTCATTAATTGTCCAAATCCAAATAATTGGATTTATTTTTGGACAAGGCATTAATGATTATAGGTGGATGAAAGCATGTGACAAGACATAGTACATATGTGCTGCTGTGCTATCTTATTTTATTTGTGTATTTCCCGTGTATTTATTTGAAGCTGCTTTTGATTATGTATATGTGTTGAAGTTGTTTCTTGTGACAAACCCACAGAGAATTATTTCTCTACAAACTCTGCAGTTTCCCTCAGCTCTGTGGTCAATATTTTTGCATTTCTTCAGCAAACATTTTGTTTTCATGGCCCACAGTGTTACTGTTTTGACTCTTTCACTGCTCTCATTAGTGTCAGTTTTCAGCTGCAGAATGTAAGGGTTTTTTTTTTGTTTTTTTTTTTACTATAACCTGTAAGAACCTACTGTATGCTACCTCTCCAGCAGAAAGGAGAAAATTTTTGATGGTATTTTATTAGCTATTGGGGATTCCACCATTCTTATGCTTTTAGATCTCACAGCTGCATCCAGCTCAGTACATAGTATCCTCAACTCTTGCCTGGTGCATTGAGTTGGCATCGAAGGTACGTCTTGGGGTGGTACAGGTTTTTCCTTAGCTTTAGTGATTCTGTATCCTTGTCAAGACCTCTTGCTTATGGAGTCCTTCTGGACTCTATTCTCAGGCCAAACCTATTTTCTTACTTACGTGCTCCCCTCGGGGTCTGTTCTTAGAAACTATGGCATTTTGTTTTATTGTTATGCAGATGACACTCAAATTTGAAATTGGTGTTTGAAATTGGATGGAAATAAGATGCAAACTCTGTCTCATACATTTTTCAAATCTAAATTAGAGTAGTACTGAAGTGCGGATATTGGAGCCCATTGATACCTGTGAGGTTCCTCATACTTGTGTTACCCTGGAACCATTGTAGCTATGTAAAACCATATGAACAATATAATGGACTGGGATTTCAAACAGGCCAAAGACATAGATTCAATTATCAAATTTAGAATTTTATAACTTTTATAGACCCTTATGAAAGGCAAAGTAATTTTATTCGTTAATGGTTTCATTTTGAAAGGGTTGTGCAGGCTTTTATCTCTTTTTGGCTTGACTACTGTATGTGTGCTATTTATCTTGGTGTTAGCAAGGTCTCTCTCTCATGCTTGCAGTTGGTCCAGAATGCTGCAGCTCGTCTTTAAAGAGGAACACCCAAGAAAGAGGACGTTTGCTGTATGCTGTATGTTTTACAATAGATTTTTACAATTTTACAGTGTGCCTGCACATCATTAAATGGCCTAGTTTCAACCTATTCCTCTCACTTTTTCCAACCACATGACCTGTAAACCTGACCTGTTCACTCAGGTCCCAAGATCAAAGTTGAAGCACAGGGGAAATTGTGCAATCACTAATACTATTTGCATATGTTCCCAATCTTCGTTGTGCATGCTCTAACCCTAACCCTAGCCAAATGCCACATTTTCACACCTGCATAGAGCAAATAAGGTTTCCAGCATCGGGCAGCTACAGTAGCTTTGCATTTGTAGACCCCAGAGTCTGGAGTGAGTTGCTCTTACACTACTTGTTTTTAAATCCCATGTTAAAACATAACTTTGTTCCTTGGCTGTTAACTCAGTATGAGAGTTGCTTCTTTTAATTGTTTATTATTGTTTTTGATTATTATTATTATTATTACATTACATTGGTCTTTCTGTTTTCATTGTGTTATTCCCTGTTTTTGCAATTTTTGTCAGGCGGCTTGGTGAAGCTCTCTCTCTGTTATTTCCAAGAATCAAATTGATATACTCCCAAAAAGAAACATATGAACTTAAGAACATGTAAGTAGTCTCCTCTAATGGAACCAGGACATTTAGTGTATAAGTCTGATGAGCAAGATTTCCAGGCCAAATCCTATCAATGTTGAGAGACTAAAATTTGTCACCAGGTGTGTTTTGGTATCACAGGAAGAAAGATTGTTGTAAGATGAAGCTGCCAGTTATTCTTGTGAATAACTAGAGTTACCAAAGGGTGTAAAGTAAGACTGCATCCTAAGGTACTACATACATTTTAAGTGCTGTGCACAGTTTAAGATAAAAAGAGCCTTGAAGACAAAAATCTTGGAAAGAGCAAAGACCTTGGTGGTTGAAAACCTACCACATGAATGCTTTTTTTAGACCACTGCTGAAAATCGTTTTTGCTATTCTGACTTATTGGTACCTTGTTCAGCTGTTGTTTTTAAATGTGCTTTTTAAATAAATTTGACTGGATTTGACAGCTATTATTCAGAAGGTAAAGATTTCCATTAAGAATCAATGCAGGAAGCATGGCAGACAGGACTAAACAATCAGTGTGGTGAAGAACTCACCGATCAATGCTGATGGCACAGAGATTGAGGATGCTGGCTGTACACATCATCACATCCAGAGTGACAAAGATGTCGCAGTGGATCTTGCTAAAGCGCCACTCTCCTACTACCTAGAAGAGAAAAACATCAGCAAATGGCAGTTTACAGCAACAGTAAATGGAACAAAGCCCCTTGCCCAGAACAGACAGCACCTTGGCAGAAATGATGTGTTTTCCTTCTGCAACAAAAAGCAATCCTGACAGTCAAGCCCTCTTGTATACTTTTGTCACGTTAGTTCCACACCGGAAAACAGGAAGAGAAGGGAAGAAGAGCAAAGAAGAGGGGGGCAGGGTGGGATTTTAAAATGAATAAGCATGAAAGAAAGTCTCAGAGTGCTCTGAGTGGTAAGTAGTAGCACATGTGCAAGTATGGTTTAATAGAAAATAGATTGAATAGGCATGAGTTGTTATATATAGCTAGTATATATATTTACACAAAATCCAGTTGGTCTGTCATATTGATGGTAACAAAATGAATCTTACACTGGTGACAACTGACAGATTTTTTTTTACTGACTTCATTGCTTTGCTTCTTCTGAATTATAAGGAATTAAAGGCTATAGATTTTTGCAAAAACCTATGGACACCCACAGTGTTAGTGAGATAATTGTCCTTTACCGTGCATCCTAGTCTGCAGCCCTGGGTGGCTCTCAATCAAAGACATGATCGAAACCTATTTGTATTCATACCTCTATTGTGCTCTGTTACATGGTCAAATCCCTTGAAACCAACATCGTCAGTGACGCGCTCACAATTTTGATGCCACCCACTTCACCTGACACTACAGTCCACTGCTTCCTCCCACAGCTCTAAAAAGGGTAAGGAAGATATGTGTGTCAAAGGGCAACATCTACCTCTCTGTGACTGATTAATCTTTGTCCCTATGGCATGTCTTTATAAAATTAAATGCCATCTTAAAGAGCCTTATGGTGTTACCTATGCCTATAACACTACTAGCAGCGATTGCAGGACGAGCTGACAGCCTAATGAGTGCCCTTCTCCCTGTTGCAACCTCCCCTCTTGTCTCCTCTTTTTTTGTGTGTTTTTCTTTTGTTCATGACATTTGTCTTCTCTGTATCTCTACACTGTCATCAGTCTGCCTCTTTCTCTCCTCCTCTGTCATCATTTAGTGTCACGTTCTTGATTTTTATTTGTCATCCTATAGGTTTTTACATCCTCATCAGTGCTGCAATCTATAACAAGTTTACATGCCTCATAACAGCTGAAAACAAATGCATTGAGACACCTTCACTGGATAGTAATCAGTGGGATATACATACATAGTTGGGTGCAAAAGTTGTAGAAAATTTAGAAAACTACTTTGTTATTCACTTAAATGGGAAAATGATTTCCTCAGTTTTGTCCTTGCTATTTTATTAGCCCCATGCCCACTTTTCCAACTTAATTTATAACTTCAGAATGCATATAAGCATAGGATCATAAATCAGAATGTATCAGTTATCTGATTTAATTTTCAAAGGGTAGGTGTTGGGAAACTGAAAATGCAGTAATGGGGGTAATGGTTAGAAAGTGGAATTTAAAATCAGGGTGAAATGAAACACATGCACCCTGCCCATCTAAAATGCCTGTGGCTTTCACAACAATAATGATAAACAACCATTCATCAATGTAGAAATGTTATGTATGTATGTATATATATATATATATATATATATATATATATTTACAAACTATAGATATACCCACTATTTAATGTGCTATTTTAACATTTCACCTTCAACTCTTAAGCACAATCACAAACATAGCTGCAGCTCACCACAAAAAAGCTATTTAATGTCAGCAGGACTTTCTGTGACATGAAATTCCACTCTCCAAAAAAGGTTCCTTTTTTTATTCACCTTGATTTTAAAAAAGCCATGCATAACGTCCACTCCATATGCTCCCTAAATCAGTCACACTAGGCAGAAAAAAAAATGTGGTAATTAATGCTAATTTAGCATTTAATAATAAAGGTCAAGTTGAATGCCCTGCCCACTCTCTGTGACTAAGTTCTCATTTTATTTCATGCAGATACATCATTACCATGAAACCCAGTCACGACTATGGTCTGTGTGAATGTCTGTACAGCGATAAAGAAAAAAACAGGAGATGTTAGGACTAGAGAAAGAGACAAACAATATTTTTACCAAATACTCCACAGAATGTGTCTCTTGTCTTTATTCAAAGACATACATAATTTTAGACTGTCTCTGTTGGAAGGAGCATGTTTTGAAGAACACTAAATGAATAAATAAAAATGTTTTTCACTTTCACAGGAAAAATTCAAATATAGATATTATGATTAACTATAATAGAATGAGAGATATCAACATTTCCTATTCAACCAAATTGTTTCTACTTCAACTCTACAACACTGTACCAAAAGCAGATGAGGGTCCCATTCCAAAAGCATGCTGGGTAATTCATTCTGACCGTGACTCAAACATCTTAGTTCAGAGCATAATAAGCTGTGGGGGATCTCACCCAAGTTATTTTTAGCCTGTAGGGATAAAATGTCTATGTCTAATGTTTAAGGAAGAAACTAGAAACTACCCCATCCCCACCCCCACTCCCATCCCCACCCCAACCCTCCATGTGTTGGGGAAAACTGTAATCAATTCTTAACATAAATGAAATAATCATGAAATATGCTGGTTTCCGATCTATATTTGAATCTTTGTGCATCACATTAATAATTTTGAGGCAGAATCTGTGACCTAAATCTGTGCCTGATTTACTTATGTCTATTAACATACCTCAGAAATATCCTGTTTCCTTTAAAATCATCTAAAAGATTATCTCACAGGAGACATAGTTTGATACCACTTTGCTCAATGTTTAATGAGAAGTGATGTCAGACTATAAATATATAAAATTCAAAGCATATATAAGTGATTTACTTTGTGATTTACTGCATACGTCAAGGTCAGTTGACAAGGAGTTCATCCTCTTGCAGCAGCTGCTGGTGTTATTGGTATGTTGTAATGTCTTCTGTGGCGCTACACAGAGCTTTCTCTCAGAAAATAACAACAATGATGTCATAGTGATGTCACCCAGGTTATCTTGGCCATTGGGCTGAACACTACAAATGTTTGTAGCAGAAAGCTTGCATTATAAACTGGAGGAATGTAGTTTAAAAGATGTGATTTATTTACCAGGCAGGGTGGGTCAAGTGAAAGGATGAGCTGCATTTTGGGAAACATGTTCTGAAGCATGAGCCGCGCAAGGCCCTTACAGTCCAGACATCCCAGCCTCTGCTGCTTTGATTTTGACCATTGTTTTTAAAATCTTTTTCAAGTCCCATGATGTTGAAATAAAAATTAATGATTTTTGATGCTTGGTCCTGTCCTCATTATGTGCGAATGGCTGTGTGACATTAGTAGGTTTTTCCAAAGATGAACAGAATGACACAGGGGATGCCAGCAGAAACCAGAGAGCAGCCGACTCTTGAATAAATGTTCCTTTAGTCCGATGCTGTATTTGTATGACACCAGTAATATAGTTATAGGAAAGACACCCATCAAATTTATGTCCAAAAACACTGTTGGCTCCAAACAATAAACAAACGCAGTTAAAAACACCCACCTGTACTAATAGGCCATTTTTCACCACCAGAGACTCGTATTTTTCTGCTTTAACACCAAATTTAATATGTGATCGACAAAGCTTTACGCTACAATTTGGAGTTTTGACAGGTTGCTGCTTATAATTCAACTCAATTTTAGACGTAGGCTCGCTCAGTGAGAACCCAGCTGCCCACGTCAACAAAGAAAACAAGTAAACAATTCTGATAAAAACAAACACAGTATGCAGGCTGCATACAAAGTTTTTAGCACGATGACTGGCGGCAATTATCACAAACATGTTTTTTATTTTGTTTATTACTGGCAGTAACAGCCATGGATTGGTAATTTAGTATATTCTGCATGGCTGCAAGCGTAAATATTTCTGTGAGATTATTGAGTGACACATTTCCATTCACCACTTCTCTGTACGTACAAACAAGCATACAGAGAAACAGGCTGACATCATGACATCCTGTGGATTTATATACTGTAATCTGATCAGAGTGATAATCATCATGACTCACAGAGAGACACAGGAGGATTAGAGTCCCTGTAGTCTTAGATTGCCTTTCTCTACATCAGACAGCGTGACCTAATGCCTGATGGTCAGAAATAACCCCAGGACCAAGAAGAATAGCAGAAGAAATGAGCAAGGAGACACAGTAGAGAGGTATTTTTCTGAAAGATAGGCCACATCCTGCTCGCTATTGATTTGGTAGACAGGAGATGATTTTATACTCGACCTGAGACTCTGTTCGCTTTCAAGCTGCGGTGGTTAACAGGCAGCTCGTCTTTATCCCACACAGGAGAGAATGCAAAACATGTATCCCACAGTTAGGAAGAATTATTTATAAACGTGACCTCTGACTGAATTGACTTGTCTGGTGTTTTGACACTGTAACATATTGTTGTGTTGTTATTGACATTGGTATTAGTTTAGCTGGAACAGCAGTATTTTCCCATAAATGTTTGTCACTAGAATAATATACTTAGCTACTTTTTTACTCTTTGATGCCAAAATGAATTCTGTCTTTTAAATTAGCAATTTTTGCCACAAAAATAAGTACTGATTGTTTGCACTGCCAACCTTCTCACTGTCTTACAGCTGTCTGCAAATCACGATTGCTTTTTGTTTCCTAATGCTTTTTGTTTCCTAAGACAGCACAAGATGCTGAGAGAAAAAGCAGTATAGAGATGTAAAAGAATATATCTTCTGCATGGAGCATGTCAGCCAGTTTATTTATGTGTCCTGAAGTATGAACAAAGTGTAATGTAAGTGGGGAGTGGGTGTGTGCGCATCTTCTACTGTCCTACCTCCAAGTACACGACCCAGGGCATAACCAGCGTGGCCACCAGAAGGTCAGCGACAGCTAGGCTGACTATCAGGTAGTTGGTAGTGGTCTGCAGAGCCTTCTCTCTGGACACAGCCATGCACACCAGCACATTGCCAAAGACGATGACGAAGATGAGCAGAGTGAGCAGCATAGCATAGTAGTTGTAAGGATGCTTCTGCTCTTGAGCTGTTTCGTTGAAGCCCCATGTTCCATTGTCATAGAAACTGTCATTGTAGGCATACTGGGTAAAGACATCCATTAGCTGTGAGTGACGACGGCCAAGAATGGGCCCTGCAAAACATGCAGACAACAGCATTTGAATGAGTAATTGTATTCAGGTGAAGATCAGTTATCAATCAATGTTCAATGTTTTGGCATAATCTGAATTCCTACTGTAAACTGCTTTGCAGAAGCAACCTGTCTATCTCTTAAACCGTGCTGTACTTGCTAATGGGTCCATCTGTATTTTAGATTAGTGTATGACATGAAGCAGAAGGCATCTACGCATTTCTACCTGTTCACACTATAACCAGAAGTCCTTGACATCTTCAGTGAACACAAAGGGAAAAGTATTAACTTTAATAAGCTCAGTTCGGGAACTGGAAGAAATTCAAATGAACCCTGGAGCTGCTGGTGAGTGTCCTTGTATATAATACATGTTGAGATGTATTTAAGTTATGTAGGCTGCTTCTGGTGGTGCAGAAGCTTTTTTGTGTTCATCTTCTAAAGCTTAAATTGCAACAAAGAACACATGAACACCCTCACAGAATGTCAATATGGAGATAAATGTGCTTTTCATTTTGTTTGTTTTGTAAAAAAAAAAATGGATAAAAATCAAAAGAGATCTCAGGAAAATTTATGTTTTTGTTGGAAATTTTAACAGTTTTTCACAGGTTTTCACAGATACAAACAGAGTTCTGTTTACATTCTGTGTTTGTATCTGTGAGGTCTATGTTAAATGCATTTCCTCATTGATAAACACTTGCAAAAATATTTCTTTTTTAATATTTTGAGAACTTTATTTCTTTTTTATTGGTGCATTGCTACATTTCTTGGAATATAAACAACACCAACTGAGGTTCACCGAAGCGGTGTAGTTTGAGGCTTGAACAGCTTCCTGTTCTCTGCAGTTGCCAGACATTTTGCGATGTGTCATCAATGTTCTTCTGAGTGTATACATTAATTTTCATGTGCATGCAAGCAGATCATGAGATAGAAACAAAACAACACAGTCACTGAAATGCTGCTCCCCAGGCTTTTCAAGACGTTTAAACCGTTTAATTGTGTCTCATCAAGTTTGTTCAACAGAAGCATTTGAAACACAGATTAGTGCTTCAAAATCTGTTTAAAAACGCATCTTAAAAATATTAATTAGGGGTTTTGTGCCAGAAAAACTCATTCCCTTAAAACAGACTAAATGTGGCTTTTGTTTCATCAAAGTAATGAGTGTAATTTCACACTCATTTCAACTCACAAACAATACATGACTTTGACATTTTCCAGCTCTCATTTTATGACTTGCATTATCAGACAGAAAAAAAAAATCTAAAAGAAAGTGCCACAATGTGTAAGAATGTGTCAAAACCAGCCACAGTGCGTCAAATTGAATCTGCACTATAAATCCTTAGGTAACTACTTGACAGTCAGTCCATCTCTGCATCACTGCATCATATGTTCCAGGTAATGCAACATAAGCTTCTGATCCCATTGTCAAATTTCTGCTGCAAACAAAACTGCATTTTCCTTTAAACATCATATGCACTGCTTGTGTGATGGATGTTCCTTATGAATACCTTTATTTAGTTTACTTTGCATCATAGCATTCCTTGATTACAATGGCACTGCTCTTTATCTTTATCACTCTGTAAATTTGACGCTACATTCATACACAGGCACATAATATTTTACAAAGCCTTCAGGAGTGCAGTTCTGTCATACCTGTCTAGATTAATGTTCATGTTATCCTCCACTTTCCCAGTTCCATTTTCCATCCATCCCCCCTCCCCCTTTCTGTCTCACTCAGGTCCTAACTGGTTTTACAACCTTTCAGGCTGCTGCTTCTGCTGCCTGGAATCTGTTTAAAATCCTCATCTACATCCAACTCATTTTATCTATGCACCAAATTGCATTTCACAATCTGACAATTAATTTCTTACTGTTGTAATTGTTTCAGCAGATTGTTTTGTTGTGTAATTTTATTTTATTCTAGTTGTGAGGTTATCTGTCACTGTTAATCCCTACCTATTAATCCTGAAGCATTGCTGCAAAAATCTGGTTTTGAAATATTGAGTAAATTAATACAGAGATTTTTTGGATGTACTGTGTGTCCAAAATGTGTCTGTAGCTAAAAGGTTTACAACTTTAAAGTCTTGCTATGATTTAGTGTAATGATGTGTAAGAACATTTCATGTTTGGTATCTCCGTCTAATAAGTATTTCTTGAACTGACTTTTTTTTTTCTCGTTCCATTAGTAAAGTTTTTCTGTTGGACTGTTGACTTGTGGAGGTTAAATTCTTCTGAGATTCTTTTGTTCTCTTTGCAGCTTTAAATGAGCCTGACCTTGAAAATATCTGTTGATCAGGACACGTTTCCCTTGCTAAGGACAGACTCTCTTAGCAATTTGTGAATTTTTTAACAGGGTCAGTTACATCTAACCTCAAGTACATCTGAATGTCAGCGCACTGATGAGATTACCTTATACTTTCAGAGACATTTGCTCACTTATTCTAGCCTTGACTTTGGATGTTAAAACCTCAAAACGTGCTTGTCTGCTGTTAGTCAGCTCACATTGTCATTATAGAGACAATCACACAGGTAATGTCGCCACAACTAAGCAACAATACATGCAAAAGTGGCTAGATAAGTGAGGGATCAACATAACTAGATAACTCTGGATTTGTGCAGGCCATACTGTTTGTGTGTATATCTATGTGAGCAACAGAGAGTATAGTTCAGCACCAAAGACTGTGCAATTAACAGTTTTTGATCCCAGCACTCAGCTAAATCAATAAGAAAAGTTAGCAGAGGAGGGGAGAGGGAGGCCTCAGTACAGAGAGAGTGAGAGGGATTTAAAGAGAAGCAACATTAAAAAAAAAAAAAAAAAAGGGGAGTGAGTGAGAGAAGAGTGCTCCTGTTAGGATGTGTAAGCATTGCTCCGGGGCACCAGTCTGTGTGTGTACCCTGCAGATGTCCTGTGCTGTCTAATCTTATTTATTTGCCAGCTCTAGTTCTTTACTTACAATACGTGAGACTGTTCTCACTGCTGGTCTGATAGCTGGTGCTCCCTTATAAACAAAACCCCATGCTCTCTCCCTACTGCATTCAATATATCATTTTCTTGAAATGATGTCCTCTGTGATCTGTACCTGAGAGAAATAATAATAATAATAATATTGCCCTGCTCGACAGGTAATTCAACAATCAGGGTCAATAATGGTGGGTGGGGGCTCAAACTCTACAGGAACTGACAACACTGAGCCACTCAGTTAGTCAAGGACAGACATCTTTTACACGACTGCTCCCTGCTGTTATTAGATAGCAATATACCCAAGCCTCTTGGGTTTGCCTACCTGGGCATATTTAATAAATACATTTTTAAAAAAGGAAAACAATAATAAACATAATAAACAGGGAAGACATGTAGTGCAATAAATAACAACAACAACTTAATTTTTCTAAATGCATGTGACAAGTGGGACTCTGCCAACAACTCCTGCCTTGTGGAAACCTGATGCCAACTATTCGGGAACACACTGCCTCAAACATGGAAACACACTGTAAACAAAAGTGGCAACCCACAATGACATTACCCATTCATTTGTGAACTGGCGTTTGAAGCCTCCAGTTTGTAGTTGGTCATCGCTGTTGTGGTTTTTTGAAACCAGTAGAAACCATATTTGGAGGAGAAGGTGAATCTGACCGGCCATGGCCAGTCACCATTTCTGGTACAGTCTGTCAATCACACAGTAGCCACACCCTAATATTTGGTATTTTTGTCTCCTCTTTCCTTCACCCATAATTTAAAAAATGAACATCGTGTTGATTTGACTTAAAACTAGAGACTGAGACCATAAACTCATTAGGAAAACATTTACTGAGCTAATAAATCAAGTGAGAAGAAGGTTAATTTTCACATAGACTTCAATACAATCTGACTTCTTTTTACAACCAATGGAGTCACCCCTTGATCTATCTACCCCAGTCTATGAGTGAACACAGGACAGTCTGTTACAGTAGCTACATACCAGTACGTCAGGCAGAAAATCCAAAGTGTGAGATAATTTTGAGAGAACAAAAGAAGGTGACATGCAAACTGAGGCTTTCATCTGTCATTTGTTAACAGCAGACATGGCTCATCCTTTCAAACAGGTATATAGCCTAACATTAGCCTTTTGGCTGCTTGCTCCAGTGTATCTCCTTGGTGGTTGAGCCAACAACATTCTTTCTTTTAGAGCATTTTATACCTTTTATTGAAAGGGAAACTGGAGACAGACAGGAAATAGTGGAGAGAGACTGAGGGAGAGACATACAGTAAAGTGTAAGGAGCCATTTGTCAGGGCTGATTAGTAGCACATGGTATGCACCTTTTCTGATGCCCCCCAAAGATATTTAAAGTATTTAAATAATTCAATTGATATCAAAAAGAGGGTGTAATGAGTAATTGACTTATGGTTTGAAACAGTGACTACTAGTTGATCAGGGAAATCTTTGGTTGGAGGTTGTCTTGTACAAAGAATCTTGAGTACCTGCTGAATACTAAAACATGAACTGTTCCCTATTTCAATGCAGTAACACTATGGAAGTTTTCATCTATCCATCCATTATCTATACTGCTTATCCGTCAGGGTCACAGGGGGGCTGGAGCCCATCCCAGCTGACATTGGGCGAGGGGCATATAGAGACAAGCAGCCAGTCACGCTTACACTTACGCCTACAGGTGATTTTAGAGTCACCAATTAAATGAACGTGCATGTCTTTGCACTGTGGGAGGAAGCTGGAGCACCCAGAGGGAGCCCACGCAGGCACAGGGTGAACATGCAGTCTCCACACAGAAAGGCCCAAGGCCCCACTGCACCACTGTGCTCCCCATTAAGGAAGTTTTCCAATTTCTAAATTGTTTGGCTTGTCCATATACTGGCTGTTGACGACCATAATGATGTTTTCCTATGATGGTATTTGGTATTACTGAAGAGTTGAAAGTGATTTTTTATTTTCTGTTTTCCTGGCTTCATTTAGGCCTGGTAATCAACCACACCTTTGAGGATTTTTATAATTTTTGTGCAAACACTAGCAATCAATAATCCCTCCCACCTTTGGCTCCAGCAGGAGCTGCTAATGCTAATCCCTCACCGTCTTCCCACCCACAAGTCAGGCTCTGCTCTGAAGGACTAATCACAAGTCTCTGCCTGGGCACCCCATGAAAGACTTGTTTTTTTCCCCGTATTTTTAAAATTGAGACAAGCAGACCAACCCTGCCCTGGGGGTTGCACTGTATTTATTTACAGTACTTATGAACATTTGCATTAAAAATGATTTCCAAGCCAGCCTGTGTCGACAAGTTGTATACTTACACAATATAATACAGTCGCAGTGATGGTGAATGAGTGAGATACAAACCTGGTTAATGGACAATAGGGTTCTACTTGTCTAGTTTGAGACCTCAGAATCGCTGCCAACATCTCAAATTAAAATTTCAAAGCTTTCAGGGAGTTCTCATTAATGGCTGTTTGTCTGGTTTTGGAAACAGCCAAGCAGCTTATTTGTAAAAGGTGGCAGTCTACAAGGTTAACTATATAAAGGCTGCAGTAAACTGACTGACTGAAATAATGAAATAACAAGCTTTTAAACCATTATACTGTTAGAAAACAGAACAGAGAACACTACAGTTATTTTTTCAAAACAATGTTTTTGCTGTTGTCCCCATAGGTTTTGGAAAATGTTTAATTTATCAAGTGTCCCCTGTGGTACTTGAGGAAATAGTATGAGAGGTTTTGCTGCTTATACTTGTTTCTCTTTTGATTGCCTTGATGAAGGATTTGGGGGGGGG
>CM076657.1:12620735-12833235 GCA_038496675.1 Rachycentron canadum
GGGGGGGCAAAGAAGCTTAACCTAACTGTCATGCAACTTAGAGGGCACAGTGAAATGAATTAATACGTTATAAATTGGACATTTAAGTATTCACTGAATAGTTACATGTTACCTAGATCTACTTGACAAACACCAAGCTAACTGCCCCAACTGCCCCAATGGCAACACAGCCAACCAAAATGGACAAAATATTGAGTTGATGAACACAGTCACAGTGATTGGTTTGGGCAAAATACTAAATGATTTTATTATCAGTCTGCTACCACACTGTGTCTTACATCTTACATCCTACATCAAAGAACAGGCTGAGGCCAGGTCTGGACATTAAGATTGGAGAGAATTCACTTACATCCTCAAAGCTTTTCCAAAATGTTTCATACTTGTCCAACTAAAGTTATAAAAACTGTGTTACACACACACATACACACACTCTCTCTCTCTCACACACATACACACACACACACACACACACACACACACACACACACACACACACACACACACACACACACACACACACACACCATATTTTGTACATGTCATTCTTATGAAATATTGTTATTGTTTTCTAGCTGCAATTTCCAAGAAATCTTTCTCATTGAAGAAACATATGTATGCACTTTGTGATTCTCAAAGAGAGAAGAAGCGCTAATACACAAGGGAACAACATCACAACAACATGTATATTTTTTGTAGTTCATTATGATGCTTTATCTTTTCTGGTGCGCAAGTGTGACTCTTAAATTTGAGTCTGTTGATTAGTCACGTCTATTTCAGGACACAGTGAGCAGTGCCAGCCACCTGTCAACAGTGTTGCAAACCTCCGTACTATTATCCTCTCAGCTCAGAAGCTGCTGCCGTATTGTGCTGAGTGTAAATAAGAGCAGCAGGCAACAAGCTGCTGGAAAAAGAAGTCTCACACATAAGCTGAAACACAAAAAAAATGACAATGATGCGTCTGGGAGCTTTAACTTCAAAGTGGAATTTACAATCACACATAGAAACTAAAGTCGGCCAGTGGGTGTTCTGCATGTCCTATTATATAAACCTGGCAGCAGGCAAAGTAAACAAAGTGTGAAAGCTATGCTAAAAAAGTATCCAATGGAATATTATAGTTGAAATTATGTGAAACATATTGCACCCGTTGCATCAGTTATTTGATGTGTAATAGAAGTGTGTGCTTTAATGATTTTGGCTTCAACTGCTGGATCTCTTTTGGGCTTTGTGTGTTTTTGTGCTGGACTTCAGCTTTACCAGTAAACTGGAGAGGAGAAAAGAAAAGCCCAGTAAAGCCATTAAATATGTACTGCCATTATTTTTGCTCACTGCAACTTTTCCACAGTTTCCATCAAGACTCATGACAAAAAGCAAAGATGTGGCTAGTTCACTCTCTTGTGTAAAAGACAACAGCCCAGACTCTTTTGAAACAGTGTGGTTAAGTTGTCTAAATGTCTTACTGTAATAAAACACCACAAGAATAGATTAGAACAATGGTCTGTGTGCTTGGCAACAAAACTGCAATATTTGACACTTCACACCATCTGCAACACCAATAAGAAATAAGGTGTAATATTCTTTTTCAGTACTGCTGTGTTATGCACAGTAGTTTGGAAAGTATGCTGCAGGTACATAATGAAAACTAATAACTCTTTTAGACAAGCTGCATTAAGTACAGATGTGCTAAATTGCTTTGTAGCAGTACTACAAAACATTTAGCACATCTGTACTTTAACAGGCACACTTTGAAGGTTTTAGAAAAACTGTTGAATTAGTCAGCACCCTGACGGATAAGTGGTATAGATAATGGTTGGGATGGATGGATGGGAAGTCAGTCGAAATGCACCACTAGAAGGTAATATTTACACCAGCACTGGAGGAGTTATAGCAACATAATTCATCCATTATCTATACCGCTTATTGGTGCAGGCTCGGCTGGAGCCAATCGCATCTGACATTGGGCGAGGGCAGAGGACACCCTGGACAGGTCTCCTGTCTATCTCAGAGCCAACATATACAGCTCTGGAAAAAAGAGACCACCCCAAATTTTCTTAAATCAGCATCTCTACATGTCTGGCAGCCGTTCCATCCCAATGTCTGTTGAATTCCAACACAAGCACAACTCATTCTACTTAATATTCAGGTGATCACCTGAACCAAATCTTATTTAACGAGAAAAAGTATAAAAACCACTGCTGTGGTCATCACTGTCCTCCTGCAATAGAACCAGCTGGATGGCAAAAACTGTGCTAGTAGTACCTCAAAAGTAATTGGAATCAAAAAATAACTCTTGATGATGCCAAAAGAGTTGAAAAGAAAAGATGTGCAAAGCCCTTCATCAGTGAGAAGCAAAGAAGAGCCAGGCTGAGGTTTGCAAAAGACCATATGTATTGGACCGTAGAGGACTGGAGTAATCATCTTCTCTGATGAGTGAAATTGTCAGCTTTGCCCAACACCTGGTCGTCTAATGGTTAGACAGAGACCTGTAGAGGTCTACAAGCCACAGTGTCTCGCACCCAGGATCGGTGATGATCTGGGGCTTCAGCAAAGCTGGAATTGGGCAGATTTGTCTTTGCGAAGGACGCATGAATCAAGCAACGTACAAGGTTATCTTGGAAGAAAACTTGCTTCCTTCTGCTCTGACAATGTTCTCCAACTCTGAGGATTGGTTTTTCCAGCAGGACAATGCTCCATGCCACACAGCCAGGTCAATCAAGGTGTGGATGAAGGACCACCAGATCAAGACCCTGTCATGGCCAGCCCAATCTCCAGACCTGAACCCTATTGAAAACCTCTTCATTTGTGATCAAGAGGAAGATGGATGGTCACAAACCATCAAACAAAGCTGAGCTGCTTGAAACAACTGGTGGAGAGCACATCAAGACGCATGAAAGCTTAGATTGAAAATCAGGGTTATTCCACCAAATATTGATTTCTGAACTCTCCCTAAGTTAAAACATTGCTATTGTTTTGTTTAAAAATGATTTTCTTTGCATTATTCAAGGTCTGAAAACACTGCATCGTTTTTGTTATTTTGACCAGTTTCTGCATTTTCTGCAAATAAACAATAGACAAATAGACAATATTTTTATTTGGAATTTGGGAGAAATGTTGTCAGTAGTTTATAGAATAAAACAAAAATGTTTATTTTACTCAAACACATACCTATAAATAGTAAAACCAGAGAAAACGCTAATTTTGCAGTGGTCTCTTAATATTTTCCAGAGCTGGAGAGACATACAACAAACAAACATATTGCCAATTTAGAGTCACCAATTAACGTGCATGTCTTTGGACTGTGGGAGGAAGCTGGAGTACCCAGGAACCCACACAAGCAGAGGGAGAACATACAAACTCTACACAGGACGTGCAAACCACTGTACTCCTGTGTCGAACTGGAGACGTAATACTGCATGATTTAATTCATACAGATTAAATAGTTTGATTTAAAAAGTTTCTATGGCATCTACAATATTCCCACACTGCACTTCTTTCCTTTACTTTCTCCATCATAAAAATCATATAGGGCCCGATCTTAAAGCAAAGCTAGTCTGCATGCTGGGACTTTACCAGTGCTCCAGTAAATCATAATACACAATGCAAATGTATTTATACCCCTATTACAGAGGCAATGATTTGTGAGCACTATAATTTTGAAAATGCCCTTTTCTTATTCTCACACAAACAGTCCAATCATTATTTAGAGACCCTCAAGGATTAGTTATTACAAGCACACTCCTGCTATAAGGTATTCGTCCCTATATGAAAGTTGTACATTATTAAACAGGTGGATCGCAAAGCATCAGCTGCACTGTAGATCCAGCTGTCAACATTAAACAGTTAAATACTGCTGTATCCAGCCAGGTGACCTCTAATTGTGAGCAGTTGACCTGTCTTGAATATTATCCTTAAAAAGCCTGACCTCACTTCCTACCCACAATCCCTCAGTCTCACATCTAACCAAACACTCTTATTCCCGGGGGACCCAGCACTGATCTATGAAAGCAGGAGGCATTATCTGACTATCCTGGATTTCCACAGTAGTGACAAGGCTTTTCTCTGCAGACTGGTGAGCTCTCTGGCCTCAACAAAATAAGATAAGAAAAAAAGGAGGGCGTTTGTCTTGTGCAAAGTAACTACATGTCTTCCACGTGGCATTTGACTTCCTTGTCTTTCATCAGATAAAGTTCAGACTTATTATTCCAAGAGGAAATAGCCAATGTCTCACAGACATTTACAAAAGCACTGACAGGTTATAATACTTACACAGATTGAATCGTCTGATTTGTAAGCATGGGTATAACAACAGTGTGCATTGTAGTTTGTTTTAGTTTTTCATATATTATCTGCTATTTAATCATTTGAGATTACAGATAGCAATTTATGGTGTAAATAATGGGTATATTTTATATTAATGGGATAAATTAATTAGGAGTCAAAATAGGAGAACAGAATAGGCATGACTCAATAATTATAAGCAGTTTATAATTAGAATTGTTTCACCATAATTACCTTATAATTCCCTCATAAATACACAAATTGTTCTTGTTTTGTTTTTGCTGTAACTATTCATGTAGTCCAAATTGTTTTAATTAGTAAAATATTATACCATAATTTGGGCTTCAATCTTATTAAATGATTCAGCAATTACAATTACAAAACATATAACATATGTATAATATATATATATATATATATACACACACACACACACATACTGTTTTGTAATTACTGTCCAATCCCCCATAACATTTTCAGTGGTTTGACCTGGCATCAGGCAGAGGAGAAGTAATATTCAGGCCACTCCTTGTTGCTGTATTTATCTAATCCAATAATGCAGCAATGATGCAGTCATCAGTTTATTAAACCATGCAATAAACCACACTGTTAATCTTAACATGAGTCCCATTTAATCAACAATTGGTTGTTTTGCTCTATTATCTCTAAATTCCTTCTATGTTTGTGGGGATTGTTAGAAACACCTGCTGTAACACCAACATGAAATGTTAGTTTATATATTCTACAACAATTAATCACACCAGATTTTTCTCATACCTTTGTTTGTTTGATAAGATAACAGGCATATGCAGCTCTAATGGTACGGACACTGTTTTGTTTTGCTCTACTTCTGCAGCCTCTACAATATTTAATCTTTTTGTAATCCAGTATCAGCTTATGCAAAGGGAAGCAAACCTCCACTTTGTCAATACTGTCAAAGTGTTTGATTCTACCCTGCGATACCCTTCATCCTAATTAGTTTTCTAACTGCCACAACCCTCTTAGTTGCCAGGTCAAAATCATTGATGCTGGCAAAGTCAATGACTATCTTGTGAGTTCCCTTTCTCAGAAAATAGCTCCCTTTTGTTGCTGTATGAGTGAAGAAGCAAACCATCACAACTGTGGAGCCACTTTATGTAGACTGGCTGTGTAGGTGGTATCTGCTATGACTTTTACTGTGCTGAAAATAAACCTGCTCATTCAGAGTAGCAATTACTGTGTCATCATCCTTGTGTTGTAATTATGCCCCCTTTTCTATCTGCAATTACCATTATGGAAGATTTTCTTGTGCCACAGAGGTGCATTTGGTTTGGTTTGGTTTGGATCCCGCCTGAGACAAGTGCAACAAATAGTTAACATTAAAAAAAAAAAATCTATATTAATAACAGATATATTTACTTGGTTTCTTGCTTGTATAAAAAAGAATAAGTGAGTCTCACAGCCACAGTCTACTGTCTGAATAAATATCAACAAGCATAGTAGCTGAAGTTTGTAAAATATATATTTTCAGTCATTTCAGTCAGTAAGCACCTTATTAACATTATATATTAAGACATTATGACAGACAGCAGTTTGTTTGAGAATTCTGAACTACCTGACTTGACTTATATTAAAGAACAACAAGGCCCACACAGTCATTTAGTTGACTGACATGTGCAATAACCTGTATCACTAGAAATGGCATTCAAACAACAAATTTAAACACTGACAAGGGGATTTTTATTGTGGATATGCTGTCAGGAAGGAGTGAAAACAACTTAAATACCAGAGACCATCCTGGAAGCTTCAAGACAATCACACTGAAAAAAAAAGGAAGTGAGGAAAATAAAAGGATAAATATAAAAGGCACTGATGCATTGTGCTCAAAGATGAAAGCCCTCAGGGTACAAATTCTACCTATGCATCAATGTTATTGATACAGTAAGACATAAAGGTTATTACAGTGGTTATTTCAGCTATTACCTTCTCAATTCCAGGCATACAGGTGAAAATTGTACAGCATTCAGCCACTGGAAACAGAGGAGAGGAAGGTTGGTAACAAGCCTCCATCGACCTCATTAGATTGTAGGGAAGCTTCAACCTAACAACGGATCTTGTCTCTTGTGAGGCCACAAACACACACAGAAACACACACACACACATAGGAACATAGGAAAAAATGCAGATGTGTGCACACAAACATCCACACACTGTACCCCTGGCCCTGGTTTTCCTGACACACCTTGCCTACCCATCAGAGGCTTGTAAGCCCCAGGTAAATCAACTGCTGTAGGCCCCACTGTACCTGTCTGCAACTGTGTTGTTTATAAAATAGGGGGGTAAGTAAGACAGGCTGTACTGCACAGTCATCTGAGGCAATTTCTAATCCTTCATATCCACACACTGTACTGGATGGCGCTGTTGGTTGGTCAGATTCTTTGTACTATTGACAAGCAGATCAACACAAAAGTAATAATACTGTGATACCTGCACTGTATCAATATATACTAAACAATATGTTCACCTTTCTGTCATTTTGCACAAAAACGATCACATAAATGTGTGAGATTTCCTGTGCATGTTGAAAACCACCTCCACCAGCAACCTCAAAATCAACCACAGAGGGCATGCCCTTGGCATGCAACAAGTGTATTTCTGCAAAAAGATTACATGACCAGATGGATTAGTAGTGACAACAAGAACCATTTACATGTTTCAAGGTTGTCACTTACTGTGTATGTGAAAGAGATGTAAGTTGCTATGTGATCCATGAGAGGTGTGACAGAAAGGACAAACTGTTTTCAAAAGCAAGAAAGAAAAAGTGTTGATTTCTGAGGGTCTGCTAGAATACAACAGGATCTAATCAATCACTGCTCACAGTTAAATAGCCAGGTGCTTTCCAAAGGTGGGTCTATTATGTAGGAGCTTTCATTGAATAAACCTATTGTAATACAATTTAACTGATGATTGGTATTGTCACTACAAAGCTCAATTAGGAGGTACCTAAATCTGCCACTACACCTTTTTCAAGAAATGACAAGATAACGTGACTTTTAGATTTCCTGAATTTTACTTTGGTGATTGCATTTCACATGATGGTGATATTGAGCAACTTCATAATAAATAACAACCAAACAAAATCCCCACAGTGTTAGAAAATAATTACCTAATTAACTTACTTCACAGTCATGTTGCTGACAAACTTAAAGGTTCTGTAAATGATGTTGCACCGGCATTTCAGACCAAAGTAAATGCTTTGTCAGCTTTGTTTCTCTCTTCACATTCTCAGTCAGCAAGGTTTTTTTACGGAGTGGAGTGAAAGCAGCCATTAAACATTCAACAAGAGGGACATCTGAATATAGTTACCCTGTGCACAAGAGAGCCAACAAAAAACAATCTAACCATAACCCATGCTAGCATAGCCATGATATGCACCACAGTGATGCTGAGAGTTTAGCTTTAGAGTTTAGTAGCAATAGGTTTTTTGTCAAACACATCAATAATTTTGCTAATGCCAAAGTTAGCTCATGTTATCATGCTACTCTAGGAGCTTGCGCCACTTAGAAGCTCATAGGGTCTCCATGATTGGACTGAGAAGACATTCAGCCTTAACCAGAGTCACACAAATGAGCAACAGTAGTCCCCATGCCTCTGCTCTGGTCTCATCTTTCTTTGTCTGAGGCCTTTTTAGATGAAAAAATGATTTTCTTCACAGGAAATTCTGGTCTCTTTCACCTAGACACTGTCACTTTCACCTCAATGCAGCATACCACACTGTGTCAGCTCGCATGTGGGCATTGCCTGTGTGTTTAGGCATGGGAAAGGCCGTTAAAACAAACGCATGATCATCCCAGACCAGTTCCTGAAACTAAAAACAGAAAAACTTGGACTACAACACACACAGCAGCAGTGTGACTTTGTTCTATGCTCAGGACAACAGTTCTTCTTCTTGTTTACAGAACCTTTTTATCTAGTCTTTGCTTTCTTTCTTTTTTATCTAGTCTTTCCTTTCCCAAATTTGACTAACAATTAATTGAGGAACATATTGAGATCCTAACCTCTGAATCCAGCCACGAGTTTACCTTTTTTTCTCTCCTCTGCTTCATACATGGAAGGTAGTATATAATTGTCTAATCTGATTTTGGCGGCAGGAAATGGCTGCCAATGGTTTTGTGTTGGTGGGTGATGTGCCATTGGCACGCAATCACACAGTCTAAACTGAAACAATGAGTTGAAAGTGGTTGCAAGCATAATGGAATCACAGTGCTGGTTGTTAACTCTCAGTGGGTTTGGCACTATAACCAACTGTTTACATAACCGTTCTGTTAAGTACTGCACACCTATTCGATATTTTGTGGGCTTTGCTAGGCTTTTCAGACATTAGTAGTTGCTATGAAAGTATTTTACTGAACATTAATTTATCAAGGCTGAGACCAAAAGGTCATACAGACAGGAGGATCTATGCTTGCTTTGTTCACCAAACAAAAGACACCCAGACTCTTGAGGTAAATGTCAAGGAAGCTGCCACTGAAAGGCTGTACAACCCCAGCTTTTATTTGGCACTTGACACAAGAGGTTGGAAAAAGATTGTTCAAAGTGATTCATGAGTCATGCTATGTCAAACTCATATCTGACTCATCACCCCTCTTCATCTCATTTTCAGCCTTTAATTTTTGGCCTTTTGAACGCTCAGATACAAAGCCAGAAGAACAACACTTGAGTGAGTAAATAATTTTTTCCACACCTTGAGGGTCTGTGTGTGTCACACACCATCTGGAGTTGGAGTGATCTGGAACAAGTGCTACCCATTTGAAGTCTACAGGGAGACACTCCTGAATGATCCACACAATCCTGTTTCAGGATATTCAGACCAAACACAGTGCACAGCAAGATAATTGGGAAGAAATTTCATTTCTCCTGGGAAATTCTCTTCTTTCATTCTACTTTTGCTATTAATCCTCATTCCTTTCGCTCTGTCATCCTGTTAATCGCTGCACAGCGTCTGTCACACCACTGGTCCAGATTGTTCGCTGGAATAATCAGAGAATTCCCCTTTGGGCATGGAAGTAGTTTTTAAGCCATTTACCTCTGATATTTTATCATGCTCTACAGGAGCCAAAGCCAATTTGAACATTCGCTCTTCATTGACATTGATTGTGCATGTACTGTCTGTATGCAGTGCACACGTGCATGACTGTACAAAAGGGTGCCTGATATCCTCAGACTGTCTAGCCTAACTGTAGCTTCAGCACTTACACCTCTCAGGGGAATATATGTGTGTGCGTGTGTGCGTGTGTGCGTGTGTGTGCAGCTTGGCAGCAGATCAGGGAGATGTCATGGAAAGGTTCACTGTTTTTTCTACGTACCTGGATGCCAGATGTTTTGACTGCCTGTTGCTCAAGATTCAAAAGAGCCAAACTGATGGGCTGTTTTTTATTCTGGAACATGTAAGGATGCATTTTGACCCAGCCGAGTGTTAGGTATTTATAACTTAGTTTAGTCTGCTTTTGATGATAAGACAGTTAATCTATGCATATCACAATATTTGCAAGACACTTAAAAGACTTTGTAAAGACAGTAGTGATATTCAAATGATACAAACTGAACTGTAAAGGCAAAGAACAGAAGAGTCCTGTTGTTGTTGGCCTTACCATGTAACTACTGCATACTCTCAAAAACAAAGTATGTGTGATAGCAAATCTAAGTGTTAAAGTGTTTAAAATAAATATTTAATGAAACACAACAACAAACAGAGCTGACTTTGTGCAACAAGATACTAGCTCAACTTATTCATTTAGGGCTACACTTGTTACTCATACATAATGTATCATAATGTTTATATATAGATAGGGCCTACCACATGGATCAATATGTAACATGGACACACCATTAAAGTACAGATAGACCAACCAGCTGACATAACTTTCTCAGCATTTAACTGTAACCTGGAGTATAAGCAGATCATGGTGGATCTTCTATTGGCTTTAGGACCTAATTGGCTCCTCCATCCTTTCAGTGATGGTGCAGCTCCCCAGAGTGTTGACGTATTTGACTTACTGAGGAATGGGTTTCAGGGGAGAGAGAATGTGGGCCAGTCGGATACATTCAGGGTGATCCAATACAATTAAATGATTTTCTTGTCAAAACACAATGGTGCTGCTGAGCCAGATGACCATTGTATACATAATGTAAAATATAATGGAGCAGCTGTGCTGTTGTTTTGAAGTTGCTGGTCTGTCTTGTGAGCAATAACAAGTACAATTCCACTGCTACTTAGTGGGATTGATGTTCACAGTGTCTGTAAAATGGAGGCTATTTTGAGCATCCAGTTAGTATGCCTTAAGTTTTGCTACAAACTCTTTATATACAATCTCCACTTGCTTACATTTCAGACAGAACTACATGAAAAGGTCACAGAAGCTCCTGTGCCCATTCCTTTGCCTTTTTTTCCCTTTCTACTTAGTTGACACAACTATGAGAAACATCTATTGCATTTTAATATACTGGGTATGGTGTAACAGTCATGTAATCCGTCAACCATTATTATTATTATTATTATTATTATTATTATTATTATTATTATTATTATTATTATTATATCAGAGATATTTGTGGACCTTAACAAATTTAACTTTCCTGAATGAAAAATCGATCACAAATTAAAATCATGTTAGTATCAATGTACACAAGACATTAATCAACTTGTTCTTAGACAGGCCAAAGTTTACTCCTCTCCCAAATGTGCAACTCCCCAGTGCTACTTCACAGAGAATCAAATGAGAGGATTGTGATATTCCCAAGAATTTTTTGTTATTTTGCGCCCAAATCTTTATAGTATTTTACTAAAGCTGGCCGAACTCCTTTGATGAAAATAAAGACATTGTATGCCTAATGGTTTAGACGGTTTGCAAAACCGGACACCACATGCACCACCCCACCTGGATGCACATGATATTTCTCTGGTGAATGGCTTTCAGATGTGTCCCTTTAATAAATTAGGTTTTGATTTCACAGATTGGATCAAATTTGGGGCACCAGAACCCTGTAAACAGATAACTTTTGTTTGGGTTTCTAATTGGATTTAATAAGCACAGGCTGTGACACTGTGTTGTTTTTGCATGTCGCCTCTCTCGGGAGCATTGTGTTGAATTGAAATGTCATTATTGACTGACCAGCTGCATCAAGTGATTTGGCTTTAAACCTCTTAACTGTTGTGCTAATACTGTGCCCTATCCCCTTAAACATTGTTTACCACCTCAATGTGAATATCCTTATGTAAACCAGTCTCTTACAATGTAAACTCCTTGTCTCATGATATTAATTCAAGTAATTCAGGCTATATCTGTTTTGAAATGGACAAATGTCTAGAAGCATCCAGAGGATTTGATTCAGTGAAGCTGTCTGTGTCAAGCAGCTGGGCTTGCCAGTCTTGCATTAAGGCACAACAGTCTGGTTTCCACACAATATGATATGGCAGATTAGAGACAGTAAGATGTTGAATCAATGGGGATAAACAATGTGTCTGAACATGGTAGATAGACACATCAAGTCTGAGCAGATCATCTTGGTATTTAACTACAGAAGCTTTCACTTTGGATTAGATCATTAGTATCTCATATTAAGAAAACATTCAAAGAGTTAATTCTGCCCAAGTGGAGTTGACGTAACCAATTTTCATCTTCCAGTGAAGCTTGGCAGTGTGTCCTCTAACGTGACAGCACCAATTTACTGTCATATGTTACTTTTAAAAATTTACCACAAAGTTGCAGTATGAACGTGTAAAAATACTGTGAATCTGTAGTGACGCTTGGAGGGGCAATATTTCAACATATAGCCTAAATAATAAATAATAAATAATAACAAATAAAACACAGTACAGCAACATTTTATATATATATATATATAAAAAGCCACTATAAATTCTCTTTGACTCTGAGTAGCCTGATACCTGTAAGCACATGTTTATCACGAGCGCTGTTTTTCGTTTGTTTTGCCAGCTCAACTTGTTCCAGCTGCTGAGTTGTTGTTGGTTGGTGTTGACAGGGCACAGGACGGGCTGTGCAGCCAGCACAGCAGTCACCTGCCCGGCACGAAGCTCTGTGTGGAGCCGTGCTGCCTCTGGAGAACCCGGCACTAATTACATACTGGTACCAGGCACAAACAGATCTGAAATCTGTGGGTTGGAGAGGACAGTGTGACACAGGCACACTGCCACACTCAAGTATTAAACTATTCACTTAGAGCACATTTCTGGGGCTGTGATGTGGCGGAGAGTAAATATTAGCTCTCAGTTTCTTACATTAAAAGCCAACCTGGATCAATACAGTAAACAATCGACCTGTTATACAGGTAAATCCTCCCTACATAGACTAAAAGGCTGAGTATGTGGCACATACACTGACGCGCGCACACTCGCTCATTCATAGAAACAGTGTTGGTTTGGAAATGGGAAACTGCGCTTTAGGGAGAAGCGACAACAGCTGTGACAAATTCACCTTGAAAGTTAATACCTCAGGAATCACACCCAATAAATCAGTTTATATCACCCCGAGTCTTTCATGAGGCAGGTTGAACTGGACCACCGATCAATGAACCCTGCTGGAGAGAAATGCTTGTACATACAATTTTTAGAGCTACTGAATGAATGAAACTACAGTTTATCTTGTCTTTTTTTTTTTTTTTTTTTTTTTTTTTAATTTTTGCTTGTTTGTGTTTTGTTTTTTTTTTCTGCCAAGTTTGGTGCATCACGTAATAAAAAATAACCACCTTACCTTCACGCCATAAGTTTGACTGAATCTTTGTTTTTGCAGGCACCGGCTGCTAAATCCAAGAGCATCGACAGTTAACTCCCACTGTATTCTTCATTTGCTTTGCACATTGTTTACTCTTTATAAACCAACAGAGTCCGCGCAGCGACTCTGGTGCGAGGCATCAGCAAAGACTGGCAGAAAAAAAACAAAAAAACCTGCGGTACTGGGAGCCAAGAAAATGCAAATGAAAAAATAAAACCACTGAAAATCATTTACTTCGATTACAAATTTCCGTGTTGACTGAAAATGATTCTCTTCAGTTTCAGTCTTTCGAGAAATGAAGCAGAGGGTGAGAGTGTGCGGCGTCTGTCTGGTGTCCAGGAGCTTTACGCACGGAGCGGAGTTACCTTCGGTTCTGACGGAGGCAGGAGACGCGGTGACTGTAAAGAACTGTGGAAAATCAAGGCGGGGTTACATCTGTTTAAAGCCTGCCAGGGACGTGTGTTTCCCTTAATGTCACTGGCATCGACGAAACCTTAGGTTACCTTATGTTTGTGTCACATTTGCTGCTTCTCTCTCCACTCTGCGCCATTGGATGCGTTTTTTAATATATTTTTTAATATCAAGTCGCCTATTTCAGCTTTTGATGGAAGACACAATAAGATTAAAAAAAATAAACATTTTGACATATTTTAACACAAAATCACGTCATGGTCAGTGCTTTAGTACAACATGAAAAAATGGTGATGTGAGAATAGGTGGAATATCTCTCTCTCTGTCTCTCTCTCAGGAAAGCAATAGATTAATTGTGTTTTTTCAATTTTTTTTTTTTTTTTTTTTTTTTTTTAACTTTCATCCACAAACCATCTCCTTATTTAGTAAATGACATGTAGGTCCGCAGAGCTCTCTTGGCTTTCATTCTTGCCATGTAATCAGGAGTCAGTTTACACATGGGATGCTTAGTAAATGCAATTAAATTGCTGGAAGGATAGAAAACCAGTATTATTCTGAGCCCTGAGGACAAGCGCAAAGAAACAATGCAGTCCATCATTAATTTCCCATCACATCAATGAGATTTACATTGACCTGTACGCCTTGTGACACATCTAATGCAAATTACACAAAAACCACCTTCCTCAGTCTGTGCCTACACATACAAGTATAGAAACCAGGTGAAGAGCGATTTTACTAATTAAAATATATGCTTTTTATCAGGTACTGCAAAATTTCTGGTGTAATTTTCCCCCCACGTGCTGTAGCAGAAGGAGTCTGTAACCAATGTTGTTGGTTGTATCTTCATCCTTTTTTCACTTTGTTAAAATGTCCAGTGGTTCAATATCACCTTTGCTCTCTACTGCTTCACAAAGGCGAGATTTAAATAAGGATTTCTGTTAAAACACAACCTATCTGATGTGGTAACACAAACCTAATTAATCAAGTACCTTGCTTTCATTAACAGAGATTAAAAAAGAGGAAAGTCCCAAATTCTGTGGAGGCAACTGATTTGGAAAATCGCTGGGCTCAGCTTTACATTAGACAAGCATGGTAAGCATGGTCCATGTAACTGACTCTAGCCACTAGCTTCCCTGAGCTATATGTCTAACACAGAGGAGATTGTGTTGTATGTATGTAAAACAAAAGTTTTGTTGTTTCTTGTCTCACTGAAGACAACACAGGTTTGACTAGATGTGCAACTTTATTAACAGTCTCACATATGCATAAAATATAGACATGGTTATGGTTTTACACGGAGGGAACGTTACAGCCAAAATAAATATATTCACGGCCTGGCATGCCCAGCTTGTGGAAGTTTTCCAGCTGTGACAGTTGTGTCTCTTGGGAAACTAAAGACTTATAAAGTGTCTGTCAGCTTTCAAAAGTCATGGCACCTCTTTCCACAGCAGCTGACGGAAATGCTTTCCAGGAGCATCAGCAACTGGGAAATCTTCTGACTGCAAATTTGGCTTGGAAAACGTATTTGATCATTTATAGCCACTGTGTCTGCGCAGTTGAAGTAACTGAATGGCATTCCCTCTACGTAACTTATCTTAGGACCATTAATTGGACATATGCTGAAAGTTGTGCAGAGAAAATACATTCTTCATCATCATTGGCCTTTGCTACATCCTCATTTGGAGAGCTTTTTTTAAGATAAAAGCACTCCAGAAAAACAAGTAGTTTGAGCAATACCATTGAGTTGAAGGCTAAAATAATAATAATAAATAAATAAAGAATTAGACAGTGTGGAATATAGTCCCAAACATAGCCATCAGGTTCATACTCTCCATGTCAGCATGTCTGCTTATATGCTAGTAGCTAGTCTAGCGTTACTAATGACTAATGAGGAAGTCATATCCACTGGGGTCCTAAGATTTACTGTGCGAATGTGTGTTTACTGTGTGTCGAATGAATAGCTGAGCTTGGCAAGTGATACAGAAGATAGAAGAAGGAGATACTGCTAGCCTATCAGTGACCGATAGATGTAAACACCTCTGATTTCGCAGTAGTTTGAATTTTGCCTGCAAGTAGTGTGAACTTTCCCTGCAACATGGTATCCACCAATCGTTCTGGGGAGAAATCCACTTCAGCAGAAGAACAGCCGACACATTTCGGCACCTAAACCCCCCTAATGTAACAAAACTGCCTGGTTTAGAATAAATTGCCATTTGATTAATTTTCCCTTACTGCAAAGACAGTTTTAAAAACTAATATTACCTGATGTTTTAATTGCTGTCTTCACCTTCATGTAAATTCCAGCTGAATGCAACATGTCTGCAAATGTTGTTTGGGATTCCAAAAGGATTTCTGGGATATGTAGGATACAAATAAGTAAAGCATCAATAAGACAAGTGGAAGAGCAATAAATCGAAAATTACAACACGCAAAACTTTTGCAATGTATGAAGTATCACAGATTGGTGATACAGCTTAAAACCTCTCCCCTGATTGCCAAATCACAGTTTTGGCTTTCACACTCATTCACACATACACACTCAGATGCATACGCCTGTACAGTACAAACACAAATATGGCCAGTCCCCAGGCTTGTTGTGGGAGGCACAAACACATCTAACTGCTGACTGCCATAAGGTAACGTTGGAGCCTGGTGCTGTCTGATATGGCCTCTATTAACTTGTGTTGATGAGAGGATGGTGGCAGAATGCTAAATAAATCACACCAACTTTGATGATGGCGCTTAGTTCTTGTTATTTTACACACAGACATGACATCATGTCATGTTAATGAAGCGTTTCATAATCCACCAAGGATTTCTTCCAGACGACAGATCCACAATATGGCGTATTGTCTTAGTGTCAGAGGGTAGGGGAAAAGTTCACTTTGGGAGGTGTTCATTTTTAGCCTCATGTTGAACAGGGCTTGTAAAGATAGCCCATCGATTCTGGATACACAGACCAGAACACAGACAACAGAGTCTCAGCCACCACCAGTCAGCAGTTACTGACTTGAGGTGATCTGTGGCACAGACCTGGCAAACAGAGGGACAGTACTGTGACATAAAAGGCTCTCACTCCCTTGTTGTCACCCAACACATGAACACATACAGCACCAATGAATAAGGTCCTGAGAGTGAATAATATTTTATGCACCAGCAGTCATTGCCTTAAAGTTCACCTCATGCAATAAAAAATTTATGATATTACCGCTAGTTACCACCAAATAAGTTTGTGTGACATCTTACACTTGACACTAAGGCTCATTCCTTGGCTGGCACTGGCACTATAACCTGACACACTGCGTGCTGAGTGAGACAAAGTGGCCAAGAGTTTTGGCATCACTGCCTGAACAGGAGATGTGGGTGACAGCACAGGCACCAGGAGTTAAGGAGAGATGAAGAGAGAGAGGAAGACCAGGAAGAGATAGGACCTGGATATGACAGATGTACTTGCAGCTCTTTTTACTCCAGGGATAGTAAGATTTTAAAGAGTAGAGCAGCCAATGAAAAAGTTCTATGCTTTTATTATTATTTACAGTTGTCACAAGTTGATTCACTGACATGTATCGACTGACAAGTAATGCCTGTGCAGCTAATGCTCGATATATATATATATATATATATATATATATATATAAACAGAGAGAGAGAAAGAGAGAGAGAGATAGATATCTGGCTTTGTGGTCTGAGGGCCACTCTTGTGAATCCAGATGCGATTCAAACACATTATTGCATGGCATGACATTGTGTCATAGCATGTCGTTTATTTTGAGTCAGTCCCACCAGCTACTGAACCAAATGTGTTAATTCATGACTGAAACTGGTTATTAGAAGCTGCCACTGGTGGAAAGGCTTAGGAGTCGGTTTAGTCCACAACTGCAGTCCAGAAACTGAATCCAGATGGCCAAGGGTGCCACAAGGTGAAACTGACTGATATTGCTGCTCCCCTGACTTTTCATTTAATGTCACAAGCTGGTTCAGAGACAAATGTATAGACACTGTTTGAATAAATTACCATTGCATTTAAAATTGACTGTATCAACTTTGGTGATTCCCTGACATTCTAGCATCACCAGCAACTTCATATCATTGCTTTTACTTATTACTCTTTGTATCATACTACACTACAACTAACGATGCTACTATAGTGCTATTTTCTGCAAAATTGGCCTGGAAAAATATAAAACAGATATGTTTTAGAAAATCACATAGAGAGGAGGAAGAGCAAATAAATACAAAATAAATAAAATTAACTAAATAAATACTAATAAATAAAAGTGTAAGACTTTCTTGAAGGGAATTTAAATTATATAATATTAATGCATTTGTGCAAAGCTGCTTAACGATGTAAAATCCATAAAACAGCAAAAAAGAAAAGCAGAGAGAAAGTGGATAAAAGAGGAAAAATAGACTAAACTTTAAAAGTTTAGTCTAAGTGATAAAGTCAATTTAGAAAAAAGATGGCAAAGCACTTCCTACCCCAGAGATTGACTCCAGAGCTGCTTAACTTTTTTCTTTTCTTTTAACAGATACTGATTTAGTTTGTCAGCTCAGGCAGAGTAATTATGCATTTTAGAGGAGCTTATGAGTGAAAGATGTATCCAATATGAAAACTAGGAAGAAGCTGTATTTGACAGGCAGGGTTTATGTTTATTTCATAATCCTTTTTAATTGCATTTAAATTGACTTTGCTCATTACAGTTTATTGCAGCATTCATGGGAACTTTTCATCTTGTTTCATTGTTACATTTTATCATAAGCTACAGCGCTGCAGGTAGAGATGACTGAAATATGAGTGTAGAAGGAAGTGTTTTGAGGTGAATAATTGACTGCAAATTTTAGTTCATTTCATTGAGCAGTAATGGCCAGACACTGAATCTTTATCCATTATGACAATCAGATGCAAACTGATTTGTCAGTGAGTGACTGAGGAGAGTTAAGGAAGAGAGAATAGAAAACAGTGTGATAGTGACGCTCAAGGTCACTCGTTGCTGAAGCTGCCAAGCTGAGCAGCACATGAACAGTATGATGGGGAATGGTGGAGTTGCCTTTGCACTCCCAAACAAGCTTGTTAGCATTATGGCCACCCATTGCTGAGTGTGCAATGAACTTGTCAAGATGCTTTCATGTATCCTGTTCTTTCAGCTTGGAACTGATTGCAGACTGATTTAAATTTGAAAAAGCTTTTTCCTCAGTGAGTTTGGAGTGATTACACACAATCCAGAAGCCAAATGGAAGGATAACCATTTACTGCTTGATTGAATCCAACATCAGCATGTTGTTGGATTTTAATTATGTCTTCGCTCATACAGTGTTGTGTATTTCTGATTTTCTTTTATTAACCAATAGCAGACAGACAGGTGGATGTATAGTATACTGGTTGCAGTAGTTCAATATACATGTCACATTAATTAGGCAGTATAAAGAAAACAATTTTCCCACCTCCTGGCTTATGCAAGGGTTTAATTATAGCTAAATCTCAGGATAGAGAGCACTATTCTACAGATAAACAGCAGATAAAAGAAAACTACAAAAAGGTCACAGAACATAAATATTCCAACCTGTGCACCAAATTGCTTCAAATGGCACCAGAGTTGTGGTGTGTGACTGACATTATTGGTTATGTCGCTCTGCAGATTTGAGCACTGACTCCATTGTGAGGCTTCACCGGTGGTTTAATCAGCTCCATGTGGGCTCAATACCACAGAGAGGCACATGTCATGTTGTACCAAAGGACTTATTCCTCTTTCACTTCTGTCATTATTTGGTGGATAGCGAAGCTTGCTTAATATTGTGGATACTTTCACATGCTAAATCACCATAAATATTATACTGATGCATGTCTTCTTGTATCCATTACAAAAGCTAAAATTAAGCAGGATCATTTCCTCCATGTAGAGTTTTGAAAGAATAGTTTGGCATTTCAGGAAATATATATATATATATATATATATATATTTGTTTTCTTACTGAAAGTTAAATACTATATACAATATAATATATAATAATAATAATACAATATACTCAAGACTAATTGGTCAATATGAAGCTGTAGCCAGCAGCTGGTTACCATAGGTTAGCTTAATATAAAGACAAAGAATAAAAACCTTGTTTGTAACATATAACAAAATCCATCTTCCAGTACCTTTAAACGTCACTAATTATCATTTGTTCAATCAGTACAAAAGCCAATAAGAAGTTTTGATTTTAGATATTCCTGGAGGCTCTGCTGGTTGCCTAGCAACATCCTGTGTCAGATCCACAATATGGCGTAGTATGGCAGCTTCGTTAATTTTACAATTTACACAAAGATATAATCTGTTAATTATAGTGAACTGTAGAGGGGCTGGTAGATTTTGTCATTTTTGGACAGAACCAGATTAGCTCTGTTCCTCTTTTTTATGGTAACTAAGCTCCTGTCTCCTGGTTCCAGCTCACCTTCATCATACAGATACAAAGTGCTATAAATTTTCACATTAAACACTCTGCAAGAAAACAAATAAGAATATTTGCCAAAATATCAATCTTTTCCTTTAATACAAGCATGTTGATATATGGCATTTGTTAACTTTTAATAATCATTAGGAAAAAAATCAAGGTTTTAACACAAACACACTGTACAAACATGTGACCGATGATAGTCACTGTAGCTGTGACCTACTGTGCAATTCAAAGCTCCAAAGCAGAGTGTGCAGGAGAAAGGGGAAACCAGCTGAATGGATATAAAGAAATACTGTGAAAGGAAAAGACATACATTAATACATTTTTCCATAGTCTGTGTTTTTATTTTTATCTGAGATTGCTTGCGTCACTGTAGCTGTAAACACATGGCCCTCGTATGTCAAGCGAAATCTATCTTAATATACAAAGAAGACGTGCCTCACATTTAAAATCTCAAATGTACCATTTGTATCTTTGAGTATAATGCACAGAGGGAAAATGGCCGAGTTCAAGTGAGTATCATATAAAAGATATCTATGTGCTTTCATTTGTCTCTTTCTGTGAGTTCTGTCATTTTGTGGAAGAGTGTGCACACATACACCATTTATCCTGAATATTTAATCTGAGAGTTTTTAGGCAAAGCAGTGTGGTCCTTGCAACTGCCATCTATCTCTATTCTAATGCCCGGACTGACTCATTATTTTCAACCTCTGCCTTAACGAGCCTCATTTTCTTCGATAGCTGCAAAGGCCAAGGGAAATATGACGATACACTATATGATGCACTTCAATCTACAGCCCTGATGTCAATGCTTAAACTACAGAGTTTCAAACTAAAAAACTTGTTAATTCTTTTGAATTTCTCAGCTCCCAGTCCTGCTCATTGGCATTTAAATTGCAAAGTATTTCAGCAGATCACGTCTATAAATCCTGTTCCATTTGACAAAATATCACTCTTGCTCTTAAGAACCACTGCTAAACTCAAGAGAAGTCATTTTTTTTCTCTGTTCAGCATGTGGAATTGTTTCTTTTGCATCTGACTATTTCTACAAAAGTTAAGCCATTTGCTTCCTGCGCTTGAAATTGCTTGATGAAAAGGGCAAAGTTTCATAAGTTTGGTCCATTAAAGAAAAAAAGAAATAAACAAACAGTAACGGAACAAGAGAAGAAGAGATGGCAAAAATGACATGTAAATGGATGAGAGACTGATGGGCCAGAAAGACAGGCAGATGGACAGACACACAGAGAACCATGGGTAATGAAAGCAGCAGGAGTTGAAGTGCCCTCAGCGCATGAGGACAAGGATCTTTATTTTAAAGAAGCCCACTCTTGACTTTAATTGGGAGCTAGTGAGTGCAGAGATGTGAGTGTATGATGTGATCATTATTACCAAGTTTTGAGGTTTCCTCCTGAGTGAGAGAGAGGGGAGAGAAAGAAAGAGGACAATGAGCAGAGAGGGGAAGACAAATAAGGCCAAGGGGGAAAGATTTTTTAGACCATCTCATAGGTACCAAAGTGCAAAATCACAAGTGGTGTCTGGCTGGAGCGATAGAGGGAGAAAGGCGATAACAGTCAGACCTGACAGAAGTGGAAAAGAGCTAAGAATAATCTGATTCATCCAGAAACCCCACTGACAGCACAGAGCAACAATTCATCTATGTCAGAAAGTGCTGTGGGGAGTATCTGCTGTTTATGCTGGACATTATGGCAACATAGGAAATGGGGCCATTGGTGCTCTGATGCTATACCTTGCCTCAGTTTGGTGAAGGCAGAAACTGGGTGCTCTTTGAGAGATGGATGCCTGAGTGCAGATCAAAGGGATGTGCTTTCAGAGTGTGCCAACTTCATTTGTTGGATGAGTGGTATCGGCTTTAACACCACAACAAAAGACCGAAACCACTGCCAATCACATTAAATGTCTCATTATCGCATGTTTCATTAAGTGCCTCTTTCTCCTCAGGAATCGACATGCAGCACGGCACATTCAGTTAGACATTTGAAACAGAGTAATTACTGTCTGAAATTGTGGATATTATAGGTTGGCCCTGACAGCGCAGTGGTGGGCTACTGAGAAAGCTACTGCTGCAGCTACTGTATATGATACACTGTGATGACTTGATATGCTGGGAGTTTGTTTTTTTAACTAGTAATGTGCGATACGAGGACACAAAATAATAACAGAAGCCTTAGTCATTTTTATCCTACGTGATGCATTGCTGTCTATCTCCAACATGAAAGGCCTGTCCCCCTTTCTGGTCGGCTGAGCCAAAGACCTTCAGATCTTTCCACCTGACCACAGTGCCCTTCTCTAATTAGCTACAAGAGGATCCATTGCTCCAGCTAAATATTTTATTTGGTAGTGAAGGTCACGTCTGTTATTTGAGAGAATGTTTTAATTTATGCCTGAAATTATCAAAGCCAGGCACTGTGACCAAAACAGGTCTCATTCTGCATTATGAGAGGAATAGTAATGAAGAGGAAGGCCTGGGAGCACAGACCTTTGTAAATGTGTCAGCAAACAACAAACGTATGAAGGATGGAGAAATGTGTCTAAGACACAGTCCCACAGAGACAGTTCACCCAACACATTCCACCTACATCACAGGGAGTGTAACTGAAGCATGCACAGTCCGAGTCAAAGGCCATGCATTGATTTTCATGACAGTGTAATGGCTGCACATGCCGGTTTAGACTTACCTGCTTACATTACAACATTGCTCTTTTCAGCCTCATTCCTTGCATGTCTAGGCTGGGACTGTAATTATTCGTTGCCTCACAGCAGGAAAAATTTCCTGCACAAACATTCTCCTCATCTGAATTTTTTAGGATTATTCATCACCCTAAAACACTGAGAAACTGTGATCTGTATTTACATAAGGAGTCTGGACCAGGCAAGAGGTCTCCTTGCCCAGGGTGTGTTGGTGTTCCCGATTGCTGTCTCCTCTGACTGTAGATGCAGGTCCTCAGGCAACCTATGTACTGCTTGTATTTGTCCATGGAGCCTGTCAACTTCAAAACTGTCATGCCGTCTTGCTCTTTCTCACTCTCCATCTCTTTCTTTTCTGTCTTTTGATCTATATTTTCTCTCTCTCGCTTCATCGTGCAGCACCTCAACAGTCACTGTCATCTGCATGCAGAAAGTCATCATTTTGTGTCTTCCTTCTTCCTCTCTCCCTCTCTCCCTCTTACCCTCCTCCTTCCTCCCTCTTTATGCCATTTCTGAAGCATTATTCTTCCTCACTATATTGAGTGTATTATTTCTTCCCACACATCAGCATTTTTTCAGATGTTTAATGTCACAGCAAAGTCAGCATGTCCATTGAGGCAGAGTTGGAGCCTATCAAGATCTTTCATCTACATGTCATTTGAAATTTCCTTTTCATTGTAAACCTGTATGGGTGGGTGTATATGTGTGTGTGTGTGTTTGTGTGTGTGTGTGGTGTGGTGTGGTGTCTGTGTGTGTGTGTGTGTGTGTGTGTGTGTGTGTGTGTGCACGCAACTTGTATGTTAATGAGTCTTAAGTGTCCTTTCTGATTTGAGTGGAATAGCATTCAATAGCAACAGCTCTGCCGCTGCCACATGAATGCCGTGAGGCAGGATAGGATGTGGAAAGGATGCAGAAAGTGGATTCAAAGTGATAGGAGGAGAAGAGAAAGGGCGAGATAAGAAGATGGGATGGGCACTGGGCCAAAGGAGGAATGCAAAAGAGACACATATGGAGGCTTGGGGAAGGCTGTGAATAACATGAAATGACACCACAAAGGAAAGATCTGAAGTACCCTGCTGTCTTAAAAGCTACAAGGAATACAGTTTAAAAAATTGCATTGGCTTTGTACATGCATTTTTATGCATGCATGAATTCAATTGTTATCAAGTACCATGACACGCCACAGGGATTTCATGCCATGAGCCTGTGCTTATGTGTGTAAACAAACTTTGCATTCAATATTTTTGCAGCAGGTTCAATGATCTGGGTCACCAGTGCCTTTGAAATATTTAGTAATGCAGTCTTTAAAGGATGGAGATGTACAGTACAGAGCACAGAAGCCTCTCAGGTCTGCAGGGTACAACAGGCTTTGGAGTGTTTATGGCATTGACTCGTCACTCTGTTCCTCTGTGATAGTGCCAGTTGATTGGCATGTGTGTGTGTGTGTAACCCTTTTATATACATTTGTGTGTTGAGTGTGTGCTGTATGTGTGTGTGTTTGTATCCGGTGGAGTGACTGGTGACAGAAGTCTTCACTAGTTAATGTGTTATTGACTGTCACTCAGTGGGACCTTCACAACCATCACAATCAATTAATGTCTTATCATATAGCCAACAAGTGAGCAGAAGTGTCTCCGTGTGGGTTGATTTCAAGGGCAACATAGATATGAGTAGGGTAATCCACTCACACTGTATATTATGGAGGCTGATGGAAATAAGAGAAGGTGGAATGTATCAATGAGAATGCGCAGAAGAAAGAATTCATTAGGACAACCAGTACTTTATATATGAAACATGTATCAACAGACTCAGAAAAAACAAGATCCTAGTTTCCATAAAAAATACAATTAAAGGACAGTCAATCAGCACTACTGTATATGTTGCATAATCACTGCTCATTATTTCTCTATCCTTCTCTCCTAATGCCAAAACATCGAGTACTGTACAAGATTCTCCAACTAATGAGTTCAGGTGTTGTGGGGGTGCTGGTTAAGTTTGAAGTTAGACTTAAATAAGACTGAATGTGACCATGTTAGTGATAAAGCTCTCACTTCATAGTGTCCCACTGCAAAGTAATTATAAAAACCTATGTGATTAGAAATGATTATCAAAGGCTTTGAGGTACTTTCAGTATGGATCTGTGTATGTCCGCAGATGAACTGCAGACACGCATTTGAAAAGGTCAATTACTTTTTTCTGTTGCACCAGCATGAATTTGAGTTATTTAGTTTACTTTAGTTTAAATCGTGCAGGGGATTGTCCAAGGTGGTTAGCATTGTCAGCTCACAGCAAGAAGGTTCTGGGTTTGAATCCCAGGCTTGGGGGCATTCTGTGGTGTTTTCCAGGATGTACCTGGCCCTTGCTCAATGTTACCTGGGATTGGCTCCAGCTACCCTCCACAACCCTGCTTGGATAAGCAGTATAGATAATGGATGGATGGACGGAAGTGTTGGTCATTAGGGATTAAAATTTGCATTTCTTGAAAAAATTGCTAATCTTGACAGGTGTTTCATAGTGTAAGAAAAACAGCAGGGCTGAACAAAAGATCCTGACCTGGACCAGGGAGTCTCTTGCCTAGTTTGACAGCATGATGTGTTTCATAACTGGGGATCAAAAGTGAACAGAGCATCATGTTCCTTCATGCACATCAGTAAAGATGGTGAAGCGTAAAGACTCCCTAACACTGTGTGGCTTGTATCAGCCAAAGGCTTGTCTGTCTATGAGAAACATGATGAAATTACAAATGATGATCTTACATCGTGCTTTGTGACAAGTCGACTGACAGCCGATCCAAAGCTTCTGTAACTGAACAGGCTACATCAAAAAAATGACAGCGTTAGACATCTAGGGTCCAATTTCCCACAGAGGATCTGCAGCTATGGCTCATGTCTATCATACGTGATGAAAATTGCAGAATATACACTGGATAGTGTAACAGTGCAAAGAACTGCAAAGAAATATTCTTACATACTACTTAAACTCACATTGCAATCAACATCACATTGTTTTCTTTTCCCCTCGTGGCAACCACCATTTTATAAATGTAAAAATTCACAGCATAAAGCTAGCTATTAAATGGCTACACTTAAGCAACCTGAGTTTGATGTTAGATGCTTTGCTCATGGGCACGCAGATATTTGTTGCTTGGCGACCAGACAATAGGCATCACCTTTCCCCCATCCCCTTTGATTCCACTCGAGCATCAGGGATTTTGAGCTCATTCTCTGCTTCTCTGCTGCTCAATCTTCTTCTCGAACATTAAGGCTACCACTGACCCCCGCTCTTGGTTGTGCAGCGCTGCCACCAATCAAACAGTCTATTTAGAGCACAGTTGAGCGGTTGTGTGCTTTCTCACCCAGCCGTACCTGCTTTATTCCAGCCATTCCACTTTGTATTTCAGAAAACCTTTTCACTGTTTCTGGCTTTCACTGATTTAAAGTATCCCAAAATATTCACAGTGTTCCCCAGTTTTCTGTTTGGGATTACTGTGTATTAGCGCAAACAAGTAAATGATAAATATCCTTGGAAGCAGTTCATTTTCCATGCTGATGACATTTAAACACTGCATGTGAAAAATAAAAGAATTCAGGGAGTGTGAAAATGTTTTGAAGTGTGTCATTGAAAAATAGATGTCAGGAGTCATGCAAACAAATACACACAGTATTATTAGAAAGTGAGATTGCTGTCAGTTGTCCACATTATTTCTGATAAGAAAGATTTTTTTTTTTTTTTTTTTTTTTTTTAACTGTATGTAAGTTCAAGGCTTCTTCTTTTTGCTTTGAATTTTTTTTTTAGTTTATCGTGTGGCTCAACCAGTGAAGAGGGAAAAGTACACAGAATAATTCATTACGTGACTAGGGGGACTAATATATTCAGTCTGACAGTTGCGACAAGACTGAAACAAGAAAAAGCTTCTGCATAACTCCGTTTTCCTAGGAAATGAATTACCGTAGAACATATTCATAGCTATGAGTGTGTGTGTGTGTGTGTGTGTGTGTGTGTGTGTGTGTGTGTGTGTGTGTGTGTGTGTGTGCATGGTTTTGTCATGTTCAATTAAGGCAGTTTTTTGAACAAATCAGAATCCAGAAATACCACGATCATACGTGGAGAACTCAATTATTTTAAGTCCCTTGTTTATTTACTATTTGGTCCTGTTCTCCTATTCTTGTATAGATCAGTCACAGCCACTGAGCAGAGACAGAGTTATCTGCGCCATTAGGAGACCTCCAGAAAATGAATTGTTCTTTTAGAATAAAAACAAAATCAGAGATGCAGTGTTTCTGTAATGATTTTTGCCCTGAGTCAAGGTTGTCTGCATTATCAGTTCATTTTCTTTCATATCCATCACTTAGACATATATAATGATAGTCATTATGTATCTTATTCTGCAAGTTTTGTTTGCTTCTCTTGACCTCAAAATCAAGATAAGCCTGAAACTGCTGCTGCCAATTTTCCCATTAGTTGTCATTAAAAATGCCTGATCTAAGAATCCACAGTTAGCTCTGTAATAACATATGCTTTGCATTGCAATTTCTCAAAAGATGGATTTCTGTCATTAGTTCTATCATCAACACTTAGGTAATTAGTCACACACACACACAGGCTTTGATTTATGTCATTTTCCAGTGAAAGTGTAAATTTGTGTGTGTCCATGGGTTAATTGGTTTGGGACAGCTGCCTAAGCAATTTGCCCACTCTTTTCGAAAAAGCCTCGCCTCAGTCAAGGTCTGTTGTAGTTTTTAATCACACCTTTTCTTTGCTGGTTTCCACAGTTCCACAGCACGTAACTCGATCCAATTCAACCTAGATCAAATTCACTTGGTTAAGTGATTTTTATGGTGCGGTGTAGGTCAAATTCACTAGGGGAAGTAAATTTGATCTACACTGCTGAGAGGTGCAACAGAAAGGTGCTGTTAAGGAAAAATAAAAAAGGTTAGGTGGAGAGACTAAGGTAATAATGTTATTTGTTCCCTTTTTCTCTCTGTCTTGATCGGGAAATGTGCTAATTCGCCTTTTTTCATTTTCTTTTCTTGTCCCATCTTTTTTTCTGTCTCTAATATTACTGCTGCACAAATCAACAAAACAAAACAGACAGAAGTGCAGAGTTTTTTTTGTATTGCTTCCAAGGTGATGAATCACTGAGGGGGACATCATATTATATATTAGATATAATCTCAATGAGCATAAACTGGTTTAATAAACCTTTTCCTCAAGTGCCACCAATAGGTTGACAATTGTGAGGTTGAAAGGTTTCAGTCAGTGCCATCATCAGATGAAAATGTGACTTTGTCCAGTTGACAACATACCTGCAAAACTTGCAGCATTGCCTTCAGCTTTGTTCTTCCTTTGTGCTGGTTAACATTTTTAAAATTATACCCTATGTGTTCAATTTCTACATGAAGCTAATCTCTCACTGAACTGTTAGCATGGCTGTAGACTCTTGGTCTTGTGATGTTTCGATCTCATTGCAGACAGACAGATCCAGATGTGGACATTTGGAGAATATGTAACAGAAAACAATTCACAGACTGATTTTCATGATTTGACTGGCCACAAACTTACAATGTGCTCCACCACACCCAATGGTGACACCATAATATCTTTTATTTTATACATTATTAATGTTTTTGCGTTATTCAAATGGGTTTGGTTCATGTTTCTGGAAAAGTTACATAACAGTGTGATAATTGGAGAGTGTACTAAATTTAAAAATTAAAGACAGTTGTTTCCAAGTGATTTATTTTCTTTCCGTAAGATGGTGATGGACTTTTAGTTCAATGTTACCTTCTTTCCACTGATGTAACTTCCTGCTTCTCCTCCTGTTTCCAGGCCTTTGACCTGAGTTAAGGCAGATCAGGTCAGCTGTTCCCACTGGTAGTCAACTGCTGCAGGGATGTGAAAGGCATAGTCCAGTAGCTGGCTATGCTGTGTGGTTTCACTATTGATCTAGTGTGTTCATTAGTTGCTACTCCAAATTATTAGTTAAGTCACAGAGGATGCTTGCATTTATCTCTGCCAGATAAGCTTGAAGGCTTAATCAAAGTACAGAGACCAAGCTGCAAATTATGTAAATAATACTACTTTGCACATGAAATAAAAAGATTGGACTTTTAAAAAGCTAAAGGTTGTGGATGAATCTTCCTGTTTCCTGTGCACCCTGTGTTAATTGATCCCGGAGGATTTGAGGCAAGGACTTTTGACTTTACAGACTTGGGATTTATTGTTGAAATAAGGGTCTGCCACCTTCCACGAGATAGCAGCTGTTGTGTCTCACTGCCTATCCATAACTTTATCCTCCACAGATTGAACCTGCTGCTGTAAGAGGATATCGAAGAGTTTAATTAATTGGGTTTTGATCCACAGCAGTCGTGATGTAAGTCTCTGGTTGTGAGACACGACTTATCATTTCTAATGATAGTCCTTGATGGAGGCATGCATGTGAGCAGACTTGGGTGAAGAGTGTTGGTGCATTTATAACCACAGTGGTAAAATTACATTTATTAGACATGGGGGAGCTCTCTCTATCTACTAATGTCAAGAAGATCAAACAACTGCACCTTTGGCTGCTGAACAAAGATAATAGTGCAGGAGTCTTGTCAGAGGACTGGCAGCATTTTAAACCCTTCCTTTTTTTCAACTTTTGTCGACACATCATAATTAGACACCTTCAGAAAGCCACAGGGGTAATTTACCTCTCCACCACTTCTTTTCTATTAGGTTTGGTGATGTTTTATTTTCAGTGCCTCTCCTCCCAGGAAACAAATGTTGCAATTAATACTGCAACACGCAATAAATTTGGACCGACCATTTATTGATTGATTAGATGAAAAACCTGCATCTCAGGCACAGTTACCTTTGAATTCAACCAGCCTGCAATGTAATGTTCTGCTTTGTGTCACTTTGTGTGGAGGGCCTCAGGTGTGGCAAAACACACAGCAGTGATTTAGCACTTCTCTGGCAGCCAGGTGTTCATTTCACTAACAATAGAGCAGCGACGTCATCAAGCTGTGGGCCAGTGCCATCCTCTCATCACAAATTAGAAAGCATGGCCCAGTCACTGCCTCGCTTCCGAGTCTGACTTGTAAATGGTCTTTTTATTTAAGGCATCCTCTTTGTCTCGCTAATCAAAGATGCCTCTTGTTTGAAATGCGAGTGAATGAAATGGAGGATGGGATGATGGATATGAGAGATGGATGGGAGAGAGGAAAGGTTAAGGTATACGGTGAAAGGGTTCCTGTTTAATTCATGGTCTTGGTTTTGATTAGGAGTTTGAAACAGCTTGGGATTTGATATGTTATTCTGGTTTTTTTTTTTTATCAGTCCTGAATGACAAACCTTATCATGTAATGACTAAGTCAGCCCAAAGTTTAGTAATTTATTTGGGAACACACAGTACAGATAAAATAAACATCCGATATCTGCTGCAGCATAAGACTAAAGCTACTGAGAAAAAAAAAAACAAACACATACTCCAAAGCACACAGCAGGTGAGCAGAGGTCTGGTGGTGCTTCATCCACATGTTTGACAAGATGAGGATGACAACGTGACTGACAGTCTTCCATATGGTTTATTGTTGATTCTAACATACTTACAGGGCTACTGTGTCTGACTTTGCACCAGATTTAAAATCAAATAAACAAAAAGAGATATGTGGCTAGGATAAAAATGAAACACCAGATATAGAAAGATGAGAAAAGACAGCACAGGTCTGGAGGATATTTCTCTACAAATATCACACATCCGTGTGGAATGACATGAAGACTTAAGATATATGCATTAAAGATCTACAGGCAGAGACAGGAGGAGCAGAGGCTGAAATACCCAACAGACCACTTCTGTTAAAAAGAGGCTTTGATGGATTACAAGGCAGTAAATGAATATTCCTGAGATGATGGTGTTCACATTCAGTAGTCTGGAGCAGCTCTCTATTTGTCAAACATCTCTATCTCTTTGCTCACCTTTATGCCAATGACACCACAGGGACTTGACAGCAACTGTGTAACAGAAAGGTTAATATAATTATATACACACTCAGAAATAATTCAAGGGTGCTGTGTACATTGTCAAATCATGCTAAACTTAGGTAGGGGAGGTTCTCCTCCACTTCAAAGTTATTCAGGTGCAATTTAATGGGCGACAAAGACACTATAAACAAATGAGTGATGGGTTGAGCCAGCACACCATTCACCTGTTTCTAAAAGCACTGACTTTGAATAATGTCTGAGTCAGAGGGGCAAAGTAAATGTCTTCAATCAAATATTAACCAAATAACAATGTGCTAATGTAACTATTTAGAATCACAGTCAGGGATCAGTATAATTGTTCTGAGTTGTTGTTTGTTATTGAGAAGAATTGTGACCAGAATGTTTTTCTTTTCATTCCTAGAGAGCTGTCTAGACCTGGCCTGTCAATAAATATGATAGCGGTCAAACACAAAAATGCAAAACAAAGGTCTTGTCCTCACAAACGCATGCTTTTTTGCACCGGAACACAATGATACTTTCTGGAAATACACTCATTTGCTTTCCTTAAGAGAGTGAGCTGCAAAGACTGATATCACGAATATAAGGCTAGGGACAGCAGGTGTTTGGGTAAAAAAAATCTTGTTTAGACTGTGGCTGACTGTCGTCTCATTATTGATGTTTAATGTGGAAGATCTGCAGAGACATTTGTTCTTAACCAACATGACAACACTGTGCAATGATCTGTTACGTTTCTAAATTGGCTTACCTTTCAAATATTGCCATGTTTTCTCTTTCACATCGTTTGTTTTCAAAAGGTGAGTCTAATTATTGCTGATTTATCATCAGCAGAGCCTGATCAGAAGAAAACAGCTTGCCTTTATCTCTATGTTTGGTCTTGGAATCTGGATGCCAGTTTAATTTATGTCTACTAAAAGAGAGATTGTTTGTAATCCAAAAATATCTCTCATCTCTCCTTGGCTGGAAGTCTGTAATCAAGCTGAAACTTGCACATTCCAAAAAATGAATTAATAAGGTGTGGGCTTTTTTGCATGGCAAAAGAAGAGTGTACGGCATGAAATGTGTGAAGATTCATTATTATGTGTGGGTTGCCCGTGGTTATCTCAGAAAAAAAAAAAAATCATTCAATTTTGGTGCCTCCATTTCATCTACAGCTGCTAAAGGAAATGGAAATAGGCAGGCAGGAGAAATACAGTGGAAACACCCTTTTACCCCCAGCTTGGTCTGATACAATACTTGAAAATCATTTTAGGGACTTTACTACAGAGGGGGCGGAAAGAAACTGATTTCATGGTTAGCAGTTTACGTGGAAAGCTTGTTAGAAAGCAGGAAACCAAAGCATAATAATGACTCAGTTTGTTATTTATCAATATGTTCATAACTCTTTAATGCTAAAACAGATAGAACGCAGCTGCAGCAAAGTGACTATTGATCGACAATCAATAAACTGTGTTTCTGGGTGACTGCAATGTCTGGCGGCGTACAGCATGCTGCATCAATGCTCAGGCCACAGCCTGGCATTTCTGATCAACCCAGCTTCTAAAGAGATAGGATCAATAAATCACTCACATTTATATCCCTGAAATTATTATAAAACATTGCTGTCATCAGCAACTTTGAAATCAGAAATTGGTCTCCTTTATCAGCCAACAGAACAACAGTGTACTTTCTAGGTGTGAGGGCCTTGCTTGAGAGAGATGGAGAGAGAGAGTGGAAGCTTGACATTCACAAGTTGTCTGTGATTTCATGTCAACATATGATGACATAATATGCTTCACACTAGGGGGAGACAAAGACCCTTCATAGAGAGACATGTTTTGTGTTCTGCAGATTATATGAGTAATGATTTGAGGGTATATTTTATGATGAACAACAACTGTAACTTCTGGCCATCCTTGAGCAAAGCTTTGACAATCAAATTAACCGACTGTAGACCATGACAGAAGGAAAACAGCAATGTTACATTTGCAGCATGCTTTGTCAGTGGGATATTAAGCTCCTAAATCCCTTTCTGTCACTCACGACACTTGTTGTGATTAGCTATTTGCATTTATGAGCACAGATAATGAACTCCAAATTGAGGGTGTTTTTCTAGTGCACAGCTACTCGGCATCCTTGGTCGGACTTAAAATGCTTACCAGAGCACTGAGGCAGTTGGAGCCTGGTGGTTTAATTGAAACGTTTTTTGCTAGAATGTGGGCCATATTACTGGGTTGTATCCTCAGGGAGGAACATTGTAACAATAGAGAGGGAGGGAGAGAGAGCAAGAGAGATAGAGAGAGACAGGAGAGGGGGAGGGTTCAAAATTGCGCCTTCACAATGCATCTTAGAGCCATAATGCCATATTGTTGCAGAGTTCATGAGATGTGTTGCACAATCAATAACCAATTTATGTGAACTTGATGGATGGCTGGATAAAGGGTGCACCTGTTACATTACCTATTTGCCATTCAGACAGTACACCTGACCTTGGTAGGCTTGTGGAGGTATTTCTTCTGTTCCGGGGTAGTTTGTCCAGCAGCCTCTTCCACTCTTCTTGGACCAAAGCATGCTGGGTGATTGCTGGCTTCTTTATATTTTGTGCATACCAAGTAATAAAATTGGCTACATTTTTTTATGGCTGTGCATAAATGAATATGTCTCAACTATTGCATGATAATATATTTGCCAGGAAATTCGCCTTGCTACAGACCTGTGTTGCCTGGGTTGCTATAACAACAGCTGCTGCTATATCTGTCACTGCTGTGGGTCACGGCTAGCTAAAAGAGCAACATACATCACTTCTCGCTCTAACTGCCTGTCTTTTTCATATCCTCTATGTCAGTACCCTTCACTCTTGCTGTCTGTCTTTCTTGCTTATCTGGACTAGTTCTGCTCCTACTGGATAAAACTACCTGCTGTACAGTACCATGTTTCAGCTCCCAGCAGATTGACAATTAAAATACACAGAGTTTGAATCAAGCAGTAACAAATCGAAAGTCCTTTTGGCTGGCACCTCCTATGCAGTGTTAATGAGAGCTGGAAACACCAGAGGTGCTTATTGTGGTGGATTTAGAGCCTACTTTTTTCCTCTCAACAGCACGACAGTCACAGATAATAAGGAGGACATAAGACAGAAGCTGCTGAGTCAATACCGCACTCTCCTTTCAACATCCTGGTAAAAGTCTAAAAGTGGACTCATTTTATTGCGCAATTTCAGAGTGATCTGCACAATTACATTGAAGTAAGAAGTTTTGAGTGAAAAGAAGAGCTTTCTACAGAAACTCTGGAATGCATTATATTTAATAGTTCAAAAGCAGCTCACTCACACAGGAAATGTCATATCTGTAATAGACAAAGAACAGTATGGTATGATTTAATCACAGAATATATAAATTTCTACAGTGTACTGTAGAAATAGGCACACATTTAGTCTCAATAGCAATACTACTGGAGAACATCAGAAACAGTCAAAGCCTAAGTATGAATTTTAGAGTAACTATAGGCAGTAAGATGTAACCTACTGCATGCACTTTGACGTGGATTGCACATGGATTAAAGATTTATACAGAGGAGAGTATAGGAGAGACCTCTAGACAAATTCTAATTAGCAGAAATAGCGTGACTTGATACGGTTTCATATGTTTTTTCTATATTTCTGTTATACTGACAAATACAGCAAAAACAGGGAGAAATGCGCATCCACACAGTATAAAAGCTATGCAATCCATTTTCCTTAAAAAGACATTGAAAAGATATCGGGCAGTATAAATGAAACTGTGACGCAAAATGTCTGTGTGGCCTATAAAATTGTAACAAAACAAAAATGAATTGCACACAGTATACTAATAATATACACTCTATAGAGTCAGTATTACAGCCTTGACAGTGGTAGGACAGGTTTTCCTTGGATCACAGCTTTATATAGATCTGTTTATAGATGTTATAAATCACTAGGCACCACTAACTACAAGGAAAATATCTACGCACTGGCAGGTCCAAATGAAGCATGGCTGGTACTGTATTTATCTGTTAATAAGTGCAAAACACTGACATTTTTGTTCTTTTTTTATTTTTGTGAAAGCACTTGATTTCAGATGCCAGGCATAGAGGTTAAAAAAGATGAGAGGAACAGAAGGCGAACAATTGAGCACTTGGACATTTTTGATGGACTCTTCACTAGACACAGTCGATACACAGGGGAGGTCAGTTGGCAGGATTCCCATGGCTGCTTGGGAGTAATGATACCTTCACAGTAGCATAGATGAGGTTGATGAATCTGTCCTGTATCTGTCACATGACACTGAAGCCCCATTGTGATTGGTCAATACCTGAAGAGAGCAGGGAACATGTACCCTCTTATTCAACATGGAATGATTTATATGCTAAATAACTAGTGTCATATATGCAATATTAAACAATATATAACTTCCACATCATCTCTTTCTCATACACAGCTGTACCCTTTAGGACTATAATAACTCAGGATACCTACTTCATATACATGCAAATGCCATAGATTTTAGACTGATATAATTTACTGTCATCACTATATAGAGCAGTGCCAGAAGAGATTGTGTTTACTGTGTGTTAATACATCTCAAATTATTTCAGTTTTCACATGAGACATGAGACCCTCCTTATATAGAATATAATTAAAAACATTAACACTGTCTATGCTAAATACCTTGCAAATACATTCTAACATTTCTCATGGCAAATGATTGATAGTGAGAGAGACTATATAGCCTATTGAATGGAGAGTGAGTACAAATGAAGGACCAGAAATGGGAGGAATGAAAGCCGTTTTCAAGGGAATGAGCGAGAGGAGACATATAAGGTGCTGAAGCAACAGGACTCCACTACAGAGCTGGACAATTATGTCTAATAAAGGTACAAACAATGAGTTGAAAGAGCGGGCGATGATTTCACTGGTTTTGGTCACATGTAAAATACCGTGTCACAGATAACCACTTTTATTCGGTAACAGGAGCAGCTGGATTGTCTTTCTGCTCAGAAGGAATGGCTAGGTAGTTTGTCCTGCAGGCAGATTGGCAGAAGACAGAGGAGTGTCTAAGAACTGGTGGTAGGACCTCCTGTACAACCATACATCACAGTCTAGTGCTGGTTTACGTTTGAACACCAGTGAGGTGTTTGTCCCCCAGAAAGAATTCATTATTATTAAGTATAACACCATCATTGTAATTTGAGCAGTGGGCAGTTACCGTGCAGATCAGGAAGGCACGACACTCTTTAACAGGATTTAACAGTAAACTTTCACAGTGTTAGAAACGACAATAGGTTCACTAAACATGCACAATTCAATAGAGCTGCACAGAAACTCTGCGTACAAAGCAAAATTTGTAAGTGAAAAGAGTTGTGTGACTGTCTCTGTTCTCTTTGGCAGTTGTTCTATCTCAAAATATAACCTCAAAATGTTCTAGCTGTGGTACTTATCCATTAAGGCCAGGTAGCTACGAAGTCAACCAGAAAACGTCCTCTGTGAGTGGGTGCAACGTCTAACAGTGGGGTGTGGTGTCAATAATGGCTGTGAGGTGGCCACAACCCATTAATTCTTTCAGCTGCATGAACTAATGAAGTTCACAGAGCTATATATACATTCAGTCACTTGATGCATAACTTAATGTGTTATCCTAATCTGCACATGGATCAATGAACTTTACCTAAATGCTGAGGGCAGAGACTGATGTAATTCCTTTTTAAAAACCACATTAGTCCCCAGGAGCCTCATTGCATAAATGTGCCACTAAATGTTGCATCTCACTGTACATTACATTCAATGGTCATAAATTGATCTCAATAGGACATGTCCGATTTGACCTCAGTTACCAAATTCAATAAAATGCTGAAATGTTTTATGTTGTGTTTATAATGTTTTATCCACCAAACTGAACATATGTAACATATTATTGGGAATATGCATATCAGACGATGCATGTAAAATAAAATAAAACACAATGTAGAAGTAGCTCGCTGATTAAATATGCAGTTACAAGAAAAGCAGGGACTCCTTATTAATTTCTTTTTGATCAACTAATTGAGTGATGAGCTTATTATTTCATCTCTAGTGCTTATAGTGTGTGTTACAGTGTATTGGTTTCAGTAAATACATATATATATATATATATATATATATATATATAGTAAGGAAACTTTTGCGGTAAACAATATGGTAAACAGAAACATCTGACTATTGTACTGCTGAATATCTTAAGGTTATTGTGTTATGTTGTATTGTTACCACCCCCTGTACAATTACTGTTCTGAAAGCACACACAGTGTTAGACATGCCTTGTGCAATATTATCCATGTCGCTGCAGGACTCAGATTTTGAACCTAGAATTACTTGACTGCAAAACCATAATAACAAAACCAGCACATGCGCTGTGTGTTAATCTGTGATTGTTCTCTTTGGGACATAAATTGCCTGTTCAGAGGTTGTCACTCTGGATCGAGTGGCCTTGTCAACACTGTGACAATCCGGTGGGAGCTGACTATACAGGTGCATTCGGGTCTTTGTCAGCACTGACAAGGTCACGCAAAATGGCTGTTTCTGATGGAGCTGCAAATCCACCACAGATGTAAAAAGCTTGATTAGAAAAAAGAGCAGTCAGCAGTGCTTAGAATTATTCAAGCCTGTCAGGCGTTCAGAGTGAAAAGACAGATTACTTTTGCAGAAGGGTAACAAACTGACGCAGTGTAGACTCAATTACCTTTCTGTCTGTTTGCCTGCCTGATTCATTCCCCCTCCTCTCTGCCCTGCTCTCATCCTGATTGTTTCCTAAATCTGTTTTGCTGACACATTTCTAAGATTTTAAATTACTATTATGCAATGACCAGAAATTCACATACACTGGTGACACTGTCAGTTATCATGGCACACAATGTCTTGCTGTCCTTTGAGTCCTACTAAAGAGAATGTTAGAGCAGATCTTTTAATAAACATGCAGAAAATAAGTTTGTTTTTGGAACAAATGTCCGCACATCTGTACATTTATCTTTGTGTGACACTCACGCTGGGTCCTGTGCCTGCTCATCAGACTTGGAGATCTTCCTGTAGCAGTAGACCATTTCTACCAAGAGCCAGAAGGTCAAAAACACCAGCAGCACATACATCATGATCTCAGAGTAAAGAGCTGCGGGATCTTCACTGGCTGTGGAACACAAATAGCAAGGGACATGTATTATTCAATATGCATCTTTCCTCTGAAATTTATTTATTTTTTTTTTGGAAAAGCACAGGAGGCTTATTAATTTGGGGTTTGAGAACGTATACTAAGCTTCATAGTGTATGTGCAGCATTGACGACCAACAATCAACTCAGTCATAATAGAGAAGGCAACATTTTTATGCCAGAATCAGACTCAATATGTACAATAGTTAGCAAAGTCGTGTTTTATAGTGAGTGTGTCTTTGTGTAGACGCACTTAAAAAATGATGTGCAAACTAGGTTGCATACTGAACATTATAACCATACCTGTGGTTTAATGATAGTACAGCCTATAGGAAGTTAAAGGTGCCCTGTGGAGTTTTGTTGTAAACAAACTAAAGTTATGTTTATGTTCATAGTTTCTAACCAAAATGAACTGCATGCATCCTCAGAGCTAACAAAAATTTTTGGATGCATTTACCTACTAATAGAGACAACTAATATTTCCTTTACATCTTTGCTCGTTGGCGGTTTTGTTCTTCGCTACCTTTATTGCTGCATTGATATGCTTGTTGGTGTGCCAGCAGTCCATCAGCAGAACAGCAAGACACTGATAGCAGGATGTGAGCTGTACCACCCATGTGCTTGCAAACATACATCCTTGTGCCAGTGCACAATACAAACACAAACAGTGACCCACTCAAAAAACATTGCTCCATGGTGCTACTAATGGTCAAAAACTCCACAAAGTACCTTCAATTATGAAATAAGATGGATATGTAAGGTCACAGTGATTCTCAGAGCATGACACAGATTTTAATTTTGAGATATGATTGTAGGTCGTAAGTTTGATTTTATGTACAACAGCAGAACACTTTACTTAAGTTCTATAATTTTCATATCAATTTTTTCAAGTCCATCTTAAATCAGTACTAGAAATCAGTACTAGTGGGCCCATTGAGACAGTTTTTGTCTGCTGTACTCCTTCCTCCTAATGGAGTGCTTTGGTCTGTGTAAAAATGTATCCCAAAACTATATGAAATTAATATGAGGCTTCAGCAGTTTGAGTTAATAATTAAGTGGCTATCATCCAAAGTTGCAGCCTTTTTAGTATAAATCCCTCTTTGTGTTTCCACAGACGTTTCCTTATGGAAAAAAAGAAAAAGGGAATTTCAAACAAAAAGTAATGTATTTTTGCACAGAGGATTGTGTATAGTCTGGGAAGGCATTAGGGGCCTCTTAAGGAACAGGAGAAATTATGACAGCAAGCAAAAACTGTTTTAGTGTACACATGAGCTCCTAACTATTTTTTATAAAAACAGACTTGACAAAATTTGAACTGTCCAATATTATCTTTCATTCCAGGATCATCATAAGCCACTGTGAACCACTGTGCTATTGAGTGTGCACCAAATTCCAGAGAGCCTGCTGACCAGACAGTTTACAGCTTTCACTTATTTCATTCTGTAGTTTCTGCAAATAGAGCCTGTTAGTGTAATATAATCCCTTAGATTGGAAAACACAGATAAGTTTGTCTAGAGCAAATCCATTCTGCTAGAATGGACATCATTACCGTAACACGATGCTCAAGCTATAATGTACAGTACACTGGCCGTAGGCTTTATGAAATTTGATATTGCTGTTGTATGAAATGTGTAGTAGAGGCTTCTAAGTATGTATTGTATTGTATTTAGTACTATGTTTTATAAAGTTTCAATTTGTACGATAATCGCATCCAGACTGGGACTTCTCTTTTTCCAAATACAAGCCAAACCGCAGTACAAGCCTATCTTTGTATGCCTCCGACAGTGAACTATATACCATGTGCAAGCAGATATAGACAATGTTAAGTTAAAGAAATGGGAAGAGCTAAGTTTTTCCAAATATACATGTTGTGTTGTATATTCGATCAAGGTGAAAATGATACATTCAGCAAGCCAAGCATTCAGGAAGCAGAATACATTACCCCTTATAAGAGATAGCAAAGTGGTTGGTTTGAATTAACCCCTTCATTGACAACAGAAGAAAGCTTTGATGGACAATAAAGGCAGACAAAACAAAACACACAATTATTCCTCTTCATTACAGTCACGAAAAAAGGGGAAAGAAGGAAAGTGGTGTTGTTAGTAGCAGACTGCCTTCACACTTTGTGAAATCAGCAAGTTGGAAATATATAATAAAATGCAAAACCCACTTAAAGCACTCTGATAAACACTTAATGCAACATCAAAGGAGGGGCATGAACAGCACAAAGAGAACACTGGGTACACAGAGGTCAACACGGTGCACAGACTATGTTTCTATCAGGGGGGAAACTAAATTAACACATCTGTGCGGAACATCTCCAGCATACTGTGTGCAGCTGTATCATCATCATCATCTTCATTATAATTGCTGGCCCACTCTGTGTTAAAACAGGCAATACTAAAGTGGGTTGATCAGTTATACTGATAGCTGTTGCAGTTATAAAGATTATTAATTACATCAAACTAAAGACACATTAAGCAGTTTATCTGATATTGTGAAACAGAAAAAAGTTATTGTACAAACTAACCCTACAGTTCAACCATTCATTTAGAGATATACGCTCTTTAAAATAAGCTTATTTCCATTAAGGCCAAATATCAATAATAATATGCACTCTCAGCTTCAGAAGCATTTCTTGCATCTTTAACTTTGGCACTGTTAAATGAAACAGCTTTGTTATGTAATATATTATGTGAGTTGCCAGAACCTTAAGTGTCAGATTTGAGTTGTGGATCTCTTGGGACTGCCGCCTATTTTTGGTAATCTTATGGATGCATGTCACTGCCTTAGCAGCAAACACAAGTCAGAGGACTGAATAGCCTTGTCTGCAGCTCTGGAATATCCCTGCTAAACTGATTTATATCGTCACAGAGTGACTGAGCTTTACTGATATAGAAACCAAGCATTTGGCAAAACCTTAGCACAGGACAGGGTGAGATAACATGGGAGACAGTGGAAAACAATGAGTCGCACCTTTCTCTTTCACGTTCAGTGTGAAATTCCTCTTAGTGGTGAAAGATTGAGTGAAGAAGTCAAACTCAAACTTGCGACTAACGTGACACTCATAGATCCCACTGTCGTTGTAGGTGACATTACTGATTTCAATGGAGACATCTTGCAAGTCCTGGCTCCCAGTCCAGTTCAGACGATCCTTAAAGGGTCCGTCTAAATCCATTGGTATGCCATTTTCATACTTGTATATCTAGGATAGAGGAAAAGCAAACAGGCATATATAAAATATATACACAGCGTATAGTACTATGAACACGCATGCATGTCATTTCATTTACAGTGTCATAGCAACCTACATGAATATTTGGGACGCCGTCTTCATTTTTTGCCTTGAAGTACCAATCCACACGTGTCTTGGCTTTTACCTCCTCCCTTTTCATACAGGAAATGCAGGTCAACAACATGGGTTTCCCCAGAACTGCGTCTGTCGCCGATGGGACATCCACACATACTGGGTGGCTCAGGTGGACTGGAGGACCAAGGAAATGTTACACACATTTAGTACAGCAGGTCACCTGATGAAAGCTCAGCCAAAATGTTCACGTTCAAAGTCCACATCTGAGTAATGTATGTACAGAGTTTGACACTAGAAGGCTGTTTGCAATTTAAGAAAGCATATAATAACATGTGACATCGCTACTACTACTAAACATATCATCCAGTATGCATGTTACACAAGAGATATGGAAACTTGAAAAACTGGCTTTTTGTTTTTTCTTGAGAGAGCTCTTCAATACTCGTCATCAAGAGCATTTCAGTGTGAGAATGTAGGTATAATTCATCATGTCCAAATTATACAAAACCCTTACATCCTTTACAGTGAATTCCCCTTAAACCACAGAGGGTTACTATATATTGGCCATTTTCAGTCTTTATTCAGTGACTGAATAGAACCACCAAAACTACTGTAATAGACATGGCTTTTATCTGTAACTTTAAACTGGCCAAGTCTTTGCCACTGAGGTGCTCAGTTCTTACACTCTTGTGCATTGTATACAATGTAGAACTAGACGCAAAACTCAGTGAAAGCAAGTAAGCATTAAAAAGACAAATTCAATTATACAGCTGTGTGACCACTGGAGAGACTTGAGTCACAATACTGGTAGCAAATCCGAGATCATCCAGGCCTGTAAGGACTAATGACGGCCTCTGCCTATTAGTGCCAGCTGGCAGAGGGGGGGTAGTGTAGTGTAGAAGGTGGACAGCAAAACACTGTGGGGTAGCAGGTAGACTTTAGGAGAAACAGATGGATATATACTGTAAATCCATTAAGAAGGCAGAGGGGGTAATACACACAAAGAGAGATTTCTTTTAAAGTGAAGTGGGGCAGTGAACTCGCCACATGGATGTCTTTGTGTGACTGTTGTTATGTTGGGTCCGGTGCTCTTATATAAGCTAAAGTCCCCCTGGCCAGACAGTGACAACATTGATTCCATCTCATCTTTTTTTTTTTTTTTTTTTTTTTTTTTTTTTTTACTGAGGGCTCATACAAACACATGGAAAGAGGACATGGAAAGAAGGAGACAGGGTCAATAAGGAAACCAGTAAAGGGGAAAAGGGGGAATTTCCTAACATTGGTGTCCTCTGGTCTTTTAATGGATTTTTCTTAAATGCTCAGAAAGTGGGTTTTGAGTTCAAAGTCAGTTGGAAGAGTCACAATCCATTAATGAGGCCCATGAATACTCATCTGTGCCTCTATGTAACACAGGAATAAGGCATGCTGGCAACACAGTTATACTTACCGAGAAAAATCAAAAGTACCAAAGTGTGCAGGTGAACTTTGGTTTGAGTTACCATATTAAGCTTTTTTTTTTTTTTTTTTTGTACAGACAGGTGGACAGTGTTCCTCTAACAGCTGCTTTCTGGAGAAGCCCTAAAGTCTTCTCAAGAGTCCGGGGGTGGGAGGACAGGGGTAGTTGAAACGACTTCAGGACCACGGACAGCGCCTCTCCTCGGCAGACGAGCGCGCAGGTAACTTTCGTCTTCAGAGCAAAAAAAATAATAAAAACCTTAAACCCAACTGTCCGCCAAGAAGCAGGACCTCAAACTACAGACACAAAGGAGCTGCACAAATCTCTGCGTGCTCAACTGTGAATTTAATCCCCACAACAACCACTTCCTCGCAACCCCTCATCTATCTAGAGAGAACTGGCCTAACTTCATTAGTCCCTCCACTCGGTGAAATAAACAGATCCGTGATGTGTGACAGTTTCTGTGGTGATGCAGCTGCTCCTTCGCCCACAAAAACGCTGTCACTCAGTCCAGCTCTATCCAGAGACACGGAAGAAGGGAGGGTGGTTTACCAAAAAAAAAAAAAAAAAAAAAAAAAAAAAAACCTGTGGATTCTCAAAAACCGACCTGGTCACTTACTGCGACATCTGGAGTCTCGTTCACAAACAGACGGCAAAAACAGTGAGAACAGTTCTCCTGTTTCAGCCCTCAAAGAACAACACTGTTGATTGTCTGAGGTCTGTTTCCTCCATTAAAGGTGACTGATCACATTTCTCCCAGCCGCTGCTCCCTGCCTTTGTTTTTCAGCAGTCACTTAGCGCCGGCTGAAGCAGAGGCTTTGATACGCATGCGTGAGTCACTCCCTTCCAACACTACAATGAGCATGACCATGTTACTGTCATTTGGGTAGGCCCGACCAACTGATCATGCAAGACTGTCTGCGTTTGCTTTTCTTCTGGCCGCAGGCTGATGAGCCAACCCCCCCCCCCCAAAAAAAAAAAAAAAACACAATGTGTCATTACCTCACGTGAAGGACAAAGCAAATCAGTGTTTTGGTTTGGGTTTTTATTTTTGAAAGCTTATTGTATTAAAATGAATAATGGGACAAAACTGTCTTTGTCATGTGTTACATAACTTTGTTCAGCAGCTGCTAACAGAGCTCTTTCTCATGACAGTTCATTTGTTACACATCAGTACTTTGCGTTATTCCTACTTTGAAAGTCTTTGCAGTGTCCTCATGGTCCAAAAACAAACAGAGGCTCAGTGTTGAGAGGATGAAGTGGTTCAGCCGGAGCCAACAGTCTGGCTACTGGAAAGTCAGGTTTATGATAGTGTCAGTGTATATGATATATGAATCTATATCTGCATGTATACAGACATAAAAGCATAAAATGCCTGCCTCACATGCAGGAATATGTAGTCTGAATCCATAATTTTAATATCATATGGATGCTGTAATTTTTTCATTTATACTACAGCAATTAAACTGATAAAATTCAGTGCAGGACACAGCTCACTAATCTAACGATCCTCCATCCTCCAGAGTTTAGGAGCCTTAAAAAGGGCCTGACCTTTTCTGTGATACTCTGTCTATATCTGGGCACAAACTCTCCGTGCTGCATGACTGTGCTCCAGCAACAACTGCCCCCCCCCCCCCCCTTCAGACAATTAATGCTAAATTTGAAGGGTGAATAAGAAGTATTTAAATTCAGTTAAAATAAAACCTAATTTCTGTCCATCACACCGACACAGTGTGCAGAAAAAAGGACTGAAGTGCCAGCTAACAATGTAATTAAATCTGATTTTTTCTCAAAGAGAAGGGCAGTGATTTAACTCTTTTGTTGAGGCTCAAAAATTTGATGAGGATTGAATCCAGGGTATACTTTTACCCCCCCCCTTTTCCTGTTCTATAGACATGCATTGTGTCCCATATAAATATTAATAGACTTGCATTGACAAGTCTACAATGTGCTTTCTTGTGGGAAATCCATTACCTGCTCTAATCTGTGCGAGTTCCTATCTGTATGAAAAGGGGAAAACGCCTGGCTTCTTCACAAAGAACGCATTTTTACATATTTCTGATTATATGCTAAAATATTTCAGTTTAATCTGTTTGATTTGTAGAGAGAAAGTTTGGATGATTTTATAGCTTTGTGAACATAAAGCCATGATCTCTAATATTTAAATTATCATAATTATATACAGATCCTTTCCAGGAGAGATCTGCTGTGCCTGTGCTTCAGTCTCCATGCCACAAACTATATTCTTCTCATTAATCTCAAATGTTTTTCTCCATCCCAAATTTTTTAGACTAATCTGAATTACTGTGGTGTTTGCTGTTATATGAATAAGAACAAAAGAAAAAAAATAGGTTAAGATGAACCTGTGATACACCATCCTTAAGCCTGAAAGAGCTACAATCATCTGTGTCATGACATCACAGCACTGGATCTTGCAGCTGTTGTATCTGGAGTAATAAGAGGATTACTCCCGAGGGCATCATGGGTTTGGTAATTTCACCATCATCATTTTAAATTTGCATGTCAACAAAGATGAAAAACTGCATTTTCCATATCCACCTCTCAACATCAAATCAATATGCCTTCAGGCCAAGATGTGTTAAAGCTGTCAAAGAAAAAAAAATGAATCAATCAACAGGTGTATGCAAGATTGTTTAGACCTACTGGTGCATTTTAATGTGGAAAGACCAGCACAGAGACAGCTAAATGCACTCTTGTGTTGCTGACAGCATTAGCAGTGAGCTGGCGCAATAGGAAGCAGACTAAATATGGCAGGCCTGGTTGAACCACATCCTGGAGATAAGGAAACCATAGCAACAGTAATGCAGTGCCATGGTGACTACAGGAGGTCTGCTTAGCGACAGCCTGCAGACAGGAAGACAACAGGAAGCCTGAAGCACAGCTCTCTATTTTCACAGGTATCTAGCATGTTTGGCTCAATTTCTACACAAAGCTAAAAATTTCAAAGAAGGAAGGTGAATAAATAACATGTTTGCACACTTCAAGTTGCTCTGTGTTCTAACGTCCATGGGCTTCCACCACAGGATGCACACATCTCATGAATACAGTAAATTTTGAATATACGAGGGTCAATTTAAAAAAAAAACTAAAAAAAAAAAAGAAGAGCCAGCAGTATATATTAGTAAATAAGTAAATTAAATGACTGAGTGTATAAATAAGTGAGTCAGAGAGAGCATGTGTTTGTTCATGGATGTATATGTGTATGTGTGTCTGTGTGTAGGCCCTTGAGGATGTACAGTAGAGAGCAGATTTCTAGGGATTTGGAAGGATTTCAAGATTATAACATGATTACAGCAGACAGCTATTGATGAAACATGCTGGAATTTGAGATGTAAAGCTCATATGAGTCCCGCTGGAAAAACCTCTTAATGCTACCATTTGGGAAGTATAAGCAGGACTTTACCCATTTAGCTAAATATCTACCATCTATATTCATTCTAGATCCATCTGTAGGTTAACTGAGTCTCTGCATCCTGCACTCATCTGTCCTGATGCATTAAGAAATTTACTTTGGAGTTACAAATCATATAAATTACATACATAAAACATAACAAAAAGCATTGTACGGTTGAGAAATATTTCATAAAAAATACAAGAGTGAGTTGTGTGTAATCAGTATTGGGTGTGCTCGCACACATTTGACTGTTCATCGTCTTTTTGTTGTGGAAAGATGGAACAGGGAAAACTAAGATCCTAGAAAACAACATTCAAATCAAACCTTAGATCATGCAAACACACACAAGTCTATGCATGTGCATATATATATGCTCACACAAACATCACACAAAAAGAGTCTCCTAAAAATAGTCCATTTGTCTATGTAAACAACTAGAGCAAGCATAATGCTGTACAACTGCATATCATCACGCATTTACATTTACACACACAAACGATTTCACAGCAGCTCTGCACAAAGTTATATGACGCCATGTCCCAGTCTGAGGGTTTGAGGCACACACACACACACACACACACACACACACACACACACACACACACACACTCAGGCCAGATCAGTGGCACATCACAGCTAATCTAATTGATAAGGCATATAATCTCAGGAAGCTACTAAAACACACCCACCATACACATACACACACACACACACACACACACACACACACACACACACACACACACACACACACACACACACACACACACAGCTGCAGGGCAATGCCAGATTCAGCCTGGGAGCCTTGGCACAGACCTCTAAGCTAACACTGATAGTAAGTGAAGACTTGTTCCATCTGACCTTCTGATTTGGCTCACAGCCCCCTGTAGGAATATTCACTTTCTATTATAAGACACAGAACCCTGTGCGTCCAATAAATAATCGAACCATAGGAAGGCAGCAGTTATGCAGCACTTCTCATGTGGAGCAGATCCAACAGGCTTTCAAGTTTTGTAGCTACTTTTAGCTACACTTGGTTAGTTTGAAGGCAGTAGAGAAATCTCACTAAATGAAAATAGGCAAGAGAAGAAAGGTTAGAAGGCCTACACGTGTACCAGACAGAGAAAAGAGGGATTGTAGTTTAATATTAAATATTCATGAAGACATAGGTCGTCACCTCTACAAGAGGCAGAGGTTGTTGTGAGCAAGAAGCAACACAGAAACAGGAGTGTCACCTTGTGTTCATTCAGCTGAGATTTATTGTCTTAATTAGAATATGGTAATGAACAGAGTCTTTCTTTGAGGTCAGCATTAACTTCTGACTGAAAAACTCTTTGGACAAGATGACAGAATCTGTCACGCCGTTGCTTGTTGCCAGAAATTATTTCTGTCCAGGACTGTTTTAAAGCTGGTGCACATTAAGACAGAGGTCACTTGGATTATTCCCCAACAAACAAGAGAGAATATTACAGTGTGCATAGATAACCTAGCTATTCTTGGCAGAACATGAAAGAGCATAAAAAAAATATGAGAAATAAAGGTGAAAGTAGTAGATAAACAGTACATTTTCCAGCATTTTTCCATATTGAGATTCATTTTCTGATCATTAGGCACCTACATGTTATCAATATCTGTATGTCCAGCAGTATTTGCAATTATTATCTGACTGTTTAGCTCCTGTTTTTCTGGGACATTAAGATTCAGCTGACCATGGCTCTCTAGCATCTGGCAGTCCAGTAACGTTTCAGGGTTATTGCTCTGGATAGAGCCACTCCTCCACTGGTCAGAAATATGACTCTCTAGTTTATAGTTATCAAGAACTGCGCTCTCTATGGTTTGTTGGCTGGGACTTTGGCTGGCTGGAATACTGTACTGCTGCTGGCCGTCAGCGGGACTGTAGCCATCGACACCAGGATAATGCTCCCTCTGTTCCTGCTGAGTGGTGCTGCTGTCTGTCTGTGTATGGCCTCTTGTCCCGTGTTTTGACTTCCTGTCATGCTTCTGGCACTGTCTGATCTGCCCTAATGTGATTTGGAGCTCATTGAGGCGCTGTGATACATGGCGCCTCTTCAGTTCCAGTAGGATTGTTCCATTACGACTCAGGCTTGGCATGCTTGTTGCACTCTGTAAAAGGTTAGAGCAGAGTATGTTCTGTAGATGATGTGTGGTAAATGTATATATGTAGATATAAATGAATTAATATCCATAGTCTCATGCAATGATACAAATATGCAGATGCAGGCACACATCATATTCATGCATACTGATTCACACATTTTTGTCTCAAGTCCAGCCTGAATAGGAGCAAATGAATATCTAGCTTGAAGCACAGATGTTTGAATGATTCATCACCAATCAACTAAATGTATCAAAGAAATATATCACTTTTATGTATGAAATACTAAGCTAAGGGGTGGTGAGAACGTCAAATGAAATCTCAGCATGTTGAAATTTGCAGGACATTAAATACTAAAAGATCAGTTCTAAGCCTGTCACCTCACAATTACCATGCAGATTAATTGCCATGATTATGCAATCATATACATAATATGTAATATTCCTGCTAATTACCGCAGGATGGTTTCCAGCACTGCTCTCTCGCTGCTCTTGCCATGTGCTCATTTGAGCTCTCTTCTGTAGCTGCACACTAAGCTGCAAGAAGGACTCATTCAAGCGGTCAATCTCTTCCTCCAAACAGGATATCTGCAACACAGGAGATGTTTTAAAAACGCAAGGTGCTTGCAGGACAATGACTGCTCTCTTAAATGAAGATTTATAGAGATATACCTGCATCGGTGTCCCTTTAGGTGGTAAACCTGAAGAAATTAAAGTAGACTCTTAATTCTTTATAATGAAAAAAAAAGATTTTATGCTGAATGTCTTAATAGAAACCATATTGAAGGAAAAATCACCAACTGAAAGGCCTAATCACATAATAATAAGATTGTATATCTACCAGAAACACAACCATCCATTAGCATGCTGTCATTAATGTCATGAACTGTGTGTACTAGGATATTGGACCAATATTAAGGAACAAAAAGAGGTGATGAAGAAGGCGAATATTAGCATTTTCTCTCCAACAATTCCTGGTAATGGTTTAATGATGTTTACATATTCTGACTGGAGGGAACCAGAAAAACAGCTTCAATCATTATCAGTTTGTATTGGTGTAGCATTGTTGTGAAATAATGGCACAAGATAGCTTTCCATTGCGTTTATGGATCAATAACTCCACAATTGAAAATTTTGCTCTGAAAGCATTAAACCCTTCCCCACATAGGAAAAACAGTGAACAAGACTCTTAGTAAGACTAGGCTCATTCATCAAGGATCAGCAGTTTATGCTCCCTACACCAGGTTATGAATCTTTGTATATTGACTATAAATGCCACAGTTATCAGAATTAATTAATTCATTTTGCAACTATCCATCTTCTAAGTGATGTTAAGTGTGTTCTCTCCCTCTCTCTCTTCCTCCCTGGTAACTATATGGGGCTATATAAAAATAAAATTTGATTTGATTTGATATGATACATTTTGATGTTTGTTCAATGTAGATGCATATCTGTTAGCAGTGCCACAGATACATAGTTGACAATAAAAAAAAAAAATTTTGGTCAGAGCAATTTTATGTTCTGATGATACATTACATTGTATCATTTTACCTGTGACTGTGTCCTCAGCTGGTCTCCGTTTGAAGTCAGAGATGAGATGCTCTAACTTAAAATAATTGTATTTCTTCAGTCTATAATGGAAGATATGGAGAAAATATTTAAAAGGCATGATTTTGCCTGAAGAGCATACCACACTGTGCTGTATTGTTCATGTTTCTCACCGACCTGCTAGCTAATAGTTGCTCCGTGAAATATGGTTCACTGGGAATTCTAATGTTGAGAAATTCTTTAGCTAAGGAACCATGCTGCTCCTCTGAAGCATTCAATTTTGACTGGCAAAAAAGGCATAAAAAGTTATCTGCCCATGCTCGAGCAGTCTGAGGATGATGTGTGGGGCTTATATAGCACTTACTCACCTCTGCTGTGCTCCATTTGAAAGAGAAGTTGAACAGCTGAAGGCTTAGAGTTGAAATGGCCTCATGGAGAGCTTGCATAAAGCTCTGGGGTTTGGAGCCTGGATAAAAAATTTATTGTTTCCAAAGAAGATTACATACTTTGTACTTTCGAAGATGACCACCAGAGCTATTATACTGTACTACACATCACTTTTGAAAAACCAGGACTCACTCTTATGACAACTTTTCATTTACCTGACACTATGTGGGCCATGGACTGCAGGATGATGGAGATAAAATGTCCCACGTGCTGAAGCTTTGCCTCAGACAGGTAAAGGATTTGATTGGTTGCATCAAAATAAAAGTCCCCTGAGCAATGTGCCAGCATAGCCTCATTAAAAGGGGATGAAGAAACAGGGATTGACTTGGCCACTAGCAGAAGCACAGAGGGGAACAGTGGGCAGTTTTCAAGCATCTGCACCACCTGGCAACCAAATAGGAAAACAGCAGAGTGTTGAGGTGACAGGTTGTCCAGTGCAGTTGGGATGAGTGTCCCATTGTGGGTCTCCTGAACAAAAGGCTCTGTAGCTCCTAAAACATAACAAATTATATATTTTAGGGTCCATATTTACCATTTGTTGTTAAGTATGGTTTATCTTTTTTTATTATATGTACCATTGTGGAGATGCTGACTAGGCTCAGCTCTGGTGAGGCTCTGTAAAGACTGCTGGATCTCCTGCAGAGTCTTGAATAGAGGAGATATGCTGATCATCTTGGCGAGGTCGTGGTCACTTAGACAAGGGGCTGTGCTCTGGAGATGAACTGAGGAAGAGGAACAGCACCATCCCACTCATGTGACATAATATCAGGATGATTGAGTAAACGCAACACGCATTTTTATATAGATTCGTTCCATACCTGGCTCACGTGGAAGAGCATCTAATTTGGTCATATTCATTGATGAAAACTGTAGATAAGATTTGCAATATTAATTATCTACATAATTCTTTCAAGATGCTACAAACAGAGCAAAGACCATGACTGTACCTGTGTGTAACATATGTTAGTGTCCCTGGAATCATGAGGACCAGTATGACAGTATGGGAGAACAGGCAAATCCTGATTCTGCCAAGCTTCTCCAGTCAGCCTGCATAAGAGAGCTTCCACAGACCTGAGAACTGCTCCCAGTAATGATATAGAGGCCTCAGCTGGGGTAATAGGAATGTTCAGTCCCATGCATGAAACAGATTAGAGAGAAAACATTTAATAAAGGATGTAACATAACTTTCATCCTCTTTAAGTACATCAGTTGGGTAGATGGGTGGATAGAGTATTTAGGCTATTAATCACAACAGAAGTAGTTGACCACTTGGTCTGAGGTAAGTTATATGAATAGGCCCCGTAAATTGGGCCTAAACATTATGTTAAATACATTTATTTGCTTTGTTGCTGAGAAACAACTTTATGGCTTTACGCAGGGTTATGTGCATATTATATAAACAAGACATAAAGTGTGAACTTGTGATACTGACAGAAAGATTTAATTACATTTCTGTAGAGCCACTCTAGCTGTTTCCAGTCGTTATGCAAAGCTACGCTAACAGGCTGTGGTATCATGTTTATGGTACAAATATGACATGATCTTGCCTCAAAAAAACGACTACTTTAATTAACTTTGATTTATGATCAGACATCATCCAGCTTTACCTTGTGTGCATCTCTCTCCGGCACTGCACTTAGATGGGTTGTCCCTCATTGCATTATGGACAAGCAGTTCTTTAAGTAGACTCAGTTTTTTATGATCCATATTTTCAAGAACATTCTAAGAAAAAAAAATCAATTTTACATTGTTTTCTTATGGTACTTGAGAGGAAGACAACATTTTAATATTTCATAACTTACTATCAATAGTTTCTTTAGAAGAAATATTTTGAGCGTTTGTATTTTTGTCACTAAAACTCACCTTGAGCGCTTCAGTCTGCTCACAAATGTTTCTGTAGAATTCCTGTGTGTCTTTGCGATGTCGAGCCAGTTGTGAGGCTATATGGAGGTTCTGATCCTCTAGTTTGTCGTAGAGAGTTTTCACATTGAACTCCTCCAGATCACAACGCCCTGACACCACTCCTAAATGGGAGTAGAAAATGTCAATATACGTGAATAAGAATGAGCCGGGGGAGGGGTGGAGGGTGCCCATCACCCAAAAGAATTGAGAAGATACTTTAAGAATAAATGACAGAACCATGAGACCCTCCTTAACCGGCCTCCATAAGAATTCAGTAGAGTGTCTACCTTTCCAGACTGCCCAGGATGGAGCATGCAGTGGATGATAAGTACTTGAATTAAAATTGCACAGGCTAACTTGAGAGCTTGAGATAACAGCACAAGTCATTAGAGTGTGATAGCGGCTATTATTTTCTTTATCATCAATCAACTGGGGAATAGGCTGCTAAGTGCTACCTGGTCATGCGTGATAGTTTCCATTATGATTTGACCAATGGACATTTAAATGCTTTATCAAGCTGCATGAATAATGCAATATGCACCACGTGAGAAACATTAAAACCAACTCTACCTTATGGTCATTTCAAACATTATCACACATTAGTGAGGTCCAATATTGAAAACCAGCCAGATGGAAAAGTGTTGCCAAAGTGTTTTTAACTTTTCTTGGGTATATTTTCAATGATTGGTTTGTTAGTAGGATATTAAAGTGCTGTAGTAAGTAAAAAGACAGATGCCTTATTGAATTTAACGAAAACATTTGTTTAACATTTAACAATCCATTAAATGTACATATATTTCATATTTTAACCTCCATTGATGGGAATGTTGGATTAGGGTTATAATGGGTTACAATGACACTTACTACTTACTTTAAAAAACTGTACTTGTGCTTTCGGTGCCAATTAGCAAATGTTTGCATGCAAACACACAAAACTAAACTAAACTAGTGACTGCCAGTAATATGGCTCTTTTTTAATTTATCATCTATTAAGTTTTTTAATAAATAATTTGTAGTTAGGTAGATCCCTTATTGATAATTTCAGAGTGTATTTGAATACACTTCATAAAATATTATTTAAGATATATCTGACCACAAACTCACTGTGAAATATAAGAGGCTCCAGGTCATGTTTCTTGAGGGATGCTACATCACATTGTAATGAATAGTGACTTTACCTCCCCTTGAGACAGCAGGTTCCTCAGCCTCTGCTCCTTCTCCTACTCCTCTCCTGCCAAGGACACCACATGTGCTTGGGACAGTTATGCTGAAATGAAAACACAAGCCACTTCATGGCTATATTTTTGCTTTTTGTCACATATCTATGTTTCATAAAGTTTAGAATAAGACTGAGAGGAGGGTGTCACACTGCTTTAAGCTTTAAATATGTCATTGCACTGTGTACAAAAATCAATATGCTGACACATATATACAAAACAATATATTCTCTGCTGTCAGACCTGTCTCCATTACAAACACACTCCACTGGACAGAAGGGCTCCCCAAGGCTGCGCCACTTTGGCTTCATCCTCCACTGGGAGATCAGCCTTGCTGTGCTAGGTCGCAGGACGAGCACTGTGGTTGTCAGAATTACAACTACAGCCAGCAGCAGACTCAGGATCCCTGTACACAGTCAGCATCTCATCATGACAAAACATCAAGAGCTAATCCATCAAAATCATACTACAATGGGACCAAATGATGAGCGGATATTAATCAAGCACAGAAAGGATAAACACCTGCAATCACTCCCCAGTCAGGCAGTAGATTGAGTCTGTGCTGCTTGACAATCCCGTATTTTACTAGCTGTGCCGGAGTCATGGGCTGGAACACAGCTGCCCTAGAATCACACTCTGCCCCCTCTTCACTGACCACCACCACCAGACTCCACTCTGGGACGGCACTGTCCACAAATACATACTTTCCTGTTTCTGAAAACACATGGGCAAACCTGAGAAAGGAAGAGGAAATTATGATAAAAAGGAACATGGCCACAGAGTGTGACTTCTAAGCAACACCCGAGGATCGACCTGCAGTATAGACTCAACTCTACCTTGTGGAGTTAAAGTTTGTCTGTTTCATGAGTGTCTGCAGATGTCGAAAGGCTCCAAAGTCCCAGCTGGGGTTACTATTAAACAGGTGGTCTTTTTGATACACTGGGAAATGACTCAAATGGCGGTCTAGTGGGTATAAATGTATTTAGATTACAACAACCAAAACAATTACTAAATCATAATGGCACAATTAAACCAGCCAATAATCATGTGTAAAGTGAAAGAAAGCAGTACCAGTGTGGTTGATGGTGAGATGGAAAATGAGCATGTCACCAGATGAAAGACATGCAATGGGGTTGGGGATTCGAGGAAGAACAACCCGGTCGTTAGGATCATCATCATCTTCCTCTGCGTCTCTCCTCTTCCTGGGTTGTGTATTTAGGAGTTCTATTGGTTCTATGGTAAATCAGTCTCAAAGTTATCAAAAATCTGCTATTTTCCTGTAAAATTATCCTAAGTATAGGAATCAAATAGATTGATCAGAGACATTATAGTCATAAAAACAAAACCAATTAACATAACAAGTTAGGTCTAGTCACCTGATAGAAACTGATTGATGAGCCCTCTCTGTGTGGGAATCCAACCGAACACTCCTTCAGAGTCAAACTGGACCAAATGGATTTTCCCAAAATTCTTTACATGGATATCTGGTCCTAAAACATCCATTACAGTCTGGAAGTAAACACAAACAAGCTTGATGAGAACCGCTACTACACTTATATCTAATACGCATAAAGTATTGTGAAGCAATTAGGTTTTTAGTGCTCTTTATAGTATTAGGCCATAGGTCCTTTAGACATGCCATTTACTTTACACAGATGTTCATCGTAGTACAGCTGTTTAGACACATCTGCTCATTCACTCAGTTGTAACCATAGCAACCAGAGAGAGGCCACAGAGATAACAAAGGTCAGATAGTAGGTAAACAGCCAAGAAAAACGGCCTTAATAATGCCTTAAAGCCAGAAGCGCAGGGTGTACAAATGATGTAAAATGTGGGGGAATCTTTTGTTGTCTGTACCCTTCACACATATATGTAGATGATGAAAAACAATCTGATTTGGACATACAGTCTATAGCCATATGAGTCAATTTGGATTTAAATACACCCAGCCAGGGACAGCTAGAAGAACAGGGTAGAATTACACTGGTTAACTTGTGAACATTTGTTTTGCTCATTAAGCTTCTGCTTGATGCATCAATCTTCAATAAAAACTTTTGCTTAACACATCTGAGGATCTTCCAATAGCTTCTTCTTAACCTCCAGATTGGAAGCGTGGGCAGGATCCCAGAACAAGACTGGTAAGTGCAAATTTGATTTCAACTTTGCTTTTCTCTTGCCATGTCTGTGTTTAACAAAATCAAAGAAACTATATATATATTTCTGCAAATTGGCCGTGAACATTTTAGGCTGAAAGGAAAAAAAAAAATCTGTGTTAAGTGACACAGAAAAAAAGCAATAGAGGCTGAGTGAGATGAAGTGTAAATGGATTCATTGTAGTTTTAATCTTATGCAGATTATGTATAATTTAACTGTTTGTCATTGCTTGGCCAATAAATCTGAGAGAAAAGACAGACCATATCAGAGTTGTTTACTGTGCAACTTTGAGTTATGCTTGAAATAGATAAGGTTAAACCTTGAGGTTAAACCCTTGGGTAGATGTTCTGAGGTGGCAAAAAAATGTGTATTTCAGTGTAATCAAGTCTTGTGCTGAATCTACCTCCTCTGGGAAAGGGAGGTGCTGTTGTGCCTTTGATAGCCTTAGAAGCTGGGGAGCCATGTGAAATATTTGAGTGAACTCAAATTCCTGCCACTGATAGAGTAATAAAACAGAATAAAAGAGATTGGAGAGCTTTTGATACTGCTCAAATGTTTATTGATGTATATGTTTGAATATTTAATATTTTAGATAATCTTGCAACTATGGGTAATAATCAGTAAACAGCAGGGTAAAAAGTAAATTTCTTAGTAAAACACCCTATCAACCTCCTATCTATCAATTTTCTCATAATTAGTAATTGATAACTAATTAGTTATTGATCACTAATTATAGCTGCTTTCTCAAATGCAGCAAACAGGACCTACTGTTTGTATGATGGGACTGCGCTAACATTTGTGTCTGAGGTAGTTAGTGTGTCATGTAAAATAATGACTGAATATCAAAATCTAAATAATTTTAAGTAAAGCTAAATGTCCTGTACTAACGAAAACGGCAGTAAAAGTGCTTAAAAAAGATAAAATTAGAGTGCTAAATATCCAGCAAGACCATCTACACATACACATTTATATTTGATGAAACTAATGGAAAATGATGTGACCAAGCAGCCGTCCTGCTGAACTACTAAATATTTTACTAAATACTTTCCTTGCATGGAGAGGAGTTCATTATTCATCACCTTCCCTTGGTAAAATGCAAAGATATCACAAAATCTGCAGCTGCAGCATTTTTACAGGTGTCCTGCTTAAACTCAGACTGGCCAAGACCCTGATAAATGCTATGCCCTGCTTTCCATCAACCATTCAGCTTAGCTAATCCCTTCCATCTGACAAGTCTCTGGGTTGCATCAGTTGTATTTGTGCCTTCTCTTATCAGGTGGTAGCAGCCACCGAAAATCCTTCCTCTCATTCATACATAGACTTAACGTAATTGATCAGTAAGTAACAGGTCAATAAAACTGCATGTGCTCGCAAGATGCAGCTGAGAGTCATTTTGTTAAAGGACAGGTTGCCTCTCCCTCACCCTTGCCCAGGCAACGGTGTTTCTTTCTATCAGGCTGAGCAGCAGGTGTCCATCTGGTGAGCGCTGAGCAAAGAGCTGAGGCAGTCGAGAGAGGCAGGAAGTATTGCAAAGTTCCTCAGCAGACACGTACCGCTCACACTGGCAGCTGGGGTGTCAGGATCAGGCAGATAAGACAAAAGAAAGAAAGAGAGCATATTAGACTATTTATCCACTTAGAGATCATTATTCTTCACTTCAGTTTTAAAAGGATAACTTTTCAAACGTCATTGACTTCACTATTGTGGAGGACTAAGGTGAACTGAAAAATATAAGAGAGATTCACATTCCCATCTCCACATCCAGAGTTCCTCCATGCAGTCCACAGGTGATATTACAGGGGTAGAGGGAGGGCGACACACACTCTCTGGATGCTGCCAGACGAACCTGCCCTGTGGCACACCGTCTGTTCACCTGAATCACATACACAGACACACACAAACATACATCCAAAAGCTTCAAACAGTCAGTCTTACTTACATAATTCATGACTGAACTACAGGACTTATACCTATCTCATAGTATTATATTGATTACCAAAATCACAACTTCATAGCGAACATCAATGCAGTGTTTTTCACATTTTGAAAATGACAAACCACACCTCAAAGAGTGTGTGGGTTGTTCCCCCGCTTCTGCAAACCTGAGCTGGCTACAAAACATCGGCCAATGCACAATTTTACTTTGAAGGCAAGTCATTTTCCAGTGTATATTGCACAAGAACACATCTGTTTCGCACACACTCAACCTACGACATTGTCTAAATTTCCATGGAAAATGTTTGAAAGAAAAAAAAAAGAAAAATTCTAACTAAAAAAAGAAAATAGTTTTGAATGTCTTGGTGAAATGTAGAAATATGAGAAACACTGAAAAAGATTTGAACAAATCCTGCTTTTAGATCTGCTACTGACCTCAGGCTGGCAGTCCAATTTACTGTCTGAAGCAGAGCTTTTGAAATCCAGCTCATTGTAGAAGATGAAACCAGTTCTACACAAACATGAACCATCAGACTGCTGGAAGGCACGATTTTTACCAATACAGGTACAAGAAGAGAAACCTGAGGAAACAGGTGTGACACAACGGATATACAGAGAAACACTGTCAACCTGCCAGATATGGAAAAAAAAAAAAAAAACAGTTCTTAATATTTTATCTGATTAAAGCATCAGAGTTAGTTATCTAGGAATATATGATAAATTATAACCAGCTGGTGAGGTAGAGGAGCTGCCACATGGAAAGCAGGCCTTCTGGGCAGGCAGGTGGTTGAAGGTGTCAGCAGGACATGGGTGACAGTCGCTAATTTTCTCAGCACGAGTGAGGTTACCATAGGAGCCAGGGGGGCAGGGTAGTGGTTGAGCGGATCCCATGGGGCAGGCATACCCAGGAAGGCAAGGGTTACTCTTGTAGTGGTCAGTGCCTGTTGAATTAAAATAAATTCACAATTTATTTGGAGTTGAGCAATGAAGAAAAGCACTGGGATGTGGAATGATTTTTTGTGGTGAGTAAAGTACCAGGGGGGCAAAAGTATCCTGGTGGGCATGGAAGGCATTGTGGTATGGAGGAGCGATAGGGACGATAGGTGCCCCCATCACACACACTACAGCTGCTGTTTTTGGATCCCCTGAGCCCGCTGGTGTTGACAGGCATGGAACCCCCTTCGCAGGACATCATGGCAGAACTGTTGGCTGGGCAATAGCAGGGAAACTTACAGCTGTGGGGCATAGCAACAGGGTTATTTATGAAGACTTAACTCACACCCTTTCGAATCAGTGCAAACCCATCAAGCTTTAATTGTTTCAACAGTTAAAGTCCCTCATTTACTTGTCAAGCTTACGAGTATGTGTTTGTATGTCAGGTTATAGGATATTAGACATTTCATGCACTCACAGTTGTTTGGGGGTATTAAAAGAATGGGATCCCTCCGGACAAAAATAACCTTCGGGGCAGATTTGAGGTTCAGCAGTCTGTGGTCCACAGTATGAGCCAGCTCTGCACAGCTTCTCTGAGACTGCACCTGGATTATGACCAAAAACTCATTACTGCAGAACCTCATTGCTATCTTTGGGAAGAGAGCCATAAGTCATGATGTACAGATGTTATATGCTAACATTGTAAACTGTACTTATAAACCTACCCATGGGACATTGATAAGATGCCTTGCAAGGGATCCCTTCCACATTGGGATTCCCTGTAACCCGAGGATCTGGGCAGAAGGTTCCTCCTGCACAGGGTTCACACTGTGTGGGCATAGCCGCTCCAGGAAGGGGCCTCTTGGTGCCTGCAGGGCAGAAGCTGGGGGGTCCAGACCCACTGCACCAGTAACCAGGGGGGCAGGGACTGTGAGAGTAGTCTGTAAGCCCTGGAAAATAACAGTTTGCTCAAAAATCTATTCATCTCTTCTCAAACTATGATGCAATTCAGAAATAAATTTGAAGCATTATTGATCAGAATTGTACATTTTAAAAAACTGGACCCTTAAGCTTATTAAAAATAACACCAACACAAGTGAAGTTCCTTACAACTCATTCTTTACAATGCCTTACTTTATGCATACAAAGAACTAGGGGGGAAAGAGGGAGGGTGACAGGGGGACCATCTGCTGGGCATCATGTTCTTTAAACATTAATCATTTGTGATGGAGATTGGAGAAATCTTTTTTCTTGTATACATGTAACACTCAATCATAACTGTAGCCTGCAGTATAACAAGTTGAACTTTTATGCAGTATAACAAGTTAAACTTTTTATACTTCAACTTTCAGACACACCACCTGCACTCTTATCTCAGGCAAAGGTATGTGTCTGTGTGCATATTGAAATGAATACAACCGAGTAAAGGCAATTTGTTTTGAACTATCCTTGCAAGTGTAAATTCAAACGCACCAGAGAGGCATTTTACACTTCATTATACAGTTGGCTCAGGATATAGCAGAATGAACAAGCAGAAAAAGAGCACCACAAATGGAAAATAAAGGAATCTGTTACATTTGTACATATATTTTGAATAAATTTTTGGAATTTGTCGTAATGTGTCAGACCCATGCTGTTACAGTGTGAACCAGGAGGGCAGGGCAGACAGTCGCCCTTGCTGCCTGCACCAGGGGAAGCTCGATAGGTGTACATAGGACATGGCCTGGGTCCCAACCCACTAATGAAATCACTGTCAGACAGACCATCACAGTAATGACCAGCGGGACACAGATGAAGCACTGGATCTCCTGCAAACAAATAAATTGTCAAATTTTAGGCAAGGAAAAATATGTCCACAGTGTGCTGCCCCCAAGCATCAGGACTGAAAACTCATCTAGGCCAAAGAAAAAAAAATCTATTTTATTACTGTAAGAGTTTTCAAACTACAATATTGAACACTACTGTCTGACTCAACGTCTTAAACCTTTTTCATAACTTTTCAAACAAACCCTGACCCTGAAAACCCATATGTACAAACAGCCATTATCAGCTCATACCATGTTTACACCAGTGCTGTGGTGGGCAGGGTAAGCAGTCCTGTAGACTAGTACCTCCAGGGGAGCTTCTGACAGTATTTGCAGGACACAACAGAGCTACATCTGTACCCTCAGGACAATAGAAACCTAGAAAAAAGATATTGTATTCAGTCTGAACAGTTCATTTTAAAATTGCTGAAGTAAATGAAAAGAGCTTAACCATGAACCAATTAACCACACAAATACAAATGGTAAAAACTCATCTCAGAACTCAAAGAGAATAAAGTATGAAAATCTGTGATTATGGTTGGATTATCAATTGATGGAAGCATTTCTTTTTACTTATCACTTTTTTTTGTTTGTTTTATGTGTTGCACCTGATGGACATGGTCCAGCGCACTGCATACCCCACTGACACTGTGTCAAGTTAGATACTGGTCCCTGAGGGGTGAAATCTGCACTTCCAGAAACACAAAGATATCCTGCAGCACACATGCCCTGGATCCTTCCAGCCCTGAAGAAAATATACACAGACACTGAACTACATGACTCACTGCAGACATAAAGAAACACATACACACTGAAAACTCACACAGACATGTCTGCTTCATTAGATAAACAGAATGATAATTACACCATTTCTAAAATTTGCACCCTGCTTGCTCATATCTCCATTCATTATATTCATGCATATTAAGGTGTTTATTTGGCTGTTCAGTGAACTGTAGCTCCATAACATGATTTACACCTGCATTCAGCTAATTGTGAGCATAATCGAAGCAGAGATGAGCATCTGCCTTCGAGCATGTGTCTATATGTTTGTGCATGAGCACAGGATTTTCATGTGTTGTATTGTACATGTCATGTGAGTGAAAGACAAGGGCAAATTTGAGCGTTTTCGCATGCATGCACCAAGGGTTTTATGCATCCAGTGTACCTGCAGAACTTCCCTGAAGGGCAGGGTAAACACTCTCTCTCTTCCCGTAGCCCTCCCTGGTTTGAATGAGTGTATGTCCCATTGGGGCAGGGCTGAGGCACCATGGTTCCTAGGAAAAAAAGCAACACAATTTTCTCTTCAGGATGGTTCATTAAGTTTAACACTAATGAAAGAAAGAGTTTGTCATTTTGGGAAATAAACGCCATGTTGAAAAAGATTATAGTTGTGCTGCTGTAACATTTTGTACAGATAAAACTAACAAGATATATTGTTGTTTTGTGAGCAGTAGAGATACTGGCAGGCAAATTCAAGTGAAAATTTCCACCTCTTCAGTCGTAATCGTCCTTTAAATGTACCTGCAGGACAGAATGAGTGTGGTGGGCAGGGCCATGGCTCCCCCTCTATGGCCTCCTCACAGTAGAACCCAGGCCGGCAGGGGATACAGTTATCTGAGCCCAGGTTTGGCTGGTACATTCCTGTGGGACAAGGCAAGGCCAGGGCAGAGCCTTCTGGACAGTAGTGGCCCTTGAAAAAAATCAAAATGACAACAGTGCATCTGAGGGGTGGCATTCAATGCAGCAGGACATTAATATTAAACAACAAGCTTTTCTCTGAGATATACTGTTTAGAAAACAATAAGAACAATGGCTAAGGGAAGGGAATTTGGAAAAAGACTGAAGAGTGTATGAATAACCTTTACCTTGGGACAGAGGAAGGCATATGGAGTGGTTGAAGAGAAGTCAAAGGGGCAGTAGAAACCAGCAGCACAGGGACCACTGGGGTTGGCCTGGCCCTCAGTGGAACAGTAGTGACCTGCAGGACAGGCAGAGCAGCTCTCCATGGACACACCTCCTATACAGGAGTACAACAGATTCCAGTGATACAGTTCAGACAAGGAGAGATCCCATCAGGACCTCTTCCAAATGCAAATGCAAGTTTCTAACTAAAGATATGAAGTGGATAACAAATGATTTAACTTTTCATACATAGTGTGACTTGGTGTGACTTTAACACAGGATAATGCCATTTCATGATGAGTATAAACAGTAGGTGTACCAGTGGTCTTGCGAACACTGCCAAGAGGGCATGGGATTGGGGAGAGGCATTGTGCTGTACAGTAGTGGCCCACAGGGCAAGGGCCATTCCTGGTGAAGTTGTCAAAGCTCTGTGGTGTTGGTCCTATGGCCCCACTTTTGCAGAAATAACCCTGCAAACAAGACCCTAGACAAAATACTAAACATCATAAGCTTGGTTACCTATTACTAAACTATTTAAATAACATAAAGTTATGCAAATCTATAATTATGTCACTGAATATTTGTATGTCTAATCACCTTGTGGTGTTGAGGCTCCATAAGAGCTACAGTACATTCCAGAGGGACAGGGGGTGCAGGCAGAGAGAGAGAAGGCTCCTGTCAAGTTGTTAAAAGTCCCTGGAGGACAGGGTTGAGGCAGAGCTGTCCCTGCAGGACAAAAATGGCCTACAAAAAGCAAATTCCACCAATGTACAGTGTCACTCTTATACATAAAAAGGCTAATGATATGATTCACAGTGAACTCTGGAAGCATATTTTCACCATCCTCACCAGCTGGGCAGATAGTGGGCTCCTGAGTGGCTAAGGAGGAGCACATTGTCCCTTTGGGGCATATTATGCAGTCAGCTGCTCCAGGGGCAGGACTGTAAGTGCCAGGCTCACAGGGCACCTCACTTGCTGAGCCAACAGGACAGCTATAGCCAGCGGGGCAGAGGTAGCCATGGGAAATATCAGATGGGGTGGGACTAGAGCTGCCAGCAAGACACACATACCTGGAGGCATAAACAGGAAAAACAAACTTCTTATAACAATATTACCACAAGCTTTAATCAGCAATTCTCAACCATCTCACACCAAGGGTATTAAACATCGAAATTTAGAAGAATTGATTTTAGATAAACGCTGCTGTGAAATTCCTAAAAATAGTCATCAATAATAATTAACAGTAAACCTTCTTGTCTTCTTGAATTGTGCACACCTCTTCATGTGCCCCATAAAATACTTCAAGGCAGATTTTCAATGGGCAACATTCAGGTTTACAGTAATTGTAGTTGACTGCATGTAGACAACCTGATTTCATGAATGGACACAGTAGTAATTTTACTCAGGAGAGCCTATGTCATTTATACAGTGAGTTTAAAAATGCCACACACTATTTAATGTTAATGCAGCTAACATTATACTTAGGGTTATAAATCATACATATTCAGTTCCGCTCATTCAGGATTAACTATAACATGTTTACAAAAAAGATCAATATGTATAATAACTGGCTGTCATTAATGTCAGACAGACATTAAACTAATATTTTATGTGTTAAATGTATTTTAATTTACCTGAATTTTAATTCTATTTCCCCACAAGTGAAATTCTTCTCAGATCTGAGTTACAGCTTATAAATGGAATATAAAAACAAATCTTTTGGCAGACACACTGAAGTGCTAAATGCTTTAAAGTGGCTTTTACTGCAGAGAATATATGCATACAAAGCAACACTTAGCAAAGTGTGAATTTTGTGCTGCTGAAGACACCTGCTCCCTCCCCTGCTGAAACTCAGACACATGCAAAAGGCATCTGTTGTCCTCAGTAATCTGTCTAATTTTGAAGTTTTCACGCATACTGCCTTGCAATGGATTTCTGAGCACACCGCACATCTTGCTGACATATTGGATTGGTCACTTTAATCCAAGCATAAGTCTCCAAAAATACTTTCAAGGAACAAGGTGAGAAAACTTGCAATAGACATATGGGAGAGATTGAAAGAGGGAGAGAAATGCCTTAATTTATTGACAACTGACAAGTGAATAATATAAACAATTCCCGTATTGGAACAAAAAAAAAACAAAAAAAACAAAAAACACTTGTGTGCATTCATGCTCAGAGAAAGGGGATTTGAAGCAGAAGCATTTACCCAGCATGACATGGGAGAGCATCTGAGAGCTCTGATATTGCAGGCTTGTCACAAAACCGTCCAGGGGGGCAGAGTGGGCATTCGCCAACTTCCTTAAGTCCTCTGGAGATGGAAAGACAGCCTGTGGGGCAGGGGAGTGGATAACCAGTACCTGAGGGGCAGTAGTGGCCAGAAGGGCAAAGATGGCTTCTACTAGAATTGCCCTGAAAAAATGGAAAAGGTAAAGACATGATTAAGGCATTCATGAAAATCATGATACACAGATTTATTTTTTACTTCATAATATTTATTCATATTTTATTTTTTGCCAATAACACCTTGAGATCTATGGGGGCTGAAATGTTTATTGCTGACCACAACACAAAATGAACAGACTTGGAGTCTTATGAACAGAGGGAACAAAAATGTGATGTGGAAGAGTCATGTAGTCATTACATCATGTTGTTGATTGATCATGTTGATTATGCAATGTCATGTGTGACAATGACATTGTGCCCTAGAGGGAATATTGAGGAAACCTTTTGAAGTGACTATAATGGGGAACAGAAATGTGTGTGAAATTTATGTAGAAGTGAAATTTATGGTAAACTCATAGTTAAATTCTAATGTCTTGTGTGTAAATTTAGTGGTAGCATCAGAGGATCATCAAGGCACAATTTTTAACAAGCAGATTTTGATTGAATACAGTTGGTTTTGGAAGTTTGTTGGAAGGTTGCAGGATCCCAAATACAGAATAGATATAATTCATTGAGTTGACCAATAAGAACAGGTTATAACACCTTAAGAGGCAACAGAGAACAGCACCTGATACTCAGCAGAGTTTGGGCTGGTTGATCCAGCAGTGCAGTAGTATCCTTCTTCACAGAGTCCTGTGGGCTGGGACAGACCAGATTGAGAGCAGAACATCCCTGTAGGAAACACCAGCAGAATAAAGTCATCATCATAAATATTTGAAACACTTTGACCTGATTGTACATGAGTGTTTTTTTTAGATTTATTAATGGTTAAGGTTATGGTAATGGAGAACAAAACATTTCCATACCAGCAGGACAGGGCAGGCAGGCTTCAGGAATGGAGGCTCCAAGCTGGCTCTGCACAGTGCCAGGTGGGCAAGGAAACTCCCGTCCTAGAGTCAGTCCCGGAGGACAGTAGTGTCCAAATGGACACAGTGCAGGCTGTACAATACCTTCATCTGAGTGAAAACAAGAAGAATTATTAAGCACAGGTGATGAAATGAAAAATGAACAGCTTTCGAGTGTCTGATGTCTTTGAAGAAATATAGCTGCCTGATAACAGACATTGACTCTATGATGCTGCAAAATCAGTCAGTTAGATTATCAGAATTAAAGAGAGGTGTGACTTACACTAGCCATCCCCATTTTACCTCAAGATGTATCATTAGTAAAACCTTCCCAGAATGACTTTGAACAATCCTCTTTTTTCTTGCTTTAATTAAACAGAAACAGCTTGTAAATATTCAGCAGCTAACTAGCAACATGTCTGTGATTACCGAGTCCCTAGTTTAAAATAATTACAACGTCTAGTCCCCATCGTATAGATTCCCCCCGATCATTGTTGAATCTTAAATGTAGAGAGACAATCTTGCTGCTCTTGCTGAAGATAATCCTAATAAAATCCACGTTTCCCACCTGGACAGTAGGACCCAGGCGTACAGGTGGTACAGTTGTCCTGGTGCGTGTTCCCTGTTCCAGAGCTAAATGTGCCTGCAGGACAAGGCATGGGGACTGGTGTTCCACTGGGGCAGAAGAAACCAGCTGGGCACACACCCTGATCGGCTTTGCTAGAGCCCCAGCTGCAATAAAACCCTGCCCAACAATCACCTGCAGCACGAAAGGGAAAAGAAACGTAAAACATTTTCTTTAAAACTCATCATTCATTGTCAGAAATTGCATTCAGACAAAATCTTAACATTCAAAGACTTTTGCTGTCCTTTATTACATTTACCTTCTTGTTTCCCCTGTTGGCAGAAAATGCCTGGCGGACAGAGTGACCCAGTTATGTTGTCAGTTGGGTTTGGCACCGTGGCACCCTTCAGGCAAAGAAACCCAGAGGCACATGATCCAGAAGGTTCAACCAACCCTTCAGACCCACAGAACTGACCGGCTGGACACACTAGGCACTCTCCTATAAGCACAGATTGACAGGTTTGATTCCAGTCCTGAAAGCAAAACAAGTTTCCTGCCAGCTACTATCAATCAACATCACACGAGACGGTTGCACACTATTGTGCATCAGTGTCCTGAAGCAAACTAAATCATTACAATATTTATTTCATATCAGTGACTCAGTTTTGAATAACCAATGCTTGACTGATGCCTTCAAAACTTGCAATTCGAAGAATCTGCCTCAAGAAGTCATTAACTCTCTTAATCGGTCTTAGCAAGCCAATAGTACAAGTTCATTCCATCTATTCCTTTTTCTATTCCTTTTTCTTTTTTTCTGTGTTCTACCTGTGGTGGTGAGACCCTGGCTGGGGTTGTAGGTGCCTTTGGGGCAGGGGAGAGGCCGACTGTCTGGAGTCCCCCTAGGGCAAACGTAGCCAGCTGGGCAGGGCAGAGGGCTGGAGACTCCCATTGAGGTCCCTCTAGTGGGGCTGGGACTCTGAAACTGGCAGTGGAATCCAGGTGGACAGTGATTACACTCTTTCTGGCCTGATAAATCCTGGAACCAGCCTGGCAAAGATATTCAAACAGTGAGGACACCTTAGTGAGGCCAGGGGGATCTGTACAAAGAAAAGTCAGTTTTGTATAACTTGTTGTTTACCAAGAGGGCATGGTTTGCAGTCATCCTTGCCCTTTCCTCTGGTCTCATTTCGGTAAGAACCAGCTGGGCAGGGTGAGGGGACACTGCTGCCTTCGGTACAGTAATGGCCTGTTGGACAAACACCTCCAGATACACTTGACATTGGAGTTGCAGTCTGGGATCCCTCTAGACAGTAGAAACCTGGAGAAAAACAAAATTCTCGTAAAGCTACTCCTCTGTATCAAGTAGGATAAGAAAACACAGGTAAATTGTCTTATTTCCTACCTGGCAGGCAGGGTCCAGAGACCGCAGAGAGTCCATTCTCTGAGCAGTAGAAGCCAGGACTGCAGCGGCGACACTGAGACTCATGTACAAGGCCACGCTGCTCGCTGTCGAAAGATGTGAACATTTTAATAACTGCTAGCACAGCAGTAGTCAAGTAAGTTCATGTAATTTGGATAAAGGGAAACATTATCTCATGAGTCATCACACATTTAATACTAACAAAGCAACAAAAAAAGGAAAGGATTGTTATCTGCATGGACTTCTGTGGATTTTTATTACACCTTCAATTTTGAATGTTACATAGAGAACATTGTTTAGACAGGAAATACTATATTACTGTAGTTTCATTGTTGTTTTAAAGTTCAAATCCTATTATTTCCTCTAAATATAATGGTTCATCATAATTAGAGATATGAGGGACTTGTTACTCAATCTAATAGTTTGCAAGCCACCCACAAACACAAGGCGGTGACACAAAGCATAAAATCCTGCAGATACAGGTCAAACATCAGGATGGAGAAACAATGACAGTGATTGTCAGTGACTGTGGTATGATTGTTGGGAGTACACCTATGGGATGTGGTAGACTAGGAGACTGACATCACGAATGTACAACTGACAGATCTGTAGAAATTATGCCAAGATGAAGCAGAATCTCAGCATCTCAGACATCTGCTTGAATCCATAACCCGAAACACTGAGGGTGTTAGCAAACAGAGGTCAGTAATACCCAGTATTAATGTGGTGTTCCTGAGTGCATGGTGAGCGTTTATAGAAGAGTATATAGACATATTGCAGAATATGAACCTGAATGTTCCTTTTGGGCATGGCTTTGGTACAGAGGTCCCAACAGTGCAGTAGAAGCCAGAAGGGCATGGGAATCCAGTCAAACCATCTGATGGAAAAGGTTCAGAGGCTCCCCCAGCACATACGAAACCTGCAGCACATGGCCCACTAGGAAACGTCCTCCCTTTAAACATATATCATTCAAGCAAGGTTTTTGCAATTAAGTGCAGCTGTCTACAGGATAGATCTCTATGAGAAATATGTAACAAACAACTGATAGGGAGTGCATCCTACCTGTTCCTTTACAGTACATTCCAGGGTCACACAGAGAGCACTGCCATTCCTCAACCAGTTCTGTCATGTTTCCATAGGTCCCCACTGGACAGGGACGGTGATTTGCTGATCCACTGGGACAGTAAAATCCTCTCTCACAGAGAAGTGGAAGGGTCATTCCTGATGTGCCAATACAGAATTCAAAAACAAATTTTAATTTCTTCGAAAACTGACCATAAACTCCCTGTTAATAAACATTCATGTTCTCAGCTGCGAAGTTCAGTGCTCCTAAAGTCATGCAGCAGTTTGTCCAAACATTAGCTTTACCTTGATCTTGACAGTAGAAACCAGCAGGGCATGTCTCACAGCTCCCCTTGCCTTGTCTGAGCTGGTAGCTGCCTGGAAGGCATGGTTCCTGTCTGACACTGCCCTGAAGGAAACATTAAATTGGGTTTATTGGACTTTATATTAAGGGAACAACAATAACAGCGGATATAGACACAGAATTGGAGGAAGACTGAGGCAGTCAAGAAAAACAGGAAGAAAACATTATTTGAGGAATAAAAACTGAATAAAAACTGAGGAGGACTCATGCAGAGACATCACATATAACATTCACCAACTATGACTGACAGTAGCTTGAAGACGAATACTCAATGGCTGACCTTCTCACAATAATGTCCTACTGAGCAGACATGTTGTTGTGGTCTCTCTGAGCTCTGTCCCCCAGGACAGTAATAGCCTTCTGCGCACTGGCCACTTGGTTCAGCTCTGCCTCTCTCAAGGCAGTAGTGACCCGGAGGACACAGCTGGCAAGCTTCGACTGTAGATCCACCAAGGGAACCTGATGGGTAGCGCACATATTAACAGAAAATAAATACATAAAAAATTTGGATTTTATCTACATATCCATGTGTACACAGTGTTTGATGGCTTGCAAATAAGAAAAATAAACCCATTGTAAGTTGATGTAATGAAAACATTAAAATAGATAACGTAATGTTAATTTGATGCAAAGTACATACCTGTTCTCTCATCAGTTTCTAATTCATTACCACACAAAGGAGCTACAGCACATTTTAATAGGATTCCAGTTGTCCACAGCGAGACAAGAATACAATTACACGATTAAACCACTTTGTGACTGAAATTATTCATGGGCACCCAAAGGGAAAGAAAAAGGCTTCAATGGAATTTTATGTTTCTCCACATCACTGAACTGCAAAGATAGACACCAGTTCATTTCAGGATATTACCAGGAGAAACTGACAATGTGTGGAGCAAAGGGGATTAAGTGTTGTATTTCATAGTTTAGCATTGTGTCTGATTACTCAGTCATCATTAATTCATGACTGAAAAAACACAGGAAATAACAGACTTGTCTTTCCTTTATAAGGATGTAGCACACTGTTTCTTTTGATAACTAAACAAAAAAAAACAATAAATGAGATTACACACAGAAATCTGACAAGTATAGCTATATGATTAAAGAGCAATATCTCACTTTTTATGGTTCCACGAGGGCAGGGCAGAGGAAAAGGAGTTCCAAGGGGGCAGTAGTGCCCTGTGGGGCATGACTTGGCATAGGGGTCTAAAGAGCCTTTTGGGCAGTAATATCCTGCAGCACAAGGCCCTCCAGGAAGATCCAGACCTGTCTTATTACAGTAAGAGCCAGCCTCACAGGGTTGGGGATAGGCAGAGCCCAGGGGACAATAGAAACCTGGAAAATAGCCACCAAAAAAAAAAAAATCACAAATAAATCAACTTCAGCAAGACTAGTAATCCAATAGATCTTATTCACAAACTCCTTCTAGAAATAGAGGATTGTGTCATAACTTTTCATTCTCACAATCTTTACTTATGCTTTTACTTACCAGACCCTTTTCACTTTCCTAGGGGCAGTAATTATTTTCTCGAGAGAATCTAAAACCATTCCCTGCTTGTTTGACATGGACATTTAACATTTAGCGTTCACATTTTATGTGCGTCACCAGACAACTATTCAACTCCACCATTCAGGCTTTCATGTCTTCAAATAGTGGAATTTGAACCTTCAATTGTGAGGTCAATCAGCAGCACGGAGGAAAAATCCATTTGCATAACCATTAGCATTTATATTGTGCTGCCTTCTTACTGAGCCATTTAGATAATTTCATGATGGAGTGTAATTGACAACGCCCATCCTGTAATGCTTGACTTGTTTATAGCCATGAAAGAAAAAGAACTGGACTCCAAACCAAAGAGTGTTCAAATAAAACCAAGATGAAGTGGTATCAAAGCTAAAATATGCCACATACACTGGAGAGAAACACATCAGATGAGATCAGTCATACATCACAGCAATTACAGTTAGTGGGACTAACATGTCATGAGCAAGAAAGATAACGTGTATGCCTGAGGGGACGGACAAAGTATCACATTGAGGGCATAAGTTTGATGTGTGGATTTACCCACCCCTTGGGCATATGTCTCCTCTGTAGCTGGAACATGCATAATGTGGACTCTTGAGACATGCCAATGACTGAGTCACAATATGGTCTGAATCTGCCGGTGGCACTGTTACCACTTCGATCTTGCAAGCATCTTTCCCTATAATAGAACATGGCAGATAAAAGCATGAAAGATGTCTGAGTTAATATCTTTTTCTGGCAGACAGGAAACCAAGGAGGAGCCGGTCTCCTCTGTCAGCATGCTGATTTAACAGTTTTGACTGTTAAGGGAACAAAATCTTTGTGCAATATAAGACTGTAAGGCAATGATTAATTGCAGCAACAACATTTGGGGAAGGTCTTACTAAAAAGCTGTAGCTTTGAAGGACATTCATCACTACATATAAGACACTGTGTTCTGGTTAATTAGTCTGAAGAAATTTAAAGCATTAACTGTGTTATTACGAACTGAATAAACCCATGTTTTACCAGAATAACTGGAGTTACTGAAGCAGGACAGATTGTGCATCCAGTAGGGAAGGTCTGTCTTTGCGGTATAAACCTCCAGTATTTCATGAAGACAACAGAACAAAGAGGAGCTGGCACGTGGTGTGGGGATATCTGCAGCTCCAGAACAGAAGAAACCTGCAAAACACAGACCTAACCCACAGAGGGATTATAAAAAGGTTACAAGCGTGTATCTATAGTTTATTATATGTAAGCTTAGCCCAATTGTCATTCAGTGTTACTATATTATTTAATATATTGAATCCATTGCAGTTTAAAGCTGAAGCATGACAACACAATGCTGTGGATTTCACACAGTTGTTATACAGTCATTAAAATTGCTTGATGAGTGTGACTTTCACTGACTAATGGAAACCTGGTGAATTCTCCAACCTGTCGGCTGCGAGGCCCCAGGAGTGAGGCAGTATTTCCCTGGGGGGCATGGGTGACAGTGAGAGGGGGCTGGAGCTCCAGACTCTGGGATAAAGCTGCCAACAGGACAGGGTTTTGGTGACCCACTACCCTGTGGACAGTAATGTCCAATGGGACAAACATCTCCATGAGGCTGGGTGACAGGAGAAGGCTCAGTGGACCCCAGGGAACAAAAATGTCCTGTGGTAGACAATGAAGTTAAACACTGAAAAACTGCATTATTTACAATGTAGGATTCAGGGGAAACAGTGGCTTAATATAGTAAAGAAAAACACACTTTCATACTGCAGCTCAATTATGACATTGTTTATCTTGGTGAACTACTGGTCAGTCAAAACCTGGGATACAGAGTCCAGATGGCTTTGTCAGAGCACTGCCATTACAGAAGGTGCCAGGGGGGCAGGGGGAGCAGTCAGTAAGGGACATCCTCCCAGCTAATGGACTGAAATGACCCATTGGACACGGAGATGGCATAGACGAACCCTCCATACAGTAGAAACCTAGGCAAGGGGGTGTGTCTCATTTTGAACATTCAGGTCACTTTTGTTTCTTTGTGTACACTTAATTTTCTACCAATGTGAGTAAACATGTGTTTTTTAATTACCTGGTGGGCAGGTGTTACAAGATGACTGTCCAGATGAATACTGAAAAGTGCCAGGGCTACAGATGGCCGGCTGAGCACTACCATGTGGGCACGCGTGGCCAGGTGGGCACCGACATCCTGTGACACAGTCAGATAAAGAAAAGTTCAGATTCTCATCTAGTTACTTATTATTTACAATTAAACAGGTCATGTACATACAAAAGAAAGATTTATCTGACGTACACAGGGGTAGTCATAATTCATGAAAAAAAAAAACATAGCTGGGTTATTTCATCAAGCCCAGTGTGATACCATGGAAACAAAGCAATGAAGAAGAAAGAGACTCTGAGCAGTATTCGTCCTGTATGAAAATCCTGTGGGAGGCAAAGAGAGGAGAAAGCAGGTTCAGCAGCAAGTGCCCTGACTCTGACAGCAACGAGATGAAGACTATTTATAGGTTCTGGGTCATTTCATGCTCAAATTAGCAAAATGTCTTCTCAATAAAAGGCGAAAAGGGGACGAGGAAGCCTTTCAAAGAATCTCAAGGTATGAATGTAAGGTAGGAGGAAGAGCAAAGCTCATCTGAGGCATAAAATCACCTCCATGGTACAGAGTTACGTTAGGCAAGTAATGGATGAGTTCTGCTTCACGCTTACGCCATCAGTTACAGGACCAGTTATTGCACCAGCTACAGAACAAAGACAAAAACACCTCATGGAAAGGACTTTAAAGTAACATTACAGTTCCAACCTGAAAGGCTTTCATGGCAGTAGTTTAAGTGCAAAATTATCAAATGTATCAAAGAAAACTTTTAGTTACAATGAAAGTGACCAAAAGATGTAAGCCTATTTAATGAAAGCCATATATCTCCAATGTTGTTTTTTCGGTTTTTCAGATAAACTCAAGAAGTAGGTGTTCTTTTATGAGTTGATTTTCCTGGATGCTTTTCTTAGATTAAAGTATCAAATAATTCCTTGTCACAAACCTGAAAACAGTGCTGTTTGTTTTGGTTTTCTCAGGGTCATAAAGAATCACATCAACAATAATTTGCTATATTTCATTGTACAACCATTTTTTACAGTATTTCAGCCACTTTCATGTGAAAATGTGCAATATCATTCATATGAAGTTGTATTACTGTAAAACCTTCTACAGAGGGTGAGGTAAATACAGTTTGATCTTCTGAACCAACTGAACATATTTTCGCCAACTATTTGAAAGCAGACTTGCTATATGTGGATCAGACAATGTGTAATAAAAGAAAATGATGAAGTGCAAAGACTGCAGTGGTTAACCCTGAGCTGACCCCTGATGATGTGTACTGTACCTGGCTGATGTCCAGACATTGATCCTGGTGGACAGAACCACCCAGGGGGGCAGAGGAGGTCAGCAGAGGTCTGAGCCCACAAGGGGCAGTAAAAACCCATGTAACAAGCTTCACAGTCAGCCTCAGACTCAGCAGCAGACTTCCCCAAGAAAGTGCCTGTATGGAAGAGACAAATGATTAAGCAAGTAAAAAAAAAACTACTCCTTTCTTTATCTCCTTCGTACACATAGAGAGAGAGAGAGAGAGAGAGAGAGAGAGAGAGAGGGAGAGAGAGAGAGAGAGAGAGAGAGAGAGAGAGAAGGAAACAAGATGGCATAAGTCACTTGGTTAAGTAGCTAGCTGACCATTATGGCAGTTTTATTGTACTGTCATTAGGTTTTACAACCTCCTCTAAAGTTCTGGATACATTAAGTTATTATACTGTACCACAGGGGGCTTTATGGCACTGTACACTACCATTGGAAACAGTGTAATAAATAGCGAGAGGTCAGACATATTCCTTTTAGGGAAATGGCAGGGAAGTTATACATATACTTCTGTTTAACAATACATTGATGATAAAGGCTGAGAGGCCTGATTTCTACTTCTTTCAGAGCTCTGTCTGGGTATGTTCATTTTCTACCTGGAGGACAGGGGCTTGGCTGTGCACTCCCTCCAGGACAATAGTGGCCTGCAGGACACACATCACCATGGAACTGACCCAGGTTTAAATCGCCAGGAAGTGAGGATGGACATGTGGTATCTCCTGCAACTGAGACAATAGACCTTTATTGGATGTCATTACTCATTAGGTTAGTGAGTGAACTAAAATGTCAGAGCCACTTTCTGTGATGCAAGGAAGAAAAAGGGAGAGTGGTGGGGACTAGTAAATCTTCTGTGGGGACCTCACCAACACTGTGGTATCAAAGGCCAGGAGAATACTAAACAAAAACAGAAATGCAGTAATAGGAAAAGAATTTTTGTGTCAGATTAAAAACATTTTTTTTATACTTCAAATACCATTTCTAAAATAAGTAGCTGTGCATGTTGCCATGCATTTATTAACACTTCATGAAGGGCAAGAAGAAGCAGTCTGTTACCTGAGATATTACCCAAAGGTGTAGCCGTTCTGGATCCTCCTGTGCAGTAGAAGCCGGGGTCACAGGGCCCAGATGGGGAGGAGAGGCCAACCTTGGCACAGTAATGACCAGGCAAACAGGGCTGACACACTTCTATGGAAATTGCCCCTGATAAACCAAGAATACAGCTCATATATCTAATCTGACAGAATAACCTGGAAATTAAATATGATTTGAATTAGTGTAAAGCTAAATTTTCCACTTGGCTAATTTTAAATAACTTTTTTTGATGAAGGAAGGTAGGGCTTCCATTCATTACAAAAATGAACACCATCAATAACTTCAAATGTCACAAACAGTGTATCTGCGTAATAAGTAAGTGTTATATGTCACCATCTGTCGAGCTGAAGGTGCCTGCAGGGCAGGGAACCATATAGCTGGTACCCTGAGGGCAGTAGGACCCTGCAGAGCAGCGACCTCCTGTTGGGCCCTCCTCTGGCTGGGCAGAAACAGAACCATGGATACAGAGGTAACTGGGGGCAGCGAGACGATGCAGACAGAGGGGATTGGGAGGGGGATGTGGGATGAAGGAGGTGATAGATGAGAAAGACAGAGAGAGAGACAGAGCATAAGGTAGGTTTAATTATAGACAAGGGAGACAGCATTAAACACAAGCATATCTTTCATAGTCTGTCTGTGAACATGATGAAGTACACGTTCATTTTGCTTCTGTTTACCCAGGAGAGCAGACCCCAGTGGGGCCAGCTAGTCCTGAGGAACTGCAATATCTCCCTGGAGGACAGAGCGCACAGCCCGACTTATTGGACAACCCCATCTGCGTGTTGAAGGCACCAGCTGGGCATGGGAATGCAACACCAGACTGTGTTCCTGTAGATAAATAGCATATAATATCTACAGATGGTCCTGAACTAAACATCACAGGACAGTTTGTGACGACCATCCTTATCTTGATTATGCTCTGTAATGGCCATTTGCATAATTAGAAAGCCATTTACTGTTACAACCACTCGTTCAGAACAACACACAAAGCTTTTTGCATGAGATACACTACATTATTAGTGAATCAATCTCACTGAGCCTGCAGCATGATTTGTGTCCTAATTATATTTATATCTGATGACATGATATAATAACATAGCACATTTGTCATGAATATGCTAGAAAAGCAGCACTACAGTATCCTACCTGGTGGGCAATAGTGTCCTTTAGGGCACAGCATGGGAGTGTGAGTCCCAGACACATGTCCAGTGTCAGCATCCACTGAGCCAGCACAGTAAAATCCTGCTGGACATTTAACACACTCTGCCTGTGGAGGGCCAAATTATGCACATCATGTTTTTTACACAGGATACATACATAACAGATATGGTTACAGATATTCACTGATATTAGCAGACATGAACACTTTAGATGCTTGTGTAAGATATGACAAAAGCTAAACTATAAACTGTTTGTATCATCTTGATCGAGCATATACGGATAGTGAACAGCACAACTTTAGTTTTAGAGCAAATGATTTAAAAATTTATTTAGATATAGAAATATTTATATTCTTTTTATCTATAGTACTGTGTAGCTATAATATATGGTAGGTGTACCTTGGATTTTGGCCTGCAGGATATATAAGAGCATTAGCAGACAATTCTACTTATCTTCCTCACCTGTCCCGATAAAGCCTGGTAGGTACCAGGCAAGCAGTCTACCTGCTTATCAGATCCAGGTGGGCACATGTGTCCAGGTGAGCAGGGTATGGCCTGCTGGCTGGTGTTTTCTCTGCTTGGACAGTAGGAACCAGCTGGACAGATAAGAGAAGGGAGAGCGAGCCCTCTGGTGATACACAGGAAACCTACAAAACAAAAGCAATGCTGTTAAGCAATCACAGACTTTGTGTGACAGGATTATCCCTTGATAAATCGAGTTATGTAACAGAATCTTCTGACTATTAAAAAACAAATATTTAAACACTAATGTTTACAACATGTGATAAATTAGTTCCAACCTGGAGGACAAGGACTGCAGTCAGAGAGATGACCGTTCATGGTTTTGTTGCTATAATGTCCTTTGGGGCAGGGCAGTGGTGCTGAGGAGCCCTGGGGACAGTAATGACCTTCAGGGCATCTGTCACCTGTCATCCCTCCATCCTCTGGTGTGGATGACCAGGCCCCAGACAGGCAGTAGTACCCATCGCCACATTGGCCTGTTGCAACACCTTTCCCAGGGGATGCACAGAAGTAGCCTGTCCGAGAGAAACAAGAGAGTGAAACATGGGGAAATGGAAATGTATAATGTAGAACAAGCAGTACTCTGTATCAATTCCAGTTGGATCCGTTTGCTACACGGTTTTTAAATAACAGCTGCTTTCTGAAGTGTAATTAATTAATTATCATTTACTGTCAAGGTCGTTCTAAACCCTGAGTCATACTTAATCTTAAGGAAACTAATATTCATTAACAGTAAATGATGTGTGACCTGGAGGGCAGGGCAAGCAGTCCAGGGGTGCTGCCATCCGTGTGTGGGGGTTGATGAATCCAGCTGGGCATGGGTACTGGTTTTTGGACCAAGTCCCAGACGGACAGTAATGACCCTCTGGACACTCATAACTCCTCGACAGAGAGCCATTGCTACTGGCAGGACAATAAAAACTATCCAGACAAAACAAAAAAGTAAGAATTTAGTTCTTTGCTGCTGTGGTAGCAATGGGACCTGAATGTAATCGTGTCTGGGTATGTTGGTATGCCATGCTGATGTAAACATCAAAAACAGATCTTGTATCAGCTTAATTCTAGGAAATGTGCATATGCTTATGCTGCTGAGCAACTGTGTGTGGCTGATAAGCGAGATTACCCCTGGGGACAGGTGCTACAGCTGGCTTGGCCATCTCCTGCACTGATGGTTCCCAGGGGGCACTGCTGAGGAGCCACAGAGCCCTCAGAACAGTAATATCCTGGATGAGTGAAGACAAGAGTCAAACAAGGAATGTAGACACACACACACACATGCACACAAACACATAAAAACATACTACAAAACTCAGAGTTCAATTTCAAGTGTCAACACAGCAGCAGCTTATGTATAACCCTATTAACATAAGACAGCTTTGTTTACCTGTTCAGTAAATTGGCTCTGGGTTCATTATTCTGTACTCACGCAGTTATTCTTTTCTTTTGTAGTTCCAACAATGACAAGCAAAGTGTAGCTATGACTTTCCTGTTTGTTTTGAGTGTCTTCATGCATTTTCTCTTGACAACTCTCTCTCACATACTTTTTGAAAAATGCTACATATCGGAGGGATCTGATCACCTTTTGGGCACGGTCCTCCACGGCTATCTGTCAAAGGCGGGTCAGGACGATCTGCCCCCCCGAGACATAAGAAACCAGCCCAGCATTGTCCTGAAGGCACGGACAGCCCCACTGCATTGCAATAATGACCAGGGAGACATGGCTGGCAATCCTCCTGAGAAGGTAAATGAGAAAAACAAAGAGCGAGAGAAGAAGATGGGGAGAGAAAAACAGAAAGGCTGTTAGAAAATGAAAAAAGAGGGTGCAGTTCATTGCAACACTGATTTGGGATTAGATATTGATTGGGTGACAAAGGGAAAGAAAGAAAACAATGTAAGTTACAGTATATAATGTATGGGCAGGTATAGCAGGTCCACTGACCATAAACTGGCTTGCTGTAACACCTAAAGTGCTCAATATTAAACAATAATAATGTTAAATAAATTTTAGATAACTAGGCCATGAAGTAAATCAATCCTGATAAAATATGTAATCAACTAAATATTATAACCTATCTTGCACTAACAGGTGCCATTTCCAATATAAATTTTTTCTGTCAAGGTCAGTTATGTTGCTGACTGTTATTTTGCTCTAAATATATAGTTTTTATGCATTTAATATTAGAATTATGAATACATTACTTTATTATTAAATTGATGATTTATTAATTGAACGTGATTTGTCTACATAATTCTTCCCAAAATGTATTGAATCATGCAAGCACTGCAAAAATATTATACAGTCAAGACCAAATTCTTACAATTCAGAAATAAAAAGAAAATCACTATAAAACATCATTCAAATTCCAGGTGTATTTTGCAATTACTGTCAAGGAGATACGTGAGTGTGATATAGTCAAATGAGTCAAAGTGACCTGGGAGACTAATTTGGTGAGGTTAGAGAATGTTCCATGTGGACAGGGCAGAGGATGAATGGTGGCCTTGGGGCAATAATGACCGGTAGGACATGGCCCTCCTTCTCCTGGTGAGAGACACAGGGAACATAGCACACATTTGGCAACAATCTAAAATAGGAGCACTGATGGAGAAGCCTTGAGATAATTAATAAGCTGTCAATCAGGAATATTTGTAAGAGAAAATGTGGTTTTGTCTATGCTTTCAAAATGTATGAACCTGCAGGACATGTCCTGTAAATATGTGTGTTTACTTGGAGTCTGTGACAGAGGTTGTGGAGAGGTGTTTCCACGCAAGCAGTAATATCCTTCCCGACATGGGCCAGTGACAGCTGTGCCATTTCTGGACGAGCAGTAATGGCCACCGTCACACTGCCTGCACTGAGAGACAGACCGGTACCCTGGGTCAGGACTGTAAGTTCCTTCTGGACAGCCTCTCAAGTCAAATCCAGTTCCTTCAGGGCAGTAAAAGCCTGCAGGCCACAACGAAAACAGGGTAATGCATCAATATGAAAGACACAATTTGGGTTAAATCCTACTTTTTTACTGATCACTATTTGTTTGTTTTTGGTTTTTAGCAATTATTTTGTTTGATTTGTTTTAAAGTTGTTTCACAAGCATACAAAGCATTGAAACCACAAACCTGCAGGACACAGGTGCAGAGTGCCAGACACACAGTACCAGCCTGGCACACACGGCTCACACTGAGTAGCATGAGTAACAGCAACATATGTGCCTGGATCACAGGGAACAGGCTGAACAGTTCCCTCTGGGCAGAAGTAACCCTCCGGACAAGGTCCCCCTGTGATTCCATCCAGAGGGGTGGATGTGACAGCTTTCTCTACACAGTAATATCTGCAAAAGAAATACTAGAGCATGAAAAATCTCAAAGAAATGGATGGCTAGTTTTTAAACCTAAATAATAAAATGGCTGGAAGAATTTTTTCATGAGTTAATCTCAAATACCAATAGCGGTAGTGTTTATCAAAACAAGAGTCTAGGGTACCCCCCACTGCAGTGTCCACTAGGTTTAGTGAGGCCAGCAGAGTCACAGTAAAATCCCCCCAGACAGGGCCTGCAGTCCTCCTGGCTGCGCAGGCCTGAGCTGTTTGACCAGCTTCCTCTAGGGCAGGCCACAGGCGCAATGGTGCCTGGAAAAATGAAATAAATACCAACTCACATTTCAGCCACAGAAAACAGAGGGGTAGGCAGAAATCTGCTAAAAGGTGATAAGAATGTCGCAGTTATTGGGTTTTGCTGACACAATACACTGTGAGCATGTTTTACACACTGTAGGCAGAATTTAAGTGCAACTTTAGAGTGAGACACTTCTATTAAGCACAACTGCTGTGTGCAGCATTGAGCAGCTCAGGACAAGGCAGGGTTTGCCCTACAGCAGCAGTTTTCAAGCATGGGTCAGTGCCCTGAGTCAGACAGAACAAGTGTACAAATTAATTAGAAGAAAACAGTCTCAAAAGTTACAAGATAAATGTTGTCAGAACTTTCTTTAGGCCACCAAATGATAATTAGCATGAATAAAACATTATAGCCTTAGAATATAATAGGGTAGAATGTTAATAGCCTGGCACAGTATAAATTTGGTTATATTAGCCTATAAAACAAGATGCATCAGTGCCGGATTACAAAAACCATTATTTTGATAACATTAAATCTTATGCAGCCTGATAAATTTCAGGCATCAGCATTGTCGCACCTCTGAAGCAGCTGCTGGTGGTTGAATGCTTATGAAAGAATAAACAAGCCAGTTACCTGAGGGGCAGTATTGACCAGGCGGACACAGGGAACCTGAGAGTCCATCCAATGGGCTGGGAGAGGTTGATCCCTCTCTGCACCAATAACCAGCATGACATGGTCCTATGGGTGAAGGAATTTTACAATGCACTATCAGTATCACTATCTAAATGCAGCTCAACATTGTGCACCACTGAGTTAAAAAACATGGATAAATCAAATTTAAAAAAATATGTATTCAATGACCTCTGGTGCAAATACTGTTGTTTTTGCATGTTTTTCTTTTTTTTTTTTGCATGTATGTTCTATATATTTCGTTCTAGCTTTAGAGATACATTTTACTGTAATAAATTTCAAAACCTTCACAAATACAGTAAATTCAAAGCCATCTATTTGTAATTGAATGAACTTACTTTTAAATATTTAGAGCAGACGCAGAGGAACCTCATTCAGAGGTGTACATAAATAGCATATCTAACACCACAAAATCAATAACAAAAATTACAGGAACCACTGAAAATAATTGTGGAAAATATAAAGAAAAGAGAAGAGATCTCTTTTTCTCACCTGCAGGCTCTGACAGTCCCACAGAAGGACAGTAGTGTCCGGCAGCACATGCCATGCAGCCTGCTGGGCTGTCTGTATGCTGTCTCGGGTTGAAGGAGCCTATAGGGCAGGGGTGTTGATTGGGCAGGGCTGTACCTGCAGGGCAGTAATGTCCTTTAGGGCATGGCCTTGGCAAGGAGGCATTGGCTTGACCCAGACTAAAATCACAGTAGAAACCTTAAAAGAAGATAAAAAAAAAAAAAAAAATCAACAGCATGTGTGTGCATGTGAACAAGCCATCGACTTCAATAAATACAGCATTTGCTGGGTAGCTTGAGAGTTGTTTGCCTTACATACTGTTCAGCAAAAACAAAAATGGCACCAGACTAAATATTTATATTCATACGAATAAAAGAAATATGTGTTTCTCGTAGACAACGACTCCTACCTGCCTCACAGATAGTGCAGGCATCCTGTTTCTCTCTGTCCTGATAAGTTCCTGGTGGGCAGCGCTCTGGGGCTGCACTACCCTGTGGGCAGAAGTGACCAGGTGGACATGGCAGAGCTGTACCCACAGCCTGACCAGGAGGACACCAATAGCCTATCAAATAACAAGAGACACAATATACAGTGTAAAAGGATCAACAAGAGATTGAAGCTTTACTAAATAATGTCACATGCACTCCTACTTTTATCCAATAAATAACTTACAAGCAATAAACTTTTTAATTCCATTAATTTATGAAACAATGACCTTGACTGCACAGTCCAGTCGGAGCCCTCAGACCGGATCCTCTGCAGTACAACCCTGCGGTACAGGGATGACAGCCAGCCTCACTGGTTAGACCTGGCACTGGGGAGAAAGTACCAGCTGGGCACAACTCTGGCTCTCCTGAGCCCTCAACTGTAGAGAGAAATAATTGGAGAAGTCATTCAGTCATCTGTTCATTCAGTGCCTTTTGCACACCGATGCCTATGCAGGACTGTAGGGCACAATAACTTATACCAGGATGTCAGTGTGTATGAGGGAGGACAGACCAGGCAGGGCAGAACAGTTCACAAATTTTATTAGAGGTGGCGGCAATAACAAAGGCTTCCAGACAGGCAGGCAGCAGCTACGTGAACAAACCAGTTAAGAACACAACAACAAGCAGAACATGATTGACACAACAACCTGGAAAGTGACTGGTAAAAAACAGCTGGAAAATACACTATGAGCTGAGGAGGGAATGGAAATCAGGTGAAGTGGGTGTGGCAGTCAATACTGGGTGTTTAGACAATGAGTGACAAGCGAGCATCCAGTGGGTGGATGGAAAGCAGCAGTAGACAGAGGCAGAATGGCACAAATAAACAGGCTTGAGACAGGAAGCATGACACAGGATACACTGGACAGGAGCTGTGGAGACACCCTACACAGGTCAACAGTTTATCAACAGACTAACACAAATAGACACAAGATGACGCACATTCATACCCAAGGGTGATTTAGGGTGTCCAATCAATCTGAGTCATAGTTATAGCTATCTAGAGCCTTAGTCCCCTTAATTTGCATGTCTTTGGTCTGTGGGTGGAAAGAAATCGGGTGAAAACCCCAATGTTAAAAGATGGGACCTCTTACTATAAAAAACAACTCCAAAGAGCTGCTTGTGGAATATAAAGAAAAATCTGTAAATTATATTGTGTCGTATTGGTCTGTGATATAAAGTCTATATGATTTGCTTATGTGATGGTCTCAGATTATCTCAGGACCCTCAGTGTTCTTCATCTTAAGGTCACAATGTCGTCCACTTTCTATTCAAGTTTTTTCCCCAATTAAACTTTATTATAAATATACAAATGAGTATACCAGGCATCTGTGGACTCACTGTCCATTTCACCAAGCACCAGGCTACACAACTATTAATAGGCTTAAAAACTGTGTTGGCAATTTATTGACACAATCATTTCAAGGCAGTAAAGTGGGGCTTACCACAGTATGTCCCAGGTGGACAGACGCTGCCTGTTTCTCCATCTGTTGGTCTGGCCTCAGTGGCTCCTCCTACACAGTAATACCCAGGGGAGCAGGGGCCCATTGGCAGGGCCAAACCTTTTGAGCATCATAACATAATTCCAAATTGTTATTTGTAAAATTTACATAACCAAAATTATAAATTAAGTTGACATTGTGTCGTGCAGAATAATCTCCCTCCAAGGGATCTAGAATCAAATTGCCACGAAGTTATTTTATCTAGTTTTTCACTATTCACATAATCTGTCATCCTCTCAGTAAAAAAATATTATATAAACCTAATAATAACATTTTCATCATCATGCAACAAAAAAAGTATGTATTTTTTAATATATACTTAAATATATATATACGTAATATTTGTGCAAAATGTCATAATACATTCTGCTGATCAAGTATTTTTCAAGCACTACTCTGTGTAAACTGCTTCACTGTTTATTAGGTAAACAGGTTGGTATAAAAACCTGAACGCTCATGTGGCCCAAGAGCACATGGCTAAGTACCTGAGATGTTACAGAAGCTTCCAGGAGGACAAGGCAGGGGCTCTGAGCTACCTAAGGGGCAGTAGAAGCCCACCTGGCAGCGCCCCCCTGTGGAGGTAGCTGGACATAGACAGTTGGCATTTGTGTAATTGTCTAGGTCAAAAGGCTGGGAGTTCCACGCTGCTGACACACAGAACCAACCTGAAAGGAAAAAATGCAGCATGAGACGAAGTGGGAGACAATGAAGCTGTAATGAATTTTTGACTTCTGTTGGTCTCTGTTTGTAATATACAAGCACATTTCCTCTTGAATTATTCTTTAGCATCACCCTAGACATCATGTGATAACTTTCTCAGCACAGGGTGAAAAAAGATGCTAAATACAGCAAGAGGACAGCAGTGCAGAGCACTTTAGAGGGAGATGAGTCATCTGTGAGAAAAATAAGGCTTAATAAGCAGGTAGCCACTGCTACCTGAGATTTAAATCTTTTTGTGCGTAATATATAGTTATATGGGGGATCATTTAAAAGCTGCTGAAAAGTTGAAGCAAGTGTAAAAAGAGGATAAGTAAAATAATGTGGCTGGTGTTGAGTTGTGATATTTCATTCTTGATGTGCACTCTTGTTTTCCCTACCCCCAAGTCTTGCAGACTGCTTTAGACTGGCTTGCCAGCCCCTAGAGACAAATAGACTCACACAGAGGACAAAGTCCTGACACTGAGAAACTTGGCTGTGTGGCTGTGATTGTATCCTTGGTAGAAATAAACAAAGACACTATTACTGACCAGCCTTGCATTTTCCAGACACTTTGGTCAGCCTCTCCTTCTCACAGTAGTGTCCTGGAGGACAAGGCAGGCAGCTGTCCAGACTCTGAGTCATGGGCTCTGGGTTGTAGTATCCACGAGGACAGGGAAACTGGGTGGCATGCCTAGTGCCTATGCATATAATGCAATTAGATTTTAAACAAGAACCGGTATTGTAAAAGCTGAGGGAAATAGTTTGTCAGTGATTTGGGTGAGTCTACCATCAGGGCAGTAGAATCCAGGGGGACATGGGAACATGCTGAAGTTGTTGGTCTTTTCTGGACAGTAGTATCCAGCAGGGCAGCGGGAACACAGTGACTGGCCTGTGAGGTTGGTGTATGTTCCAGCTGGGCATGGCAGTGAGCTAGCACTGCCCTCAGGGCAGTAATGAGCTGGTGGGCAAAGACCTCCTTCTGAGCCTGGAGAGGAAAAACAAATTACATGTGATAAATTAGTGAGATTATGACTACTAAGCCTTTAATGTGATGAATCCTGTGATAAACCCTGATTAATTCAGTAATCATTCATTCAACAAAACACCCTCACACATTCAGATTTCATGCATTTATCAGCATCTGTTTCTCTTCTATCTGATGCCTATTCATAAGATTTCTATTCACACATTATATATTAGTTCTGCTCTCCACTATTTCATTTCATTAAAGATACACATTAATTAATAATCATTGATTGTTGAACTGTTGAATCATTGTTAATATTTGAAGACCAAGTTTACCCTTCAGAAAGGATTAATGCAGTAAATCATTGTTGCATTTTGCACAAGCACAAATGAAATTTGAATGAAAGCTCTCATGAAAATCATAAAAAGTCAATATTGTGCGATTTTACCTGTAGCTGTTCTATCTCCCCCTGGACAGTAGAATCCTGCCTCACACAGTCCAGATGAACGAGTGAGTCCTGCAGTACCACAGAAGTAACCCGCTGGACATGGACTACAGCCAGAGATATCTGTCAGAAGAAGACTGCGGCCATACACACAAAAACATAGTTACATAGTAAATAAAACACTGTAAACTGTTTAGGACTATGTAAGTGAAATATTGTGGCCTCCCAACCTGTTAGAGTATGTCCCTGGTGGGCAAGGCAAAGGGAGACTGGTGCCCTCAGGACAGTAACTCCCCTTTGGACATTCTCCTCCTACTCCTGTGCTGAAGTTGCCATCTGGGTTCTGAAAGTTTACACCTTGAGGAGTTGCACATTTTTAGTTAGGTTCAGTTGTCCAGTGCAGTTTAGCAAAACAAAGGCATTTGTATAGCGGGGTAGATGACAGTGTAATGGTAATATTTCACATGGCTAACATGCTGTCTACATGACAACTGTGATTGCATCATACTTGTGTACCTGCAATGCAATAATAACCAGCCTGGCAGAGCCCAGTAGGTTCAAACAGACCCCAGTCCTCACAGTAGGACCCTGGTGTTACAAAAAGAGAACATCACTGCAGTAGAATTAAAGTATGGAAATGTGTTCATGACAGAGCAGTATTTATGACAGATCCCATCAAATCTGAATATACCCTTCCTCTAGTTAATTAAATGTGATAATCTTCTATTATTGCCTTTGTTTAGATCAATTGGTTTCAACACATCCAGCAAATAAATCACAATTTAATGCATTGACACTTTAGTCATGTCACCAAACATTTTATGGAAGACTTCCCAGGCACAAACAGACAAACATGTGACTCTACTCTCACCTGCTGGACAAATGTGGCACTGCTCGACTTGGCTGAGGCCAAATTGTGAGCTGTATGTGCCAGGAGGGCAAGGCAGGATGCCTTCAACACCACCACCAAGACAGTAATGTCCAGCTGGACAGGGCTGGACAATTTCTCCTGATAGACAGTAAGTCCCTGAGGGACAGTCGTCACATGCTTCTGCCCCTTTTTCCCAGAAAAAAGGAAAGAAAGAATAAATAAAAAGCCACCTATTTTTTATATTTTAAAATATGATACCTCATTTATCATAAAGGTGCATGAGATTTTTTTATATACCTGTAGTGTTTGAGTAAGTTCCATCAGGGCAAAGTACAGGAGAAGCTGAGCCCATGGGACAGTAGTGTCCAACTGGACAAATGTCTCCTGTCATCCCACCTGAGGGCATTGAAGACACAGCCCCTCCTGAACAGTAATACCCTATAAATCAGTAGACACAACACAAGTTACTGACATAAACTGCAGAAGTGATGATGCTCTCTGAACAAGATCTTATCTGATTATTACTTTGATGATTATGATTATTTTACATCTTCTCCCTCCATAAAATGAAAAATGAACATGAATGATGTTTTAAAACATCAAATATGCTTTTCAATAATGTAATTGATCTAATCTAATTCTCATACCTGCTTCACAGATTCCTGAGGGTTGGCTTAGTCCTGTACGGTTGCAGTGGAGTCTTGGAGGGCAGGGCCAGCATGAAGACAGGTTTTGGGCACCCACAGTGCTGCTCCAGGTTCCTGCAGGGCAAGGGTACTGCTGAGAGTGCTTGGTCCCTCGTGGGCAAATGTAGCCTGCAGGACACATACCACCAGAGGCCACATCCACCTGTAGGAATGTTTTAGTAACCATCTGAATATTATTAAAGTTTGGTCATTTTGGCTTTCAGTTCTAGTTAGACGTTTATGCTGTGGGCAGTTTGAGTTAATAGCTGTCATTCATTCCCCACGCACTGAAGCTTATCCAAAACACATTTCTGAAAAACAGATATTTATTTAATTAATTAATGCAGACTTGAACTAAACATGTCTCTAAATTCATACTCATATCAAATGATTTATGAGTGCGTGGGAAATTAGCAGCTGCCATCAAATAAACTACCCTGCTTAAACTTAAAAAGCACAAATACCCAACTTAAGAACCAGGATATTGCCACCTCTTTAAATCTCCCCATGATTGTTTCCATAGCACATGTACTGAATGTGCTAACAATATACAGCATTACCTCACTTGAGCAATATCAACTTAATAAATCATCAACAAGCATGTAGCAGACAAAGAGTCAAAGAGTTCATGATCATTATGTATAATTCAGACATCAGAATAGTAAAAAAAAAAGCATTAAAGTGTAATTTATTGTTACAGTGTTATAGTGTGAACAAAAAGTACATTTTAACAGCTATTTTTTAGTATGTCATCCAAACATAGCAGTCACTTAAATTCCTTTCAGTGTCTGCAGAATAAAGTGATTGAATTAATTATCTCATTATGTGTGCACAACCTCAATACCAGAGGCACTTTACATCTAGAGTTGAAATAAAGACACTGTCATGAGAGTAATCAGTTTTATAGTGACCACTTTTTAAATGTTTTTACGTAATTATGTTTCTCTTTCAATTTCATACCATCTGCTTTATACTACACTAATGCTTTCTTGGATAAGCTGCGAATGTCAAGTTATCAAAGTTGCTGTTCATCTTACTGGAGAGGCAGTGGAGGCTCCAGCGGTGCAGTAGTGTCCTGGCTCACAGAGGCCCTGAGGGTTAGAGAGACCGGCTCTGCTGCAGAACCAACCAGCTTCACATGGCCGACAGTGCTGCACAGCATCACCACCAGGCTGGTCAGAGTAGGAACCCTAAACAATCACACAGTTAAATTTCACGGTATTAACTAGGGTTGATACTATGAACTTGGGTTTGATAGGGGACCGGTGAAAATTCAGTGCAGAAATCAGAGATTGAGAAAACATGACAAACTAAAAACACAAGAATAGGTATGAGCAGCTGAATAAACACACCCACATTCTCACACACATAACACACAGATACTGACTGGAGGACAGAGGCGGGCAAAGGAGGACCCTGGAGGACAGTAGTGTCCTGTGGGACACAGTGGTGCCAGGGACAAGCCTGTCTGGTTACACAGTCTGCCTCCCTGACAGTCCACACATGACTGTGCACCTCGATGCTGTGGAGGATTTATAGACAAGGGAATAACCTTGAATATGACATTATTTCATTATCTAATTTTAACAGCACAATTTTAGAGAAGCAGCATTTGGTATTCTGTATGGATGGTTTCCTACCATCTGAAAAGTGCCAAGAGGACATGGTTGTGCCCTGAATGCCCCCTTCAAGGTAAAATAACCCTGTTTCGCTTCATTCTGAACAGGCGAAGCTGAACCACCAGTACAGTAGTAACCAGGAAGACAGAAACCTGAAGGTGAGGTGTTGTTGTAACCTAAACAATAGAAACTGAGAAGGAGAGAAGTACATTGGCCCATGAAGTAGAGACCTCTTATATAAATCAACTGATGTCAGAATAATCATACTGGAAAAAATAAAAGTATAAGTGACATTACCCTGGTGGACAGCTGACACACTCTATAAGTCTGCCGAGTCCAGTAATATTGTTGAAGGTGCCGGGGGGGCAGGGGAGGGGGGCAGAAGAAGCTGCAGGGCAGTAACTTCCTGCTGGACACAGACCTCCTGTCTGTCCATCAACTGGAGTCTGGACACATTCACAGTGCATGGATGTCAAGAGAATCAAAAATGTACTGTAGTGAATAATTTCATTCCTAAAATGTTCACTATAGGTAATGGACTATAATACATAATAATGTATGTGAGTGGTTTTGCACATGTGACATGTAACAGGTTTCTGATATACAAAGGTCCTCTGATCTTTTTGCAGCACCTCTTCCTGAGAAAACAAATTAGTAAGGGAAGACATTATCATTAATTTAATTTAATTCCCTTGTGGACCTCAGGAAGACTTGCAACCACTTTACGGAAGTTACTGGAGATCAAAAAGTATAAAGGAAAGGATTAAGAATTAATGACTAACAACCTTTATTTTCTAAATTATTAAAACTATCGTACTGCAGACGTGGCTCTCTCTCTACAGTAAAAGCGCTCTTTGCAGCTTCCAGAGGGCTGTGTGAGTCCCACACCAGTGCAATACTGGCCTCCGCCACAAGGGGAGCACTCAGACCCATCACTGAGAGCAGGGCGTGAGCTGTAGGTTCCTTTGGGACACGGTTCTGGCATAGAGGTGCCTTCTGGACAGTAAAAGCCCTATGAATAGTGTGACAGACGGAAAAAGAGAGACAGGGAAAGAAACATACCATCTGAGACTATATGTAGAATTACATAAGTACATATGTAGAAGCTAAACTGCCTCTTCATGTAAAAAAAAAAAAAAAACATTTTGAACACATTTTCCCACAGTACCTGAGGGCAGACTAAAGGCGTGTGAGTTTCCAATCTGCCACAGTAATACCTGGATGGGCATAAAACACATGCCTCTCCACCGTGACCAAGTGTGTTGTTCCTGTATTGACCAGTCTGGCAGGGGAACATATAGGGGTAGCCAGTCCCTCGGGGGCAATAGTGCCCATCGGGACATACCCCTGTCTGAAACATAAAAGAATACAAGATAAAGGTGTCATTTATTTTTTAAGTATATTGTTCACTTACAACTGATGTTATAAAATATCAAAAAAATGAACATAATACACATTTTTGCACTTTATCTGCATCTATACCATGTATGATTATATAATCATTTATGATCACTACACTGAAAGTGGGTCAGACATATTTGATCTTCAAATACTGTACATCTCATTTATTTGGTATCTTACAGGACTAGTGATAGGCCGCTCCCGAGGCTGCTCAGAGTAGCAGTACTTCCCCTCAGGACACTGGGCACACTCACTCATATCACGGAGCCCTGGAGATTCACTGTAGCTACCATTAGGGCAAGGAATGGGGTTGGGATCCTATGAGGGAAATCACATTTGGAGGTAGTTTATTGCTCCAAATGTGCTTCAAACATATATATCAAACCTGTATGTATTAGCTGTATGTTTTGTTCCTTGACTCACGATGCCTCCCCCAGGGCAGTAGAAGCCTCGAGGACAGAGGGTGGCTGAGCGCTGGGGATCTCGGGCCAAACCCTGAGAGCAGAGAAAGCCTGGGGGGCACACCATGACGCTTAACATGGCTTCCTCACTAGTGGTCTCATTACTGCAGTAGTGGCCCTGCAGGCAGGGAGAACACTCTACAGAGCCTCCGTCCTACACACAAGAGAATGTGAAGGAAGATCCAGGGAGTTAAAGTTAAAGATATCAACTAGTATGGGGGAGGGACACAGAAAAAAAACTGACAAAAAACTGAAAATGCAAGGAAGAAATGGATGTACTTAGAAGCTGTTGGAATAACACTGATATTGCATCAATGTTGATTGCAAAAATTGAACTATAATAAAAATTAACTACTCTTCTAGCTGACATTTACAGATGTACATACACGGTGAGTAATGTAAGACGATATCACTGTGGGTGGAAAATGTTAATCTAAAAATAGGACAATCAGGCTTATAGAAGGGCAGGACAAAAACACAAGCACTGGTTTCCACTGGTTCTGTCAGTTGACCAGTCACAGAGGACTGTGTTAAAGATGGGGCCTTACAGAGAAGCTGCCAGCTCCGCACACTCTGGGGTTGACAGTGGCTGAGTGGGGACAGAAATAGCCAGCAGGACAAGCAGAGCAGTCCTCCAGCTTCCGACCTCCTTTCAGGTGGAGAAATGTGGAGCTGGAGAAAGACACGACAGAGTGGATGCACCAAATCATATTTATTACACCAGCTTAATCCTTCATTTTACTCATTTTAAAGCAAAATCTTTCCATATCATAATCCTTTTCATCATCACACACACAATTTCTGCTTACGGTGGACATGGTGAAGGTTTGGAGGTGCCTTGCTGACAGAATGAGCCTTCGGGACAAATCAGGCAGTCTTCTGTGTGTCTGTTACCCATTCGCATGCTGTAGGTGCCTGCAGGGCAAGGAAACTGGGTGCCATATGCAGTGCCTGTTGAATGCAAAATCCATATAGTTATATTTAAACGAATGAGTCATGATTACAACTCTGGAAGATAATTATTTATAAAATCAATATATGTAAAGCTGTACTTTTTGCAAAGTACAAACATTTAATTACTTATACGATTTTGTGTGTCAGACTTTTGAACTACAACAGTAAACAACTTACTAATTTAATATACTATAAATACTACCTATACTATCATGTGACCCACACTCCCGAGTACCTTCAGGACAGTAGTGTCCAGAACTGCATCGACCTGACGGAGCTCCAGATCCAGCCAAACAATACCAGCCCTGTGGGCACGGTCGACACTCACTTTCAGCTTCCAATCCGCTGTGACCATTCCATGTCCCTGCAGGACACTTGTACTGGGTGGGGAACATAGTTCCAGGGGGGCAATAATGTCCTGCAAAGCAGGAGAGTGGTGGTCTCTGGATACCACCAGTTCCTGATCAGGGATAAATAATAGTGGCATCAAGGTGGGAAAAGATGCAACAAGCTATAAGATATAGATTTTATTTATATTTATATAACACAATCACCACCCTGTTTAACCAAATACCTTAATGGTGATGTAATCTGACATTATTTGGGTATTGTAATTATAGCTTTTAAAACATGTTAATTCTTATACATTAGGCAAAAGCAAGTAAATTCATTGTGATGCTATGAATCTATGAAGTATCAAACAGTGCTTCTAAATTTTAACTGAACACATATTTGTGTGAAATATAATGGCACCTCGAAGGCAGGCATATCGCGCTGGACACTGCTGACACTGTGAGCGGTGAGTGAGGTCAGTGCGGTTGCTCAGTGTCCCCGGCAGGCAAGCATTAGTTGGTTCATTGGGTTTTGAGGAACCAGGAGGACAGACAAAGCTATAGGATTCAGGCGAACTGATCAGAATCATAGAAAAACAATGCCATGGCAGGCTTATAGTACAGTCAGGATTAAAAAAAATCCTTTGTGAGAAGATTTTTAATGCATGTGTCAGTGTCATTATCTATAACATAAATATACAGTATTAAAAACACAAGTTTGCAGCATGCTTGACAGAAAACCTTTTCTTAGACCTGAGAAGGTTACTTACCCTTGCATGCAGTCCACATCAGGGGCTCTCAGAGCTACCTGTGTGCAGGCCTTCCCAGCATAGCACTCTCTGCAATCAGCCAACTCATCCTGACCTTCAAGGGGGTTGAATGAGCCTGGTGGACAAGGCATAGGGTTGCTTGTCCCCTGAGGACAATAAAAGCCAGGAGGGCATTTGAGACAGTCCTTCACACCTGGGGGAAATAGTCACAAACATATCATTTCATGCTAGGATGAATATAGTGTCAGAATACACCTGCTTTATTATGATGTCTGTTAAGATTCATGTTTAAAGCCTGTTGGCATTTTTGTGATCTATCCCTGTTCTATACTGCTCATGTAACACAGACAGCTTCCCTCAACATCTTTTCTATAGTGGACTCACAGCTCCAGCTTGCTATCAGCAGTTGTATTTTTTTATTGACACTTTCTCTCTTTGCCCTCCTGGCATCCATCTGTTGCAGTTTCTCATCCATATAATCCGGTTCATCGTGGTAACTAAACAACACTTACATATTTATACTATCACTGAGTTTTTGCTATGATAAACTGCAAAGGCACCATAATAGATTAAGCTGAGCTTTTGAGGGAGCTGTTTCCAAGGGTTAGATTTTACTGTAAAAATAAATGGCAAAAGGAAAACATTACCTGATGAGGGTTATATGAACTCACTTATTGCCCCTTGATGAGGGGTGAAGGTGCCTTGAGGACATATCACTTCTTCCAGGGTGCCAGCAGGGCAATATCTCCCCCGAGCACAGGGAAAGCCAGGACCTGATGAGCCTGTCTCTCACACACACACACACACACACACACACACACACACACACACACACACATACAAAACATGCAAATTGGGACATTGGGCATAGTGCATGTTGCAGTAACATTTTAGCTTTAAATTTGATGTCATGTTCACGTATGGCTGTAGTTAACCTACTGTTAAACAACTTTGTTTCAGCATTTCAGTATTTGTTGCTCCATTAGAGTCGGTGTACTAGTGCTCAGACTTACCTGCAGGACAGAAGCGTCCTTCTCTACATCTCTTACAGGCTGCCCTACTTGTCTGACCCAGTTGTTCCCCTGCTGTACCAGCAGGGCAAGGTGACCCATGAGGGGTGGCAGTGCCTTCTTCACAGTAATAGCCCTGTGGGCACAGGAACTGGGAGGTAGGTCTCCATGAGCTGCCTTCCAGACAGTAAAACCCTAGAGAAAAGTATTTATAGGTAAGGTCAAAGGAACATTTACACGATATCATACAGCAAAGTCACGTAAAACAATTAGCTAAATAAAATTGGCCTATTACACTAGAAACAACATAAACAAGTAGGTACATTTTTGGTTAAAGTGATGATTTTCTGCAGAAATTATGGTCACTGGATGTGAAACTGCGAGTATAGCAACACAGCTTTGTCAGTCTACCTGCAGGACAGATTGTACAGTCTCTAAGCCTCTGCAGACCTTCTTTAGAGCCATAAGTCCCTGCAGGACAAGGTACAGCTACACCACCTACACAGTAGTGACCTGGGGTAAAGAAAAACATATTCAAATACATATTGGGCTGTGATATAAGTGACAGTAAACAATGATAAATACTTACCTACAGGACAGACAATACATACTAACTCCTCCCTCGTGTCTTTGTATGTTCCTGGTCGACAGGTGTTGGGTTGACTTGATCTGTGCACCAGTTGGCTCCAGCGGGAGGCCATTGCTCCCCCACACAGTAAGGACGTATCATTACAGCTACGGCAGTAAGCCTGTCCAGGTGTGGAGGACCAACCAGGGGGACAGGGAAGAGGCTGTGACATCCCGTTATCTGGACAGTAACTTCCTATGGCAGAATAAGGACACATTTCGTTGGGGGCCTTAATAATCACAAATGAACACATCTATTATTTAAGTCCACTTCCAAATGGGCTTTTATTACTGCCTTACCTGCTGGACACTGCAGACATTGGATAGTGCACACAGTGGAATAGAAGCCAGGGGCACAATCATTACACACAGTATGATCTAGGCTGGGCTCCTTGCCAGGCCCACACTATAAGGCATATATAAGAGATTGATAAAAGAGCAAGGAGAAAAAGCATATGACTTTGATTAATTCTAATTTCTAGGAACACTTCACCAACCACACTACTGTCAAACATTTTGTTCTCAGATACAAAATGTTTTTTATTATGATGTATCTGGAATTGAGTCTGCTGCAGTGGATACCTTCTGAGGGAATCCAGAGGTGCAGACAGAGTCTACAGGGCAAGTCAGACACTGTAGGACCCCCTCAGGAGAATGTTTTCCTGGGGGGCATAATGAGAGCATCCCATCAGCTGGGTCACATGAAAAACCTGCAGGACACAACCTACAGTCCATTCTGTCCTCTGAACTGATCAGGCCTGGATAACAAGGCTGCAACACAGAGAAATGAAAGGAGTAAAGACAGAATCATAATGACATACAGCATCAAGCACAGTATTTGAGGTATTTCAGGTGTAGATACACATGATGAGGGGAAGACGTAAAACCAAATGTGAACAGACCTTTTGCACAGTGGGCATTCTGACTAGTCCGAAGGTGTAACCTGTAGCTGACTCTTGACTGTGGCTCTCTATGGTGGTAATTACTGGTTTCCACATTCTGACACGTCAAAATGTCTGCTGTGCAAAAGGTCTATTCACCTGCTGGGAAGTAAAAGAGGCTATTTCTTTGGCTTTCAAAGGAGGCCAGAATAGAACAGGTTTAGGAGACACTGAGCTGTATGATTATGTTTTTTTGAAGTGGTCTACTACCTTGCAGTCATTGATACTGCTTTTTCCTGTGTAGAGGTTAAATGTTCCCGCTGGACATCTATGAGGTGCAGATAGATTGCCTGGACAACTATAGAACATAAATATATTATTTTAGAGCCAAATGTCTTACAAGTGATTAAACACATTTCATTCTTGATATGTTAATAAAAATTCATTCATTTGATTCATGAAAGTAACAAAAACTCCAATTTATCTATTTACTTAATGTGAATTAAGATTTTTTATGACTTACAAATGGCCAGAGGGACACTCTAAACAAAGCTGGTGGGAGAAGTACGTTCCTCCTGGGCAATAGTCCAGGTCTGCCGCTTTGCTGACAAAGGGGTCTGCACTCCCTTCAGATGATTCTTACACAAATAAATTAATGTAAGAAAGGCTGCAGAAATATTCAAGATGGTTTTGCTTCTTCTTAAATTAGTTTAATTTGTGAAATAAACTGAATAAACCATAACAGGAATTGTAATTACCTGAGGCAAATCCAGACTGTGTCAGCAGCAGAAAAATCCACAAAGCTGAAAAAAAAACCACACACATTACTTTCAGTGAGCACATTATTATTGAATCTTCAAGTCCGGTTCAGTTAGTTGTATATTTTCATTCAAAACTCTTTGGTCTGAGCCAACATGACTGATGTTTTGAAGGCATGAAAGTGAGAGGCCCTCAGTCAGTGAAACTAAAACAAGAGCACGAAACATGATTCCTAGGTGACTGCTCTAGCTAATAATGGTGTGCCATCGTGTTCTGTAACTGTACCTTCCACCTTCATAATGTATGAGAATGTGCTAAAGCTAACCTAGATATTGCCTCTGTTAGTAGCTCTGATTAATTATTTATGAAACCTTTGTAATTCATTTAGATGTTATAACAAATATAAAATATAATACAGGAAAGATTTTAAAATGACTTAATTTCTGGAATCATATAAATTAGGCTAATGTTGAATTCTTCATCACAAAAGACCCTTTTGTCTTCAAAGGCTTCAGAGAAATGCCAGACACACCCTCTGTGTAAGCAGACAGTGAGCTGCAGTGCTGCATCTGCAGACATATGTGTTAACCACAGTGTCATGTTCTGTATCTTTTCTTCAAGCCAGGTGCAAAATTAATGTTTTCCATTAAGGCATACATAAATTTGGAAGTTTAAATGTTGGTGGATTATTGGTGTATTGGTTTTGAATATATGCTTTTGTCCCTTACACTTTCAACAGAAATTTAATTTTCCAGGAAGTCAAATGGAATAAATGGAAACTTGAGAATTATTTTTACATAGCTCTAAATCCTGTTGTATACCACTTCCTGTTCCTGTACCTAAAGGTTGGAACGTGCGTGTGTGGGCATCTCAGTATATTTTCTGCAGGTGCAGGCATCATCAAACTCGAAGAGCACAATATATTTGATTGCTTGTTTTTCAAGGCAGCAGGACTCAACAACAAGGGGGGGCAATAATGAGAATCTCAGTCCACTTCACATTGTTTTTTTTTTGGCTGACACAAGGTAAGATTTATATAATCTTTGTATTGGCTTTAAGTAATAGGTGTGTTAAATACATGTATATGCATTCAAGGTTTTTTTGTCTGTAAAGCAAACAAACGTGTTCTCTCTTTGCAGATTTTGTGAGCTGTGTTATCATGAAGGTACCCACTGACATCTTGAGTGTAGTGCTAGGGGATTCTCTAACGTTAAACTGCACCTACAATTGCTCCACTGGATTTGTTCGAGGCTGTTGGAGTAAAGCACCAGACAAGTCTGTCTGCCATGGGACACAGAGCAAAAGCAGGTTTTGCACAACATCTCTTCATCTGTCAAATGTGTCTGCTGAAGATGTGAAGAGCTACATTTGCTACACACAAGGCACAGATGACCCCCAGCTTCCACAAAAAACAGAGCGCATTGTTTTACTGCAACTTGAAGGTAGATAAACAGTATACATCAAAATCAATATTAGATATAGTCTGTCTTGGGCAGATCTTTAAGAAAGAACCAACTAAAAAAAGTGCTACAAAGTCAGAAGTACATCTAACTTCAGTCTTTTCTGCTTGTTTGTTTTCAGCTCAAACAAGTGTCCCAAACTGGACCGTTACCTCAGAGACTGCAACTAAAAATGGTGAGAACCTTGTATGATTATAAATCAGATATAAAATATTTTATGATCACATTACTTTTATTTATTTATACTATTTTTCTCAGCATCTCTTCCGGCTAAGCCAAAAGATTCAAGTGGAGGTAAGATGGCACTTTGTGACAGTACAGAACATTAAGATAGATAATGTAAGACTAGGTATGAATTATGTATAATTATTTTGTATCATCATCTATATGTTTAACTGACAAGTTAGAAGTTGCCCTTTCAATCCAATACAATCCAAGTCTATACTTCTGTGTCAATGTTAACAGGAGAATTTACTGGAATTAAGGTTTTAGCAACAGTTAGCGTTGCTGTGGCCATGATGCTTACAGTATTGGCTGCTTGCCTGTGTCTGAATTGGAACAGACAAAGCTGGAATCGTAAAGGTGATTACAGAATATTACACTCTGAACAACTATTGATGAATGAGAAATTACATATAATTTTTATCTTTTATCATTTGATTAACACTGTCATAAATCCCAGGGGAGCCTGTTCTTTCCAGGTCAAGGTAAGCACATTTTACAAATGACTATTTGGGTAAACTTTAATTTGATTTTCTCAAAATTTCTCATTAGTTACATATTTTTTCTGTCTCAGTTCATCGCAGCCTTCTGATGCCGTCCTCTCACCAGTGAAGGGTAAACAGTTGAAAATCTGAAATATAAAATGCAAGTGTTTTAGCATCCAAATGCTAATTCATTTTCACCTGTCATATTCACCAGGGTCACTGTCCATACAAAGTGAAAGAGTGACTTTGAGGATTCCAACATCAGGTAAGAAAATCTCTGGAAGAGTCACACAACACAGCTTTTCTATGTGACACTGCATCACAATACAATGTAACAATACAAAAACAGCTCATATCTGATATAATTTAACAATTTCTTTGGCACAGATAATGAAAGTGACACTGAGGTTCCCTATGCTGACATAATGATCGCTGCCCGAGGTGTCAGTACACCAGAGCTCACTAATGTTTTGTATTTGACTGCTGGAGATCAAAAGGAGGTGAGAGACAACACGTTTGTCACTTTTATCTTACTGAAGCCTAAATTCAGCCGCGTGCCTTTGAAGCCAGAGATCACAATCACAAATCTGAAACCTGTGCCTATGTTACAGTTGACTGCTGTTGGTGCACAAGGAGGTACACTGAAGATCTAGATTATTTCGTCTTAAATTGAGCAGTTACTTGGCTATGCTTCATCCTCATAGGGGGGACAGCAGTCACTTTGGATTAACCAAGAAGAAACTTCAGTGATGTGGATACAGTCCATTTTACATTATAACTTTGACACGTTTATACAGTGTGTAAATATTAATATTGCAATATGTGTTTGTATGAATCATGTACAGTCAGCCACCAGTTTATTCTATCAACTAGATTTGACTAAACTTAACAAACTGCTTTCAATGTTGCAACACAACTCAACAACACCACAGCTTCTAAAAGTGAGAGATCATTAGTAGAAAAGGCTTGCCATCCCCAACATACTACTTGAGTTTTTTTTCTTTTTCTCTGCTTCCTCTCCAGTGGTGGGGAGATGAATCAAAGTCTTACCTGCAGGCCTCACGATCAGCTGACAGGCTGCATGTGCCCCTGCCCAGAGAAGTCAGCCGGAAGATGAGCACCAACTCGGAGTATGCGGTCATCACATACGCCTGAGGGCAGAGATGGGACACATGTGTGACTCTATACACGCTATAAATGCTAATATACGTTGTAAATAACGCCATTTTATCTGAACGCGTTACACTGTTTGCTTCAAGAGTGCTATGAACCCGCAACGATATCCAATAAAGACATTATTTCTTGTGAGTTTAACGATGTTTGGGCCTTGTCAGTATCCGTAGTCAGAGCTGTTGCTACAGAAACAGTCATCAACAAAAAGCCTTGTGTCCCTGTCCATAGCATTTAAAAGGAAAGGTGGATACGAATTGCAAGTTATTTCAGGTAACAGGTGTAACCCACTACTTGCGTTTTGACATTTTCTAAATCTCACTTGTATATATTTATATATAAGCCGATAGTCGTGTTTAGCTAATGTACTTAACCACAGGCGTTAAGTTAATGTTATCTTCTTCAGAAAGTTGCCAGCTAACAATAGCTGTTCATCCCCTTCTGTGCCACACAAACGGACGAAAGTAAGTAACCGACTGACGAGAAACTTCTCAGAAATCCCAAGTCCAAGTTGACCGGAAAAAAAAAAAAATGTCGGTACCTTTCTCCAACACTCACCTGCGGATCCCGCGAGGATTTGGTACAATCCTGGAGGGGCTGACCAGAGAGGTCCTGCGAGACCAGCCTGAAAACATCCCAAAATATGCTGCACGGTACTTCGACTCCCTTCTCAAACAAAGAGAAGGTAATTCCGACCTCCTGCGTGGTGAAATGAGATAAATGCCAAAGTGTTGTCAAATTATTGTTTTCTTTTTTTTCTTGTAGAAAGTGGCATGGACCCTGCTGAGTGGGCTGCCAGACTGGAAGATAGATTTTACAACAACCATACATTCAAGGCTACTGGGGTACGAAACAAACCTACAATAGATAAGCCTACAGCTGTCAGCACACATAAATCTCCCCTCTGTTTATCAGTGAGTCTCTACTTACTATTACACCTTGGTGTTATTTGTTTTCACCCCAGCAGGCTAGTCCTGAAAAAGAGCCTGTGCCAGAAGTCGCCATTTTCAAGTGAGTCTCACTTTCATGTCCAATCAACAGCCAAGAGGATGAACATGAGGGAAAGGATAGTGACAAGTGAACATGAGAATGCAATGTTTTTTTTGTCAGGTTTGTTACTAAAGGTTTTACATTGGTAGCTGTTTGTTGTGAGGTTTTCTGTAGTCCTAATTAGGAAAATTAGCAAATGGATTTATTCAATTAAAGTCATCTGAAAAATCTGCAGTTATCGCTGCAGTCACTCCACAGTCACTGCACAATTGTTAAAATTATCTGTTCAGATTTTTATAAGCAAAAGCAGTAATATTATGCTGACATATTTCTGAATGTGGATAGTACAGTCCCATCTAATACAACTCTCCAGATAGGTGTGGAGGCCCAGAAGTACAAAATGTATTGAAAATACTGGTAGGTTTGCAGAGTCAAAGGTGAGACCAGAAAGAGCAGGACTGATCCACAAGAGATCACCAGCTGCAGCGACATGAATATCAATCAAATTTCCTCCTGGTCATACTAAACATTTCTTACCTTAAGTCTTTAATTTTGATTGGTACTGTTTTAGAGAAAAATCCCAAACTGAAGATGAATCAAGTCATGCAAGAGAAGCTTCAAGTCTTTCCACCACACAACCCAACGTATCTGAGGAGGTTGATTCAGCTGAAAGCACAGAAGAAGAAAATCCTGATGTTACAGACAAGCACATTATTTCAGTGGAAAAGGGAATTTCAGAAGAGGAATTCACCAACAGGCGACCAGCTGCAGATGTACAGTCTGATGTGCTGAGTGGGACAGAGGAAGAGAAAGACCCAGCAATAAATACACATGATAAAGTTGACTGGGCAGCTAATGAAAAAGATAATAGGTCTGTTCCAGACGAAGATGTATGTCAATCTGAGTTAGAGTCTGATAACTTGCCATCATTCAGTGGGGTGTCTAGTATAGATGTTTGTGCTCAGGAGTTAAGAATGACTGAAGATGAGGTGGGTAATAAACAAGACTCTGCAGTTGTAAATAAGCAGACTTCAGACTCAGAAGGAGAGGAAAATACTAAAGTTGAAGAGCCAGTGGAGGCCCTTCCATATTCTGGGCTGGCTGATGTGGACATTTGTACTACAGAGCTTGGTGGAACTGTGAGAGCGATGGAAATATCCAATGATAACGATATACATGTAGTTGAAGAGGAAAGCCTAAAATCTCAACATGAGGAAACTCCTCAACAATCACCATTGTCTCAATTTGAAACCCATGAGCACAATCAAGAAGAAACTGAAGATCAGACAGAAAAAACAAAAGGAGAGGAAGAAACAGAGACTGAAGCCTCTTCTGGGGAAAAACATGAAAGTTTAGCGCATATTGAGAGTTGTTTAAATAGTAATGCTATACCAAAGGAGGATTCTTTGGTTGAGATTAGCTTTGAAGATGTTCCAGAGGCTCAGCAGATTACTGAGGTTGGGGAGAAACAGCCAGAGGAAGAGGGATCAGTAGAGGTCTTACAGACTAAGATATTAGAATTGCAACAGGAGGAAGAGTCAATTTATGTTACTGCAGTGGCAACAGACCAAAATATATCTAGTCCACAACACCATGAGCAATCTGAAAGGGAGGGAGTTGAAAAGGATTTTCCCTCTGAAGGGGAAGAAATGGAAAGTCGGCGCAAGGCTTGGGACATGATGAAGGAGAAGGTGGTCACAAATTATTCTAATCTGAATAACAGTGATGATGGTGATGATGATAGTGATGATCATGAGAAGGCAGAAGGTGTTAGCTCATCACATCAGCCCACCACTGAGGCAGCTGAAGAGAACCCAGAGGAAGAAACTGATCACACAAATGACGATAATGAGAAGCTAACAGAAGGTGAACTTTGCCAGAATGAGGATTCTGAGAAAGAGATAAAGTCAAATGACACTGACTTTAAAGAAGATGAGACATTTGGAAGAGACAAAGAGGACATACATACAGAGGGTTATAGTGAGACTGAGGAAGAAGACCTTAATGATGTTGATGTAGAAAATCATTCATCTCTTGTAACCCAGTCAAATACATCAGCAGCTGCAATGAAGGCAGGGAATGAAACTTTAGAGGCAAGTGCACAACATTTCCCAGAGGACAGTCAGAGAGCATGTGCAGAGTCACGGCTAGAGGATACAATAGAAGAGAAAGAGGTCACACCAAATGAAGCAGATAAAGTTGCAGAAGAAGAAAAGGCTGATTCTGATGTCCAAAAGAGTGATGCAATGTGTGAAAAGGAAAGCATCAGCCTCACTCATAGCGGAGATAGGACAGCTGCTGACCATGAAGGAGAAGAAAGGCCACTTTTGTCTAAAAAGGATACCACAGATCCTGGGGTCAGGAGTAGTGACAAGGTAAAGGGTCTCACATTTCATACATTTCTATATGCCTATAGCTTTACATATGAACATTATTGCCCATTTGTTTCCATAATTTGTATGATTTGAATTATAATAGAAGTTGTTTACAACTCACCACATCTCCTCCACTTTTATCAGCAGACTGAGGATAAATGTTACACTTTCAGACAGAGGCGTTCTTAGCTAGGCTGCTGTCTGCTCAGCTCCAGTTCCTGTCCTAGGTTACCTATATAAGTAACTCTTTAAGGACAAGTCTAATCAACACATTCTCTCAAAGGGTAGGTGATTGATTTAAAAAAAAACAAAAAAAAAAACAGCTTGTTGTCTGGATGACATATGGTAGCCACTCTGATCAACTTTTAACATCATTGAGAGGTTCACAGTTAAAATGGTCAGAACTAAAATTGTCATTTCAGTCTCAAAATTCAGCATTTTCTACATCTTTGTCAATATATGGGTATGTGCAAGATGCTGTCTGAGGCCTATACTATGCCGCATGCTCATAAAACTATAATATAGTTGCTTTGTTAGTGCCAGATCCACTCTCCCCTTGGAAGCCACCACAGCCTCCACAGATTGAAACTTGATTCAATAATCTATCATCATAAAAGACAGACTGGACAATTTGTCTTATGAATTAGGCCTTTAACATTTTTATTGCTGTCACAGTTAGTCCCGTTTGATTTGTCTGGACCAACAGGGCTCTAAACACGAAGGGAGGGAGTGTAAGAAGGGGCACTAAGAACGTTACCATGGTAACCCCCCACCAACCTGCTCTCTCCTCGTGTCGTCATGGAATTAATAAGAGATGGTGATGCTGAGAGTTGCTAGGCACCATCTGTATCAGTGATCTACCTTTTAATAGCAGTTTCTATATGACCAATGAAATAATAATGTGTTTCTGTATATGATGTTCAAATGAAACACAACTATCACAGAACTGTAGAGTTCATCTATTCTAACAGTGACCTGGCTGCAGCATCTCAAATGACATCTATTTTTTTTTTTTTTTTTTTTTTTTTTTTTAACTTTTTTGCCTTTAACTTGCTGTTCACAAGTGCCCGCAATGATGCTACAATGCTCTAATCATCTTAGGCGGATAAATGCTGTGCTAGATCCACTTATGATTACGCTACAATCCACTATTATGATTGATTACAGTAAATTTAATTACACACGGTGGTTATCATTCCAAAAAATTAGCAAAGTGAATTGATTAAGTGAGTGATCTTAGTGAAATTAGGCGTGAGGATAACTAAAATATCGTTTGAATGATTAGCAAATCATCAGGAGAGTGTTAAAGTCAGAGATATAACTCAGATAGATGGATGTTTTCTGTTTCTCTTCCTCTCCGTCTTGTCTCTGAGGCTGGCAGAGGAGTGTGGGCGGCCATACCAGCTGGGATCAGAGGGATGGAGAGGGCTGTTAGCTCACTCTGCCTCTAATAAATTTATAACACCTCCTAGTGTAAAAACAGTCCAAGATGCTTACACTTTTTTATTTCCACGCTATTAGTACAATTTGAAAGTCAGCAATTATTTTTTGTGACCATCTGGCTTTTACATAGTATTTCTATGTTGGTCATCTGTTTTTATTTGTGGAGTTTATTATTGTAACAATGCAACTTGTGAAGTTTTTATGGTGCTCAGTCTATGTGGTAGTCACTTTGCACATTCCTTTTTAATATCCAGACTAAATATGTCCATAATTTTCACTTTCTTCAAAACAGAACTTTAAATTGCTGAAATTGTATTCAGCCTGTCTCAGTCTTTAGACTGTGCCTGGTTAATGTTACTGTTCAGTTAAAGGTCTGTAACAGTAATTTGAACACAGTAGGTCAGCAACCTTAATGATACTGAAAAGATGGAACACATACTGTCATGTTTGTAGGAGGTCTCTCTTTTCCGCCCTCCCTCTTCCTCTCTTCCTCTCTTTCTGACTGTATGTCTCTCCCTCTCACTCTGCGTGAGCGGGTGTTACTGAACATACAGTGATTGTTAGTAAGAGCCAGTGAGGCATCTGTATTATACCGGAGACACATTTAAAGAGAGCTTTGCTTGGTCCACATAGAAATTGAGACATACAAGTCATACTAGGTCAGCACACCTGAAGACTGAAGTCATCTCTGAGAGTAAGACATGGACTGTCACAATGTAAGTAAAAGCTTCAGATTAAACTTTTTTTGATATATTTTCTTTTCTGTTTTAAATCACTTATTAGTCACGAATGGTTTTACTTGTGTTTGTTTTTCCTCATACTGTCATGCATAGTGTTGATGTTTTTGTCTCTTTACTCTTTGAGTAAAATGTATGTTAACCATTTGTGTCTTTATGACTCTTAAATGGTATTTCTTCCACAGAGACACTACAAAGCTCCATTTTATTTATATATATATAAAGCTCTCAAGCTATTGTCATCATAAATGGACATTATTTTACATGAGATTTGCTTCTTAACATCAAGTCTTGATTAAGTCTGAGGACCCTGAGTTAATAAAAACCATAAGACTCATGAGAAGATGTGTAGCCAGCAAAATTCAGTGTAGCAGCCCTGCATCTCTGCTGCTGCAAATGAGCTGGCTTCTGGCAGCTCAGTGAGCAGTCAGACAGAGAGGCTAATGAATGCTGGCTGAACAGGTGGGTGGTCACACTCCTACATTGGAGGGGTTTCACTGGAGACATGATGCACAGCTTCACTAAGGTAGTGGGATGACAGTGGGCTTGTTCTGTGGGCTGCCTTTGTATGAAATGTCAATCTGTTTCTATAAGCAAAGCACGGGGTGTAGTTGATCTGTGTTTGCCATTCAATTTGAATTGGTGTTTACATAACCTACCAAAAGCCTTGGCGCTATTCCACTGACACTTTATGACAAGCCAGAATTTCTCTTCTTCCCACCCTACTTTTCCAATGGGACAGTGGATGCTGCTCTTGTGTTGACTGCAGTAACATTTTTGCTCAGTCATCTTTTTCAGCCAAAGACTGAGACTTTTTTCTCCTTGAAAGATGATTTTAAATCCAATGCTTTTCTTTTTTTTTTTTTTAATAAGTCATGTTTAGCTGAAAATAAAAATGATTAGCTATAAATAGCACAGTAATCTTTTAGACCAACTTTCTTTTTTCTTTTTTGTTGCTTTTTTTTGTTTTACAAACAATAATCAGTGATCTGAAAATCATTGTCTTTTGGGAGTCCTTAGCAATAATCCCTAACCAATCCTTAACAAAAAACAACACAGCTGACCACAGTCATTTTTCACAAAATAATCTTACTCAGACATGTTTTCTCCAGCAGCGTATGACAACAGGAGAAAGCGGATGCAAATACAGGAGGGTAATGTTAAGATATGGACCTCTTGAGAGTCACATAATAAAAGTACTACTCGGCAACAAGTATGCATCCCTTTGTGCCAAAAAGACAGTGCTGTATATACAGTGAGTTGTAAAAAATGTGTTAATTGTCTGTTCAGGATGGGATTTTTATGCCAGTGCATCTTCATATGCTCATGGAATGTGCTGTCCTACTGTAAGAAACCCGTACTTTGTGGTCCTTTCAGCAGGAGGAATGCAGCCGGCCCCAGGAGGAGGAGGACATTATGGACATACCCCTGGATGACCCCGAGGCCAACAGGGCTGCTGCCAAGATCCAGGCTGGCTTCCGTGGCCACATGACCCGTAAGAAGATGAAGCCGGAGGACAAAGCAGAAGGGGAGGAGGTGAGCAGCACTGGGGATGTGCTCAACGGCAGCCAGGGGGACACAGGTCAGTGGTGTAGAACCAAGGGATAAGACTAGGCCCCATAATGCCGTTAAAAAAGGCATTATGGCTAGTGACTATAAGGATGGTAACAGAGGCTCTCATCAGGAGCTATGACTACAGTAGGTGACATGAGGTAAGTGATGAAGAGCAAAAGTTGACCATATACAGATTCTCATGTTACTTTAAGTTAAAGTGATTTAATATTCTATACAATAATAATTTATACAGTAAGTAAGTAAAGGTTGGGCATAATGTAGTATTGCATGGGGCTGTTACTTAGCATGATGTTTTTAAGGATGATCTCCATTTTGCTGGTAGAGCATTAGTCTACTTTGGTTTTACAGGTGTCCCATCTAAAGATGAAAGTAGGAAATCGCAGTTATGTTTTCTCAGAGCCACTCTACACTACACTACACAGGAACCGTTACAGTTTACCCAGTTACACACTGGGTAAAGAAACCATTTAAAAGCTATACATAATTAAACACACATATTAGAGCCCCTTGTGGATTACACCAAGTGTAATTAATGCAATACATTGAGCGAGTCACTGAGTGACTAATTTAATTATCAATGAGGTTTCCAGCAACAGATGATCGAATCTTTCAATTAATTCTTCTTGTAAAGGGTAAAATTAATCTACTTTAAGATATACTGTTAAAGAATGAGAGGAGGTCGTTTCACATGGAAAATATCAAGTTACATTCTCGCAATGTTCAGTTGTTTTCCAATTGTTATTTTTAAAACTATGGTGGAGGAAATGGTTTCAGAATTCAGTTAGTCCAATTTATGTGTTCCCCTGTGGCTGTCCATTATTTCAACGCAGATAAAGGTTGCATTTTTAAGCTTATCCAAACCAAACACTTCTGCAAACAACAACTACATGAAATAAAATTCTCAAAAATGATATCCACAATTAAACATCAAATATCCACTCAAATCATATATTTTTACCTGAACCATCAGGAATATGTTAATTAGACAGGTTCTTTGAGAAAACAGAGAGATAGAAAATTAGAGATTGGTTCTTTGAGAAATAACAGTGAAAAAAAGAGCAATAAGAAAGGGCTTTAGATGCCCAGTCCTCAAAATTTTTCCCTTTTCTTGTAAGACAAAGCAGCATTTTCTTTGGGGATGTGACTGGCACAAGGGATCTGTTTCAATGATTCTCCCTAACCCATTTGCCAGCTGCCTGGCATGCTTATGTAGGAGATGTATTTATAGCTCCAGGTGCTTTAGGTACAGTATATGTTTCAGAGGGACAGCAAAATTAATGGTGCTGTCGGACTGGAACCGAGCACCCCGGACACCTCCCATTGGAGGAGACCCCCTTTTTCACAAGATAAGTGGGTTTATGAGCTCATCAGATGTACCACACTTCACAGGAAATCAAGTTCCCAGCATTCAACTATACTTTAAAACTTTTAAAATTCTACTTAAATATTTTTGCATTATAGCAATATTCCTTGAAAACGAATCCACCTTAAACAGAATATACAATATAAAGTTTTTGTTCTTCCACAAGTAACATTTCAGTTTGCAACTACATATGGAGGCGTCTAACCTTGACGTAAGAGGGTGCATAGAAACTGTTTATTCCAGACTCTGCAGTGCTTAACTACGCCCTGCCTGTTTCTGTTTTTAGAGGCAGGAGGATCGGGGACAGTAGAGAGAGACGACACATCTGTGCCAGAGCAGTGACACCCCTGTCCTGACCTGGATGGAGAGAAAGAGGGGGAGGAAGGTAGCGAGAGATAGCTGGCGTTAGCTGGCTGGGCTGGCTTTAAGACACACCTTTTTACCCCAGGAGTCATTTTCTTTTTCAACAAAAATTAGCAGTAGGAAATGAACAGTTTAGAGGGTGTGTTATGTGAATTTTGTGAACTTTAACACTCCTTCTCTGCTTCCCCAGCAGTCTCATCAGTACGGATGTCTTTGACCCAGAATTTGCAACTCACTGCATGTACTTGTGAAACTTCTGGTAGTGTGCTAGTTTTTAGATGATGATCTGTGAATGTGAAAATGAATGTCCTCTAAATGCTAAACAGGGCTTATTTGGGATGGTACTGTTCATACCATCTGTGTATAAACCTTGTATGCATCAGCATTAGACTTTGCGTAAGTAGTGGCTTAAATAATTTATTTTGCTTTATTTTCTGATGTGCTTTTATCTTGATTATTATTATTTATCTATTTGACTTGCTTACAAAATGATTAAAACATCAAAAATATCAAAAGAGAAGTAGCTATGTATGTTCTAGTTATTCTAAGTTACTTAATTCAAATTGCAATTGTCTTGATTTATCTTTTTGACCACAAGTAAGTTCTCTTTTCACCTGTTCGAGCATTTTCTATAAATCTGATCTTCCAGAACAGTGAGCATGCAGTAATTACACTTTTTTTTCCAGATGCATTTTACAGCTTTACCTTATGAGACCCCGGTTCAATATGCTCTGTTGTTGTGTTGGTAGGTTTGTTTGACTTATCTTAAATCAGGTGTGTGAAATTCTATTGTCAGAGTTTGCAGAGCTTTCATGCTTTAAACCTAATTGAATAGTATCTTGTTGAAATTTGCTGTACAGTCTTGGCATTACACTAATAAATCCACCTCAACTATATGATGAAATGTCTGTTTAAGACTTCATTGATACAAGTTAAGGATCTGTTTTCTTCAAACAGCAACTTTACATTGTCTGTCAACTACAACACTACAACAGCCAGAACCTCTCTTTCTTTGTGTGCCTGTGTGTGTGTGTCTGCGTGTGTGTGTGTGTGCACACGCGTCACTGCAACACAAGCAGAGCTGATAATTGGAGAAAACAAGTGAAGCCATGAAACCGGAACAATGTTTTGTCTCCCGTGTGGTTCACTTACACAAGAAACTCATGATTAATTCATAACATAAAGCTGTGCATCTGTGCATTTCTAATATTTCAGAGTTACAGTTTCACTAGATATATTAATTTCGTTTATACTACTAAAAATAACTATTGGAAAGGGTGATTTAAATAATAAGATTGTTGTCAAGTTGTAGAGTCTCAATGGTAGTTTCTGTATAAGCCATAAAATCTTGTCATCCTATCAACACCTACACCGGAGTGATGTGTGTACCTGTCGAATATTTAGCAATACATGGCCCACCTTTATTGCACTAAGGCTGTGCAAATGACAAAAGAATATCACTTTTTTTTTTTTTGCTTTGTTTGCCCAGGCAGTCTTATTCGCTTTATGAGAAACAGGCTAAAGCATCTTCAGTCTCCCAATGCTCCCACTCAGCCCACCCACGCACATCTGAGCCACACAGCACACTGCACAAACTCAAACTGCACATGCATTCAACACTATCCATACTTTAGTATGCAGATCCCACTGAAGTCACTCGCTCTCATGCACACGCACGCACGCAAACACGCACACACACACACGGGTACTTGTGTCACCAGCTGTAGAGGTAACCAACATGAGTCTTGCGCTCAGTGGTTTTGCTCAGCCAGAGTGCAGAGCACTTCCTTCTCAGGCTGACATTCCTCCTCCACCGCACTCTCATAAACATCCTCTATGGGTTTTATATGGACCTATTCTCTCTTTTCTCCTACTCAGTCCCAGAGGTGCCACGGCCACGTTCTCCTGTCTCTTTAATGACTGTGGGTGAACAATCAATATTCTGCACACCTCCAAACATAGCACAACACCCACTTGGTGCTGTAAATTGAATTCTGAGAGTAAGGGGAAAGACATGTTTTCAAAAAGAATGAGCCTGAAAATCGTGTTAGTGAGGGTCCTCGTGTGAGTCATGTGAGTTTGCAAAGCACATGGTATCCTAAAACCTACCAGAGAATAACAGTTGTGTCCCTGCCTTTTACAATGTGTTAAGTACATAAGTAGACTATTTTAGGAGTAGATCATATGAGAGATTTGCTTGGCTGGTCTGTTCTTTTTCTCAGACAGCTTGTCGGTGAGAGAAGATCCCTGTCGTCTCCTGGGTGATAATTAAAGATGAATAAGCCTGGGCAAACAGCAGAGGGCGCAGTTATCTGCTTTCCAGTTGTTACGCCTGTGGCCTCACCATCTTAGGAGATGGTGAGAATTTTTTTATACACATAACAGTAGTAAGCGGATATCGATGAGTGGGCCTTAGTGCCACAGCTGAATAAACACATGATAGATCACCATCTGTCACACGGTCAAATAGGAGGAATCCCTGTCAAAAGACATCACATCTGTACATCTGAGACACAGGATGGCATCAGACTCACTGTGAACTAAATATGAAAATGGTTTCTGCCATAACACGCGGACCCAAACTGACTGAGACACGCAGGCCCCGTCTGCGCCCCGTCTCTCTCACTCTATTGACTGGGAAGTGTCCGCCTTGATTTAGAGTGTGTTAGAAGATGAGAGGAAGAGGGAGGTGCTGCTTTTAGTAAGGGCAGAGGTGGAGGGGAAGAGGTTCAGCTTTGATGGCTGACTACACAGGAGTCTGAGCCCTGGGAGAGTGGTGGCGAACAGCAGCTGTTCCCACAGTCCTGGTGCTTTCTATCAACCGTGCCTCCTCCTCTGCATAAAACCTCCCTTTGTTGTCAAACAAAATGCTCCAAAAACTCAACAAAAGACTTCTTTCCTGAACTGGGAGAGATGACATATAAAGCATATGACTCATCAGTGCATAGAGACTAATGCCACAAGCTTCAAAACACAGTGAAAATGATGTAACATATGAAAAGTTTACAATTACTAGTGACATGGCAGTGACATTAAAGCTCCAGGAGCAAGAGCTAAATCACTAAAATCCTTGATTCAGCCTTTTTTAATCTTTGCTGTTTTTTTTTTGTTTTGTTTTGTTTTCTTAAAAACCACTCAATATTTTCCTTTTGTTTTATTTACACCTTTTGATTCACGTATTTTCACTTCTATTTTTGTTTTGCACATGCACGGTGGATGTTTAAATGACAGGAAAGAAAAGCACAAAAATGTAGTGTGAAGTATTGTAAGTGTCAGCATTGTTGTTGGCAGCTTCTCCTAAAGTGAGGCCTCTTTCTCCAGATTTCTCCAGCAGCCCCCACTTCATCGCCTCAGTGTAGCTTCTACACCACCCAGAGGCCAAAACAGGTACAGGTCATTCTTTTTACTTGTTTCTTTTTATTCCTTAGCTTTATTCTCATGCAGCTCTGAGCCAGGTATGCAGTGCCACGGATCGTGCATCTCACAGGTACTATAGCAACAAAATGCTTCAGAACTGTGTGTGCGTATGTGTGTGGATCAACGGCAAAGCTTGTTGCCAAGTGATAAATTGTGAGTTTATTGTGAGGCTCCAGACCAGAGAGAAGTTTGCACAATGTGACAGAAGTGGGCTAAAGAAGGGGGAAATTAGTTGTTTTTCAAATGCAGACATTTCAGAGCTTTAAGTGGGCTCCTCCTAGAGCCACTGGTCTGGTTGAAGTACAGTAGTTCCTGTAGGAATTCTTGAAGTTCAACTTATCACTGAATGGAAAAAAAAAAGATAGCACTTCTTCAACGCTTTAAAAAATTAATAGATGCTCTAAGATAAATAACCACCGAAAAAAACACTATTTACTTTCAGTTCCTTTCTGAAAGGGCAGTGAGAAGTAGAAGAGGGGACCTCATCTACACTATGTCTCTGTCTTACTCAAACACACACACAGTTGGCTGTTGTTGGCTGTGAGTGGGGTGCTGTGAGGAGAGTGGGGCTCAGTGTGACCAGGCAGAGGCCAGTGTTGCAGGCAGGCAGTGGAGAGAGTGTTGAGCCACAGAGACGTGCCCAGGGTGGATAAACCATGCTCACTAAGTGGGAGAAAGACTCTGCCCAGGACACAAGATGAAGGTGGAGAGGAAGACCTCCTCTACAAGCAACAGTTTGACTGACACTCCTGTGCTACTGACACTCTGTGGCCTCCTCCTCCTTCTCTTCACAGGTAAGTCAAATCATTTGTTGGGCTATCCAGACTTTAGAGGATAAAGGATTTCCTGGAGACTGCTACTGTATGTTTCAGATGACGACCAAGCAAGCGGATTTTTCCTCAATTGTGTAATTCTAGCAGTTTAATAACAAGAAAAGTGAAAAAGATATTTTTAAATCGCTGTTTTATTTTACAGTCTTTGGTTTCATCTCTTTGTGCCACTTAAAAACCAGATCAAAACCTAAATGAAGTGAGTTAATCCAGGTTAAGTTAGTCGAAGATGTTTTTTCTTGTCCTTGTGTTACAGCATAATGGATTCGTTCATGGGTGGTGCTCAATATTGGTCCCCCCCATCAAACACTCAAAGGAGCCTGGAGTGTCTATTGTAGGTGTGTAAGGAGGGGATGTGTAGGTTAAGTGTGATGATATCAAGTTTAGTGGAGAGCTGTTGAGGAGGGCAGGCCCTGCTCTTTGTGTCTGGGAAGTTTTAGACGAGTTCACGTGAGTGAAAAAGTGATGTCAAGCGTTTAGCTGTGGTGATTTTGGTTTCAAAATGTGTGATTTAATTTCATGGCCGTACCAAGGGTCCAGTTTACCCAACCGGGCCAGTTTCATTAGAGTCACAGGGTCCTGTGTCTTTCTCCAACTTCACCAGTGACAATGAGTTCCTCTCTCTCTCTCTCTCTCTCACTCTCTCTAACCCTCTCTTACTCTTTTCAGTGGAGGAAACTAGTTCCAACAATCATGCCCTTTGTCTTATTGCCTTGGCAACCCCTGTCAGGCGGACCAAATGGTTACCACGGCAATGAGGCGATGCCCTGCTAACTGCCTCACTGCAAAGAATAGTGAACGGGGCAGATTCTCTCTCTCTCTCTCTCCCTTTCTCTCCCTCTCTCTCTCTCTCTCTCCTAGGTTGATTTTTTAGCTAACAGTAGGATTCCCCTCACAGGCCCACGGCCAATGGTTAAACCTCCATGTGTCCAGCTACAGCAGAGTTATAGGAACCTCCACTGTGAACATAATAGGTTTGCTGTGTTTGGTTTCCAAGACAGGGCTCCTGTATAAAGGATGAAATGTGGTTCACACTGTAGAAGCTTATCCTTCTATCCCAGTGGGAGATGGCGGATAATTGGGGAGCACAAATCAAAATTAGCCATTACTTGTTCACCATGAGAGGTTGTGAGGAATTCCCGGAGGGAGTTTCTGAGAAACAGATTTGTGATCAAGACATGGTTATGGCATCATGGCATTATGGGCCAGGGTAAAAGCAAAGCAATGTGTACATGCAAGTTTGTTTGAGTGCATAATTTAAGATGATTAAAGCTAAAATGCACAGGATTTATATTCATTAATAAAAACATATTTCTTGCAGCATTATGGTATAAAAAATTAGTTGCTTTGTAAGTAAAAGAAATGTTCACTCATAGTCAGAACTGTATTAAATAATTCACACCAGCCAATGTCAAAAATAAATTACCAAATAACATTTAAATAAAATTTAAATAAAATTGTTGTTTTAATGCTTTTAGTCATTTGGTTATTTTAAAGCAATTAAACAAACATGTTTGTTTGAAATTCATACCATTTCTGGGGCTCATATTTATAAATACAATTCCATATCATGGATGTAGTGGTGATAAAACTAAACTGTTGGTTGATGAACAGGAATTGTACAGTAAAATTACAGTACATTAACAGTTCATTTACACTGCATATGTGTAAATGTGGTTTTTCTACCTCTGCTGTATAGACCCATTGCATCCATGCCCCATCACTGCTCTGACTCATCCTCTGTGGTGGTAATAGTAATTAGTGTAGCAGTAATAAGTGTGTTCCTCTGTTGTTTCAGCGTGTGAATAGTTAATTCCTCTGATCTCGTCTCACTGGCAGAGCACCAAAAGTAGCATAGTGACTGTCCCCAAACAACTACCACACTATTGTTGTACTCCTCCCTGTCTGCGCCTCAGTTTGAGACTTCACCGCTGTCGCTTTGACTTTCCTCCAGGTGAGGTGTCTGCAGTGAATGTGACCAGCCTGACCCAGGTGGTGAGGGGCACAGTAGGCAAAGAGGCCTTGTTGTCAGTAAGTTACTCCAGCAGCAGCTCCGACAAGCCTGTGATTAAGTGGCAGCTAAAAAAGAACAAAGAGAAACCTATCACCGTGGTTCAGTCCATTGGAACAGACGTCATAGGTAACCTGAGGCCAGAGTACCGCAACCGTATCCTGGTGCTTGAGAATGGGTCACTGCTGCTCCACAACCTGAAGTTGTCGGACGAAGGCACGTATGAAGTGGAGATCTCCATCACAGATGACAGCTTCACTGGAGAGCACTACATTGAGCTCACTGTGGATGGTATGGACACATACCTTACTTTTTAAAATCTGCCTTTTTCTGTGTTTCAAAATGTATGAGCAGTCAGAGCAGGATACTGAAGAGGAGTCATGAGCTCAAACAAAATCAATACAAATTGAAAATACATTGCAAGATAAAGAGTGATTCACAGTGTTGGTGGTGTTCTTCTTAAGACACTGAATGGGATTCCACTTATCAGTTGTTCTTATATAACTTGAAATCAAGCACCCTCTCGTATCTGTGAATTTCAATCTCAAGCCCCCCGTGCTTTTGCCCTATCATCCTCAGTTCCTGTGTCCAAACCTTATATCCAGATGATGGCTTCATCTGTCCTGGAGTACAGCGAGCACTTCAACCTGCACTGTTCCCATGATAACGGCACAAAGCCCATCTACAGTTGGCTGAAGGGAGGCAAGGTGCTGACCAATGACTCCCGCCTAATGCTTTCACATGACCAAAAGGTCCTGACCATCTCACGTGTTCTGATGTCAGACGATGACATTTACACCTGCACAGTGGAGAACCCCATCAGCAGCATGAAGAGCACACCTGTCCGACTCACTGTCTACAGTAGGTGGCATGTTACACCGGTAGGACCTCAAGTTATACAAGTTTTTAAGGAAGACAAGATGATGGTATTGTAACAGACAGGTTATCAACAGGTGGAAGAAGTATTCAGATGCTTAAATAAAAGTAGCAATACCATTAAATGACCTTTGTCAATGTTATATTGTTATATATTATAATATTGGATTGTTATTATCATAATCTGCAGGGAGAATTTTCATTTTGTAGCTAGTTGAGGTGGAGTCAATAGAAATGATTTCTTGTATTTTGTATTACATTTATAAAAATGCAAATTACTAGTAGGGGCCTACCTATAATTGTCAGATAAACATGGTGGAGTATTCATTTTTCAGGGAATATCCCTCTAAAATGTAGTGGAGTGGAAGTTTAAAGAAGCATAAAATGGAAATACTTAATTGCACTTCATAATTGCACTTAAGTAGAGTAATAAGTAAATGTATTCCTCTCTGCTAATGGTTTCTAGATTTAATTATTTCTTCCAATGACACTAATGAATCTGAATTTTATTAAAGAATGTCATTATGAAAGCTGCATATTTTTTTTTCTCATTGTTCAGCAACCATCCATTTTCAGTGGCTGGCAGAAACAATTATCATTCCATGTTGACCCCATACACATGCACGCCCGTCTCTCTAACAATGTTGTTTACAACAAGTGCAAATCCAGGCAGTGAGTGCAGCAGAGTTGGCTCAGATCGACTGTTACCAGGCGCCACTGTAGAGCCACATGTCAGGCTGAGAGAGAGGGAGAGGCAGGCTAATCCAATGAATGGACAGTTATTTATGAGGAGGGAGCAGAAAAAGAAGGCAGGTGGGGGGAATGCTGTGCCTCAGTGGACCTCAGTAATCCTGACTTCATTATTGCTGTACTGTGATGTGCTGCTTGAAGAGACAGCTACAGGCCCTCAAACTGCTCTCTGTTCCCCCAGCATGGGTAACAGCACGGCACAAAGTCTCAAAGTGACTACCCTAATGTGCTACTTCGCTGCACCTTATTCATGCCAGCACACTCAAAAGACTTTGGCAAGCAGTTGGGAAAAAAATCAAATGTTCTGTTCATATCCCGTATTCTGGTCATGTTTCTTTATAAGCACAAAGTCTGTGAGAAAAAAAAATGAAAACACAACACAAACTTTTCATAAATGTAATTGCTCTGTTTTTATTGACACAGAACTTGTCTTTCTTTCTTTCTTACTTTCTTTGTGTTCACGTCTACCCCGCTGTATCATTCTGGTTCAGGACGGAGCTCGCTCTACATTATCCTGTCCACCGGGGGCATATTCCTCCTAATCACCCTGGTGACAGTCTGTGCCTGTTGGAAACCTTCAAAGTGAGAGCCACTCATTCTTCCTTTCCTTCTTCTCCCTGTCTCTCTCTCTCTCTCTCTCTCTCTCTCACTCACTCACTCACTCTCTTTTTTCCCGTCTCTCTCTCTCCCTCTGTGTCTCTCATTGGCTTTGATATTGCCCTTGAGGCTGTGACTAGAATCTCAAGTAGCTCAACAGTTTCACCACACTCTTCTACCCTGGATGTTTAATGGGAAATGATTGAACAACCTTGAGTTTGTGTAAGCCACAGTTTTGGAACAATGTTTGGATGTATTCCAAGAGTTTTTTCTTCTTGCTATAGAAAGAAGCATCGACCTGTCCCTCAAAGAGCTCCCCACTATGTAGAGCAGAGTGAAAATGGCCATGATGGTGAGCAACAGTTACAGTGGCTCCTAGCTCATATCTCTTTATAAAATGTGTTCAACATTCACTTTTTGTTGTATTGTAATTAACCATTGACCCATTCCACAACACAACACAACTTCAACAAGTCAGCAGAATGTTAACCATTTCTAAAATAGGTATTTTTTATTTCTCAGTTGATGTTGTACCCAAACCAACTACACTTGGGCGAAGGAGTCCCATGCCTCTTTATGTTCTGAATGAAGATGTAAGTTTTTTTCTTACAACCCCATTTAACATTTATATTAGCCACTTACAACTTTACAACCATATAACAAGACCAAGAGTCTACAGCCGTGCAGCAGTCTTAGCTGTGCTTCATGCAAACATCAGCATAAAACCATTGACAATACATGCAACATTCAGATGTTAATGTTTGCCATCTTAGTTTTGCATGTTAGTGTCTAACAACATTTGCTAACTAGTGCTAAACACAGTACATAGTAATGAGTTATGAACTAAAACACTGCAAAACAAAGTGAATGCTCGGTCTCACGATGATACCAAAGAAAAAAGTACAAGGTTGTTGAGGTTCAAACTAACGAATAGACGAATAGATGATTTCACTAAAAACTGCAAATATGAGCCTGATCATGGAAGTCAGGGGATCGCTGTGGTCATTAGGCTTCGACCTCTGGGGACAATTAATGTCTGGAAAAATACTTCTGTGCTAATCCATCCAGTCATAGCGGTAGTATGGCAAAAACATGCCCAAAGTCATGTATTGGTACAAATTATGGCTTCATAAAAATGTGATATATAGATAAAACACCACATATGATGACTGTAATCTTCTTGTTTCAGGAGACTCTGGAGCGTTTGGAAGAAGGTTCTGGCAATGCTGTCAGCCAATCAGAAATGAGTATCCCTGCTACCTATGCTCCAATCTTTCACCCTTCCTCCAATAGAACTGAGCAACCCATCTGGACTACCCCACGCAGATACACCCGCAGCCCCTCTCCACTGGCACAACCTCTCCCACAGCCCCCTCTAGGTCCTCCCCTACGCCCCATCCGCTCACCTGCTCACTCGCCCGGCTCATCTCCACGCAGTTTCAGCCCAATAAGAAGGGTCCGTCCTCCAGTGGGCATCCCAACCAGCCACCTGCCTGTAGAGGCAGAGCTTCCAGATCCCAGCGACCAGACACACTGTCCATCCCAACAGTGACGTCGATTCTGGGATGTATCCTTTCATTCTGTGATATGTAAAATACATGTATAGTTTGTTGGTCCTCTGTTGCATCCTGAGGATAATGATCATAATGGGATTGGGTGCATTAGGATAAGAGATGAGTTCCCTCTAAGCTAACTCTTTGTCTTCATATTGCATTATTTATGCCTATGCACAATAAGTGTAGTTTTCTGATGATCTTGTGACATGTGAGATTATATCCTGCTCACCAACATGTAGTATATCATGTATATGATGCTGAGACAGTAAAGAACTTCCTGCTCTGATATATATTTTGCTTCTTGTTGCATTATCAGTGTGTCCTGGGAACTTTTGATAAGTGCCTGTACATATGTAAGTTAAATGTTTTGAGGTGGTTGGGTGTGTTTTTTTTTTGTTTTTTTTTGTTTTTCTTTTTTTCTTTTAAAAACTTAAACAACAAACTGTATTCCTGTTCTATGTTAGATCATTGTATAACCTTAAGTAATAAAACAATTTAAATAGTTTGGAGTTTGTCATAAAATTTTTTAACAAGCAATTTTTACCTGCTTTTGCTTTTTACAATGTTATTATACTGTTGTCATGCACATTATATGACAAAGTCATGATGCCACAAACCTTCCTCTGACCTTCTATTTTCCAGTGTAAGTGTATTTCCTGTCTAGTCCATTAGGTGTCACCCACACATTTCTTCAAAATACTGTATTTCAACTTACAGTTGTCAGAGACAGATGTACTTGTACATGTATATTTACCTTTATAACTTATGAAGTTTTCTTCAATCCATTTACAATGACATTTTAGAATTTATTGTGCAATGTTACGATCGATACTTCAGTGGTGCCTCTTTCCCTTCAATTGTATGACGAGCAGATCAGTGAAGCTTAAGCTGCGCTCAAACCCACCCTGTAATCATCGACCAAAATAAAAAAAGAGAAATTCTAAATATAGAAAATATGATTAAATGAATGTCAAGAGGAGGCAGTTATGTGGACTCAAAGAGTTCACATTCACAGTCACCTTAATGCAAGCCGTTCAATGAAGTCATACAGCCTCCAAATTATTTTCCATAGATAGACACCTCTTGATTATTTATTGACAAATTGTACCTGAAAATATGGCTACGGTATTTATACATAGTAATAATAGTTGTTTAATATTTTATTTTATCTTCACTATATTGCATGTTGAGGGTTTTTCCACTGCACAAAAACACTGACTGCATGGAAAAAAGGACCAAAAAGATTAAAGATTAAAGGATGTACTGAACTGTATTCACTTGTGAGGTACAGGGTGGTAAAAGAGTGTGATGCATGCAAATGTGCACACACAATGTGGCCTGGTCCATCACTATTATCAGGATAATGTGTTCCCTTTAGATGACCAGCTGGGCATCTTTTGTGATGAAAATCTGCATGATTTTATTAATTGCTTTTATCCTGAAATATATCTTCCCATACTAAAGGTGTTATGAGTCTTGTGGTTACACAAGCAAATCAGATCCGCCTGTTTTGATCTGGGCTTTGTGGTCTTTGTTCTATTTGAACCACTATTTATTCGCTGGCACACAGACTCATGAATACACAAACATCATCATGGGTCCACACAAGGACCAGCAGACAAGCACACAAACGTGCATAATCACTTGTGGCTTGCAGTAAGTGGGAAATGAAATGTCCTCCGATAATGAAAGAGGGCCATTCTTACTGAGCTTGGACATCACTTTTAATCTATTTTGATCTCACATTCTGTCTGTTAGTCTGTCTCATCACCTCCCACCTCTCCTCCAACATGGCAGAGGAGCCTGGAAGTCCAGGCAGTAATGAGACTCATGGGGATCAGCGTCACATCTGCGTGCATACATAGGTGTGTATGTGTCTGCATGCACAGTGTGGGGAGTAGGTGTCCTATGAGTTGAATAGAGATGATGTATGATGCTCTCCATCTCTAATTAATTACCTCCTCCTCTTGCCTGGTGGAGCCTTCTCACTAATGCCCTTGTTCACACCAGTCTGTTGATGTGAGAGTCCCAGCTGAGGAGGTTGACTTTATTATTGGAAAGCTCTCATCTATGCTTTTTTGTGTCTAGGCCAGGAGCTGTCAGTCAAGCATATCAGGTAATTCTCACAGGCTTTTGTCTTGATTTAGGTCAATAAACAAAAGTTATTTAACATCATTTCTGATCCATGAGTCTTTATTGAAAACCATGTCACCGTTTCACTTTGCTTTATATAACACTTGAGATATTACACTTGATATTTCCTTAGTGAAATATATGTTATTTATCATATTTACATTTTCAATCTGTCTTCTTACAATTCCGCTACTGACTTCTGTCTACTTCTACATTGCATGTATATTCATTTACTGCAGTGCTGTGCTTCTGTACAATTCATACTTTCCATCTTACTGTACTGTTCCACGTTTCACTACCGTACTTTTACTGTACTTTACTGTCCAGTCTAGTCCAACAAAAGAGACATTTCCCCTCTAAACTTTATTTAACCATTTAGGCTAATAATTAGATCAAATATTACAATATTTCACCAAAAAATTAAACACTCAAAAATGAATGCACTGAACCATTGGATTCTAATACTTAACTGTATGTAAAGCAATTAAAACTATCTACAGCTCAACCAGCAGCATCAGTAAAATGCTTCTTACACACTTGCATCAGTATTAATGGTTTCATATCAGTAAGAGGGACATTTTTTTGCAGAATGTGTAGCCAACATTTTCATTGAATAGTATTTTCATGATAACACAGGTGTACTTTTTCACCAGTAAAAAAGTACTAATACTTTTACTGTTCTTAGGATCAGAACATGCACTTCTACCACCGCTGGTATGGAAAAAGATCCTTCTCTCCCTTGTTTCCGACAATAGATCAATTTTACACACTATAAAGACCAAAGAGACAAATTTGTGATTTTGGGCTACAAACATTCAGTCAACTTGGAATAAAAAACATCACAGACTTTAAGTCTTTAACAATGTCTAAGAAAGGATGCAACATGTTATTAGAATGTGTGTGTTTATTGTGTTATTTATGTTATTGTCCTTGCTCAATTATAAATTGATGCTAAAATAAAATGCACTCCGAAATCTCCTCAAGAGCTCTGCTGAACTCATCTGACCAAACCATCTGCTAGACCTGTTCGCGATAATGGAGTGGATGAGGGGATTGAGGAGGCTAACACGAACACACACACACACACAAACACACACACACACACACACACACACACACACACACACACACACACACATACATAGAAAATAAACACTAATTCATATCAAATGAGCATAACACACATGTACATACAAATGCAGCACTCGAGCAGATTACTAGCTGACAGAAAGAACAAAGCCACTTGAAATTAGGGCCCCCCCTTGGTTCGAAGTGGAGTCCCCCTGATAAGATATAATTTTCCAGGTATTGTTGAGTGCTCTAATCAGTGTTTTGTTTGTGCACCGTGTGCCTTTTAGGCCAATAATAATTGCTGTTTTCAACAGAACACAGGTATAATATAAGTCTCTGGCCAGGTTTCAATCTGATAGTTGTTTAGTAAACAAGTTATGTTCAGTACAGGATAAAGCCATAACACTTGAGTGTGTTTTTCCTACGCAATACAATGAATCAGTTTATGTAGATAAGACGTCGTCTGTGACCAACACAGGTAAAAGCTCTGCACCACTTAAGATGTCAGGGTTGCTTTTTTTCCCCCATAGCAACAGTCCCCTGGCAACCAGTAAGAGTGCCAGTTATATTTGTAGTACTCCATACCCCTCTGGCTCCCTCACACATACCCTTCCTCACCTTCTCCATCACCCACCTCCTTTCTCTCTTCCCCATCGTTTTCCCTCTGAGTATGTGTGTTTGAGTTTGTCTGCATGTGAGTTAGCTGCATCCTCAGCACCTGGGACATTACCTTCAGTCTCCACAGGGGAAGCTGCATCGCTGACACTGTAAGTTTAACAGATGTGTTGTTGCTTTTCATAAATTAATTGGACAGTGATTATTTTTAACTGCACTATATGTATGAATAATTATGTTTTTTATGTTTTGCTATTTGATTGCATCATGGAGCTGTGTTTTATGGAAAATTTTTAATTTGTAAATGCGTAGTCTTCTACCATGTTTTATACATGAGTTTCCATTTTCTTTTGTAATGTTTTGTATTTGTACTCCTTTATTATTATTTTACTTTTTTTCTTGCCTGAAGGTTGGCAACAGCAAAATCACCAGAATTATCTAACTTCACATTGCTTCTTTTGTAGCTATTTTCTTATGCCGTGTTTCACTTTCAAACATTACACTTCACCATATCTAGATTAATGTACTAAAAAAATTAGTATTTTCCCCTTTTTTTGTTTACCTGGTGGTCGGTTCTTCTGGTCTGTCAGTCAGGGCTCCAAGCCAAAATCTCTGCAGGTGTGTAAAAGAGGAGAAGGAGGTCAACATGGGCTCGAGCTCCTCCTCCTATGCCCCCAAAACCATTTACCTGGATGTGGATGGGAAGGTGCAAAAGGTAGGTCCAGTTTCAGCGGAAATGGGAAGTCTTTTTTCTACATTGATAAAATTATGTTCAACATATGATTTCTTAAATAGCTAATTTGACCATTTTCATAGAAACGTAAAGCATTTGCAAGAAAAAGTGCTACTTAAATATGAGTTCATTAAGACTTAAATATATGCACGTATATGCAGATTTAATGTTTAATGTGACTATAACACCGTATCCTGTATGCAGTATATACGTATATAGCATGTCAAACCTGTCAATAAAATCTCAATTAAAGCTCATGAAATTCATCTTACATGCATTTATGGGGGGAAAAAATATTTTTATGTTATATAATAAATGTCATAGGTGAAACTCATACTTAAATCTAAGCATTTTTTAATACACAAATCATAATTTGATAAAGAGTTTAGTTTAAAAAGAAAAGCAATCTTGAACAACTTTAACTATGTCAATTAAATAGTTCAATTTTTAATTCACCTTCTTGACTCATAACAAGTATTCCCCACAGACTAAACTCACCTAAGGAGGAGCTAAAATTAGACAGTGATGCAGAGCAGTTTGCCTTACAGGTGTTACTGACAGAACCAAACACCTGTTGTTTGTAGCTTACTCACCAGAATTAATTTCTGCTGCCCTACAGCCCTGGGGACTGAGTGAAATCGTGGCTTTAGATGGATTTATTTCCTTATACTTAGGTTACAGAAGCTGTAATCAAGCAACTTATCAGAAATGCAGAAAACGAGCAATGAAAAATAAAGTATAACCTCAGCACTCAGTTAAATCTGCTTTTTAATCTCAGTGATAAAAGAGCAACGGTTTAGTGATCATTTAAATAGTTGTGGCTTCACTGGTGGTTTCAGGCTCGGGTTTATATCTCAGCATTCCACACATACTGAGTTACAGATAAATGAAACACTTGCTGATCGGGTGAATGTGGAGTGCTTCAAGTAGAGAGCTGGCAATGACACATGTCTGTTCAAGAGCCCCGAGCCCACGGCCTGAGGCTGAATGTTTGTCTGCTACACCTGCTCGCTTATATATGTAAGATCACAGTTTTTGCTCAGGGTGTATCGTCCCAGTCTTTGCTATAAACCCTGCATATGCAAGATGTTTTTGCACACTGTATACAAGTCATGTAGTTGCGCTTGAGTCTTGTAAACTGGGCTGATTTATTTTCAGGTGATAAGTGTGGATAATGCTGCTATCTTCATGATCTCCATGAACTCTTACACTCCAGCTGTCCTTTTCTTTCCCTCATTGGTCTCTCTGCTGACTTGACCTTATTCAGCCATAAAACAAACCATCCCTTACTTTACACTCCCATGTGAGTCGGTTGTCTAAAAAACACATGAAATCTGATAACCATCCTCCCCTGTCAAAACACTGGGGCCTTATATCAAAACCACAGCAGCTGTTTGTGTGCAGGTGTGCCTTTGGAGCGCACATAGACACAGACTGCACTGTGTTGGATTTGAGAACCCCAGAGGAGTTCTTCTCAGTAACCATGTAGCATATTATAACTAACACTGTGGTGTGGTATTATTCCCAAAAACTAATTTTTTTGCCACCATTTCCAACATATGTAAAAAAAAAAAAAAAAAAAAAAAAATGAACAGAAAACAGGAAACAAGCTTCTACCTGAATTAATGAATTAAAAGAGCTGTGTATTTCTAACAGGTGGTGTTCAGTCGGCACTGCAGTCCATGTGACATCAAGGAGCTTCTGTGTTCCTCATCTAACATTCCCAGGTTTGTCTGTGAAGCTTTTCTGTCACCTGGGTCGTGTATGTCCACGGACGGTCGAATCGAGGGCAACTAGACTGAGTTGTAGATACTTGAGGACGTTCCATCTCTCATGCAAGAGGCTTCTCCAGTTCTGAATTAAACAGCTATGCGTCATCAACTGAGGATGACTGTTTTTAGGTTTTCCTAGGTTTTGCCCCTTTGTTTTCCCACTCGCTTATTTGTTTTCTCATTAAAAATGAAGAACTATGACATAAAGCTGCACAGAAATATCACACAACACAGTGCGACTATCATCCAGCCATAGTGCCTCATGATAATTAGAGCCACAAAAACATATTTAGATGCTCCACACAGAGCAGAAATTATACAAGGAACACTTGTGAGCAATAGTCAGACAGACAAACTGCATTAGTCATGTACATCGGTGAATTCAGTGACTAATGAGAGAAGCAAGATGTAGTCATCCAGTTTTATTGAGGAAGATAAAGTTTTTATAGGCTGCTGTAGGGCACTTTGATTTAATGACAGACTCATTATAAAATACAAAATGAACAATAAAATAAAATACAAATTATAAATGCCATGACTTAAAAAAGTCCAAATTACTCTTTTCAAAAACCTATACTGTTCAATTAATACTATAAGCTTTAAGGGGAGGGATTACAAACTAAGTTGGTTCTTTTTTTCTCACTCTCATCTTCTCATGACAGGAACACTGCCATCATGATGGTGGACCCAGAAGGTGCCTTGGTCTCTATAGATCCCACCATGCCCACCAACTCTCCAAAGTAACGTACACTATCATGGATTTGTGTAGAAATCGCATCATTAAATTTCACTTATGTTGTGTTTTTTTTTAAATCTCTGCCCACTCCTAGAGGCCATTTTTCCCCTTTAGAATCATTACAAAATGAGACTGAGATTTCATTATGGAAACAGCAGCTATAAAACTAGTTACAAACCCATTTAGTAGGTGTATCAGTGTTCAAGGATATCTACAGATCAGTTGCTCAGTGAACCGTGCTGTGAGAATTTTTTTAGTTAACACTTTATAAGGATTTGAAAAGGAACTGACTATGAATGTAGAAACATGTTTCTGGGCATGTTGGTCATTAGGAATAATTGCACATCTGATCCCTTCACAGCTCTTTGTACAAAATTGTCCCTCTCTCTACTGGTCAACTTGGAGGTAAGCTGTCGGTGTTGTCCTTCACTCTAATGAGCTCATTAAAACATACTATGTATATACTACACGTCTACGTTCATGCATCATAAGCAAATGTACTGGGAAAGTCACTTGAATATACCAAATGTGACAGTGGGAATGCTGCGAACAATGATTTATCAGGGCTGTATTTACATCAACAGAGAAGGAGGACATGTTTCAGAACGTGTTGTCCCAAGTGGCTGAGCAGTTCAGCAGGTAACACCTCTGTTGTTTATGTTATGTTTTGGCTGAAGCCTGCCCTTCCCCGCCCTAACACACAACTTACACACATACCTGGCACTGGTGCATTTCAGTGGCAATACCTGCTGCAACCCACAGACGCAAGACAATCTGACAAGTTCTTTCAGCCTTGAGCTTTATTTCACAGGTCCCATTCCAGTTTTATTTTGTCATTGTAAGCAATGACCCATGTGAAGTAGGCCTACACGTAATCCTCTTATGATTTCTTCTCTCTCGCAGAGCCTTTCGCATCAATGAATTGAAGACTGAGGTCACCAACAGGCTAGCAATGCTGGAGAAGAGAGTGGAACGTGAGTGGTGCAATATACATGGTGTATCTGCAAAGATCTTACACAAAGCATTATTTTCAAGCACTGTAACCTGTGATTTGAATTCAAAATGAAGTTATTCTGGTGGAAACCACTTACTTGTCATTTTGTTGCAGTGGAGGGCTTGAAAGTGGTGGAGATTGAGAAGTGTAAAAATGATCTGAAGAAGCTACGTGATGAGATGACGTCAAGAGGTGGTGGCAGGTGAAACAAAGTTAAACATCACACCGCTACACTCCTGTCAATACGACATCCATACAAACTCAGTCAAAATCAAACAAAGTTCCTTAAACCGTTTTCCCCTTTTGACCTCAGAGTAAACTGTCCATGCAAATACAACTTCTCAGACGACGGGAAGAAAGTCACTCCCAGACGAGATGTCCCCAGTTACCCAAAGGTTTGTCCACCTTAATAGACCCTTTTTGATTACTACTAGATATTATCTAAAGTTTCTTTTGATGTTCTGATAACATTTCTATTTTGCTGGAACAGTACACATTGTCTCAGGAGACTGTCGAGGCACTGAAGAAGCCAACATTTGATGTCTGGCACTGGGAACACAATGAGGTTTGTTGCTATTGCCACTCAGCCCCATCAACTGTTTCCATCTCATCTATGTTATCCAAGTCACTGGTATCTGACCTTTTTTCGTTCTTTGCTGTTGCAGATGCTGAGCTGCCTGGAGTACATGTACCATGACTTGGGGCTTGTGAAGGAATTTAACATGAACCCCATCACACTCAAACGCTGGCTGGTAAAGTTAGAGCAATAAAGGACACCCTTACTGGTTATCATGGTTAGAAACACTTTTAATTTAAGATTCTGTATAAATCTCTGCCTTCTAGTTAGCAATTCAGGAGAACTACCGTAACAACCCCTTCCACAACTTTCGTCACTGCTTCTGTGTTAGCCAGATGATGTATGGCATGATTCACCTCTGCAACCTACAGGTAAACTGCATGTTTGTCGATGTGCGTTCATGCATATGTAATGTCAAAGACATCATTCAAGTAAATTATCCATCATTTTACAATTCTATGAACTAAATGGCAGAAGAGGTTAAGTTCTGACTGACTAAACATTACTGAAATACCGAACAATGAACTTCCAGACTGGATGTTTACCATTTTCTGATTACATTGTTTCTTCACATTGTTGTCCAGGAGAAGTTGACTCTCACAGATATGGGCATTTTAATGACAGCTGCAGTGTGTCATGACCTGGACCACCCTGGCTACAACAACACGTAAGACTCACTATCCTCCCTGTAGGGGTGTTGACAGATAGACCCATGCAGATGCCAAGTGACCCTCACCATGTTTTGACATCCTCCGCACAACACTGTCGTCAATGAACTGTGAAACTAGTTCAGCATGGAGAGAATTCTGGTATGAAAACACCCTGATTCTGATTATCATGTTGCTCTTGGTTGGAGATTCAGGCAGGCAAGGCAAAGACCTCTTCTATCAGAGAAACATCCTGGGAAAATACCATCAATTCATCATCTGTCATCCATCTATCAGGTACCAAATCAATGCCCGCACAGAGTTGGCAGTGCGCTACAATGACATATCTCCGCTGGAGAACCATCACTGTGCTGTGGCCTTCCAGATCCTGTCTCTTCCTGAGTGCAATATCTTTGCAAATGTGGATCCTGAGGCATTCAAACAGATCCGACAGGTGATATGTGCAGTTAAAGCCCTAATTGCTGAGCAGTGTAGTTTTTAACTAAAGACAGAGGTACCCTAGGGATTTAGTCATGACAATTAATCTGAAAACTATTTGGATTTCTTGACTAAAACCAAAGGCATATGTTATGCAACCTTCTTATGCAAGCTTTGCTGTTGTGTTTTCAGGCGATTATCACCCTCATTCTGGCCACTGACATGGCCAGACATGGAGAGATACTGGACTCCTTCAAGCAAAAAGTAGACAACTTCGACTTCACCAATGAAGAGCATGTGACATGTGTATGTATACATTATATCTTACGAGATCACATTGCACATCTCCACCTGACATCAGCTGTTTACTGTACTGTACATACAAGATGTGACCTCAAAACAAGCTGGCCTTTATTCGCTATGTGTGCCTTAATCAGGAGAAACCAATTGGATTGTATTAGTGTAACTGTAAAAATCGGTCACAGAAATACAGTAGATGCTGTCACTACATTAATGAATAGATTTTTTTGTCTTCAGTTTGTACACATGTATGTTTGTGCTTCCAGCTGAAGATGGTTTTGATCAAGTGCTGTGATATTTCCAACGAGGTGAGGCCAACTGAGGTAGCTGAGCCATGGGTGGACTGTCTACTGGAGGAGTACTTCATGCAGGTGACCCCAACCAAAACCTTTGCTTTTACTCCCGTATCCATGGTCACATGTCATTGGTTTGAAGAAGAGGCTCAGCACATTGAATCGAATGACAATGTTTCCAATTGTGCATTTTGCAGAGTGACAGGGAGAAGTCTGAGGGTCTCCCAGTGGCTCCCTTCATGGACAGAGACAAAGTCACCAAACCCACTGCTCAAATTGGATTCATCAAGTTTGTCCTTATCCCAATGTTTGAAACTGTCATGAAGGTAGAACTGTTTTTTTAACCATGTGAGTCAATTTCAACACACTGTCTTTGATTGAGACATAATGTTCACACTGTGGCGTTTTCCAACAGCTTTTCCCTCAGATTGAGGAGATCATGGTTCAACCTTTGAGAGACTCTCGTGACCACTATGAGGAGCTGAAACAGATTGATGATGCTATGACAGAGGTAGAACCTATTCTATCTATCTATCTATCTATCTATCTATCTATCTATCTATCTATCTATCGACCAGCTAGTTAGCTTAGGTTAGCATAAAGACTGAAAAGAGGGAGAAACAGCTAGTCAGGATGATAAAATCCAGGCAGTTTGTGCCATACCCCCAAAAACCTATACACTCATATTTTCACAATTATATTTTTTACTAATCCTCTGTCTGAAAACATATTTCCCACAAGGTTGAACTTTGCTTCAAGCTTGTTTTACTTTTTTGATGCAATATCAGAATATTATATTATTATTATATATTAATATTATTGTTATTATATTTTTGTGACAACAATAATGCAAACATGCCACATTTACCAAAGTGAAACCAAAATGTACAGAGCTAATACAATGGCTGTGGTTCTGCTTTCTGCAGTGAGAGAAAGGTAAACAAGTCCAAGTTGACTCACACTGTCATTTAAGCTTTTCACCTGGAGTGTTTTACAATTTGTTTCACATGGGTGGGGTCACACATACACACACACACACACACACACACACAAACAAACACGTGCATACACACACACACATGCACACACACACACATGCCCAAACACACACACCACATGGACACATCAAACCACTTGCTAACATAAAGGTGTGTCTTTTGTTCAATGAGGCACAGAAGAAAAAAACTGAAAATATGTCATTAGGCGGGAAGAAGAAGTAAGCTCTGCAGTGAGTGAGTGCAGTGGTATCTGTGTAAGTAAAAGTAACTGACTGTTGTGCTCTTTTTTTTTCTTTTTTCTTTTGTTTAGTGTTAGTGTCACGAGTGGTCTGTCTCTGCCTCTCTCTGGCCTCTCCACAGCAACTCTCCTCTGTACTAAACTCTATCTACAAAAGCCAGAACTTTGGCAATGGGCAGCAATTTCATTACTTTGGATTCTCTTTATATCAGTTAGGTCACAAATTGGAAAACCAATAGGGTGATCCTATTTAGCTGGCTTAAGCAAAATTGGTTCAGAAAGTCTTGGCAAGAGTGTAGCTCCTGTCTGTATAGAATATCAATGGGCTGCAAAGAAAAACAAAGAAAGACAGAAGGAAAAAAAGAAACAAATCCCATTCAAATTATAAAAGTTAATACGAAAAAGTCAAAAATCAAAACAAAAACAGTCCAATTACATACGCAGGCACAAGTTTGTGTGATTTTTTTTTATGATTTTTGATATTCTGGCACATTTTGATTGTCATGCCAATATTGGACTATATAATCAAATTCTTATTTTGCTGTTATTAGACTGAGACGCTGAAAACAAGGTGGTGAAAATGTTGTTCACTTGTTTCCCTCTTAAACACCATGTTGCCTTTTTTTACAGTGACAAGACACAACATTTTCTGCTCTATGACCTATATATATATATAACTATAACCTCTTTTCCGTCATTTTACATTGAACTCTTCCACAGAAGTAAAATTAAGTCACCAATAGAGTCAGAGTAAGTCTTGACTTTCCACAGATGGAGGTCAATCCTCACTCACAGCTCTATGGCGACTTCAACAATCAAAGACCTTTTCTTTTTTTTTAACGAACACTGAGATGGATGGTTCGTGCTTATCTAGGCACAGCTCTCTGTCGATGACCTGTTGTTTAAAGCTAGTTTTAATTTCAGCCATCCTCCTTCAGCTGTGTCCCTGTGTCTAATCCCATCTTTTATTGTCTTGCAGGGGTCGTCTTTTGTTCTCAAATTCAGGAAAGACTTTAAAAAAACTTGAGTGAGGCCTGAGTGAAGACGTTCTGCGCTGCGCTCTGAGGATGACAGATGGAGCAGGAGAGAGAGAGTAAAGAGACAGACTGCTTGGCTACATACTGAACTAAACTTAGGCATCAAGGTGGCATATCTTGAACTTTGACTTAGATTTTTGCACTGGATGTAACAGAGAGGGACCTGCTGACCTCTCTGATTATTTATGGTGTTTCTGTTGTTATCTCTATTCTTTTTTAATAGTACCTCAAGAGTTTGAAGGACCAGTTTCTCCAGAACCAAACTTAAAACCTTGTTTTTAGATTGACCACTGTGCATTTTAAAATATACAATGGCTGCAGAATTGGCCTCATGTTCAGGAAAATGTCTCCCACAAACAATAAATGATTTTATCTTTTCCTGTAGAAAATAAGATGCACCAAAGTGGGATGTTTTCACCTCAGTGTAGCAATAAATTTTTGATTGATCTGGTGCACTCCGTGTTTTCCAAAGAATAATGCAGCTTTGCACCTCTACTTTTTTGTTCATGCACAATGAGCAGTTCATTAATAATAATTCTAGGTGTATTCTCTTTACAATCAACACTTTTTAATTAAATAAAGCCACATAGGGGTATATACTGTTCAAGGTGTTCAAGTTTTAATCTCACAATACATGTAAAAATATGCTTTGTATGTCTGCGCCTCTGTCACACCCTGTGAGTCCTTATATATAAAGAATAGACAACACACGTCAGTGCCATCTATCTCAAAAAGGGATAACTGTGCATCCATAGTAAGTCAAGTCACTTTGTGGAATATAAACAGATTTTAAAAATGGGTAATGACGATTTGTAGAGAAAAGTTAAAAAATACACAATAACACGAGAGTAACACAAGTGCTCTTGAGTTCAGTTGTCAAACACTGAAAATATCTGTTGTAAATATAGTGGTGACAATGATAAAAAAAAATAATAAAACACATAAGAAGAAACATATGTCCATGTGACATATAAAGTTTCTTTCAAACTGGGACATAACTTTCCCATCTATCCCAACTTTTGCTGGAGCTTTCAGCTGCATTATGTGGCCTTCATTAGCAATTTGTTCTGTAGTGGAGGAGGATCTGTTTCCATGCAAACTTCACAGCATTCATAGGTCATAACAGCTATTGACCCTGCTTGTAAACAGACCACTCCCATTATATGTGACATAGTTAAAAGATCTAGAAAAAGCACAGACAACAAAATACATCGCAGTGAGCCTATTTTCTTTGTTGTGGTAATATTTATCTTTTGTTTGTTATAACAAATGTAAACAATTATGGAGTCACACATGTAAATACAAGCGTCATCTGTTTGCACTAAAATTAACTTCTTCTCTCATTCAGTGCAGAACAATCTGCTCACATCCTACTGAAGATGAATGTTGAAAACATAACAATAATGCTTAATTTTAAGGAAGCTCCCGCTTCATGTCAGTGGAAGATATGTGTTTATGTGTGTAAATGGGATATTATAGTCATATCAACACCATGTCATGACATAGCAGTCAAACTTCTTCCCCGGTTTGACAACAAACAAATACTGATTCATAAAGCTGTATGATGTTCATGTCACAATTTGTTGTGTAGATGCTCCAGATGTGCAGAGCCTCTCAGCCCATCATCCTGATTGAAATATATTTTATTGCCCCATTTTGGGCTTGGGGGCTAGAATACAGTCAACATGTGTTGAAATAGGAGTAGTTATCCAGTTATGTACCACCCAAAGGTGCCACTTATCTTAGCCGGCACCACGCCCCCCTCTCTCGCCACACTTCCCTTAGAGCCATATCAGATCTGGGTGGTTTTCCTCCAGCTACTCCACAGTTTTTTATTACTGTGATTTTTGGCAACAAGTTGCCAATTACTCCAGTGCAGTTATTGCTTCACCTGCTGGCCTCATCACAAACTTATCAAATGCCACCTACATAGCTATGAAGAAATCAAAAATAATAACACAGAGCAATGCACACCATGAATCACCAAAGGCATTATTTAAACTGCTTCTCTTTGTTTAGATTTTTTGCTCATTCAAAAGTCAACTCAGAAAATTGCTAACTTTCTGTTTTTCTCCTCTAGTTTTTAGCTACATATGATAAATAAATCTCACTATTTACACGTCAATGTCTGATAGTTTCTTTTGAATTTGGTTCCTTTTTCTGTACATACCACTGCAGTCCTAGTCATAACACGAAGGTCTCAACACAATAATAAAAAGGGAAACTAGTCGACTACATGTTGTTGTCACAGCTGAGATGAGAGAAAGTGAGTAAACAAATGAGTGTATGTTGTGTGAAGGTATGTAATTAGCCATCACCTTCCCCACATGCCGTGACAGAGTGTGTTGACATGAACCTACAGGAATGCTCTGATTAAACAACATGCTCTCTTATCATGAAAGTATACTGCACTGCACGCTGCTGCATGGCCACTGATTAAAGCACTGCTACATACAATTGAGAGTTTCTTCTTGACAAGTTGAGACAATATGCCATACATATTATATTATAGTTTAGTCTCTCTTGCTGTCTTGCTTGTTGTAGGAACTAAATGTAAAGGGTTTGTTAAAATTCTTGATTTATATTTTCTCTGTAAATGACCGAATGTGATTCATAGTGCAGACTTGCGTTTGCGATGAATCTCTCAGACCAACCATCCATCCACTTGGAGATGTTTTCATAAATCCAACTTTAATTTAAGTAACTGATCTCTAAAGCCCTTTAGTCATTTTCTTCGCCTCGAGGCTGGGTGTCACACCGTGTTCAACTACCACAATACTTCAATGGGCCGGTTTGTTAATATGAAAGAAGTGAATACTGTATCTATTACAAAGGGACCTTGATGGTGGTTGAACGAACAAGTGTTTAATTTTTCTTTCACTATAGGCTTGCATGATATTGGACCTCTTCATGCAACAGAAGGTGTGGCAGCTTTGCAGTGACATTTGATCCAGACTTTGGTAAACAATCAAACTGATTTACGGTCAAGGTACCAGCAGTTGTGTTGACTTATCAACAAAAGTGCAAAGATCACTTTATAGAAATATCTTTCTATGGCAGTGTATTTTAGTGATAAGAAATCTTTACTTTATGCCACTTTTGGAATTTTCTGGCAATATTATGAACTTTTAAATAAGTATATCGCTATTTTATAATATTATTTTATTACATTTACACACACACAAGCCAGTTACAAGTGGCACAACTTGACACTGTGTTGTTATGTCCATTGGCTTTTCGGAGAAATAATGACTGAGCACTGACAACATCAAACCATTTCCCAAAGAAATGATATGTTCTTGAATGTTCCTGAGAGATGTGTTGGTTACAGAGGGACTCAGCTGATTTAGTATCTCCTAAAATTAGGAGATAGTCAGAGGAAGCCTTTGACTCGGATTTCTAAGTCAGGTTTTCTCTAACAGTTAAACTCCACCCACCTCCACAGAAAATCAGTCAGTTGTTTTATCTCGTGATTTTATATCTCATGATGAGAGGCCACTATGTGCAGGATTTTTATCCAATTATACTTGTTTTCCAAATTATTTCCCAACACATACTTATTGCTTGTAGGACAATGTCATTATTTGTTAAATTCCCTTTATTTACCTGTGATTATTCTGGTAATTCATTCTCTGCTTTTTATTTTCTACATTTTGCATTATTGAATTCAGATTTGCATTGTGTTCAATTTAATAAATGTTTTGCACATCCGTTCACCTTTATTAGAGAAAGCTGTGAAAAGTTATGAGAATTGTCAGAATCACATTATCTGTACATGTACTCTGCTGATACCTGCCACAGCTCCACATCATGGACCACAGATCTGCACTGGTGATCTAAGAAATTCCAATGCTGCAAGAGACTGAAAGGTAACTTGAATCAATGACTATCTATCTTTCTATCTACTTTTGTCAGGTTTTTCAGAAAGTCCCATCCCGTGCTACATGAGCCTCTTTTGACTTGAGAAATTACTTGAGAACAGAATAGAAAGAGCTTCATGCAAACTTTCTCTCTTCTTCATTCTATCATTGGAAAGGCATCTCAGAGCAGTCTGTGAAAACTTCTTTCCCCTTCCTGTGTGTTCTGCAAAATTCTCATTAAAAGAAATAAATTTACAAGTGCAGTTTGGATTTTTGGCCATAACTAAGAAATATGTGTCTCTTTCCTCCTCTCTTCCCATTTTTTCTCCTCTCTACTGTCCCAGGCCGGATCACACTATGGAGAATTCCTCCCAGCATGTGCGCTTCCAGGGGTTAAGGTAAAAGGGCAGAGTGTGTGTGTGTCTGTGTGTGTCTGTGTGTGTGTGTGTGTGTGTGTGTGTGTGTGTGTGTGTGTGTGTGTGTGTGTGTGTGTGTGTGTGTTCTGTCAATAGGCTTTCCAAAATTGAAGTCTTGCAGCAGGAAGCCGTGGATGATCCATGGCCTAGTTTCAAGGGAAACTGGGTAAAATATAAAACACATGGTTTGGAAATAAATTCTGCCTGAAGTACTACCTAGCTGTTTTATAACCTTGCTGTCTATTAATCTGCTCTTCATGTACTTCTACTTTCTCCAGCAGTTTTTACAGTCATCTGGCAGAAGCATGCAAGCTGTAGGATTCACTGCCGAGTTTATGTAAACCATCAATTTGACTGTGGCATCAATTCAGTTCAGTTCAGTTCAGTTCAGTTCAGTTCAGTTTATTTCGGTTCTTATTCATATTTATACATAGTAAATACACTTAGAAATAAAGTACAATTTTGGCTGAAAAGATGCAAGCTGTAGCTTTAGCCTATTACACCTACTATCTTTATATAACAGTACATGAATTGGCAACCCTCTCACTAGTCAGAGGAAACAGGAACAAGGAGAAGAACTTTTCACCACCAAGATTAAACTAATATGCTGTTGAAAAATAAAAAACGAAGCAAGAAGCCAAAAGAGACCAAAAGAAGAAGAAGAAAACTTTCATGGGACCAAGGGAATGAGTCAGCTGCACAAGTTTTTTTCTCCGCTGACCAAAAGACTGCACAGCCCAGACCTGTTTCATGTGAGCAAACACGATGCATAAACAAAACCATGCTTGTGGGACCAGACAGTTAAATGATCATTGATGTCCCGTTTCCCTGACTCCCACAATCACAGGAATGCCCAGTTCCTTGTTTTACCATTGGGCTGTGAGGACACAAGCAAGATTTACTGAAGACAGTTACATCCCTGGCAAGAATGGCAAGAGGTCAAAGGTCAGAAGTGAGAGTAAACCTCAAATTGTGGTTCTACATTCTTGTGTCAGTGCTTAAAGACTCTGTGGTAGAGGGAACAAAGAGTAGTGTCAAATGGTGTAAATCGGGGTACCAAAACAAAATTGTTTTTCATTTCTTTCTTTAATAGAACTGCAAATTTAATTTAGCCTCTTGTCTCCTCCTTCAAAATGCACCTCTTAATATTTTAGGTCAAGTTAACTGAATAACCTGATCCGAAAACTCTCAAGAGTGTTGAACAGCTACTCTTTTTTTTTACAAGACAGGAAGACCTCACGCACTCTGCCATGAGGCTCTGAGACACCTGCACTACATCCTGATAAAACACCTCTTAAACTCAATGTTTGTATGAAGTGCTGTCATCAGCAAATAACTCTTTTCAAGGAAAATTTTACTCCTGTCTGCTCTGTAGAAAATTAGCAAAACTACTAAAAATACAATGGTTTTAAGATCATTTTGGTGTTTGAATAGGTTTGGTCTCAGATTTTAAACGGTTCATTGTGAATAAACATTAATTACAGTTACCATATAACACCTGCATTCATTTTATATATCCTTTTTATATACTTCATAAAAAAAATGTGGGTTTGGCACTTTTTTACAGTGCTTTCCTGATTTCTTCTTCTATCCTTTCATTGGCATATTGCTTTCATTGTGGCACCATAAGATTAACCACCAAAAGCTGACGTGTGATACTGTCCTCTTCATTCAGGGTGTATTACGTCACCCTCATGCTCATCAAAAGACTCTTCAGCAGGGCAAAACCTCCACAATGTGGCTGCCATGACCAGTTTATTCAGTGACTACATCATCTATAATATTATCACATATCAACATTAATCCATTCATTTTGCTTTGCTTTTGCTTTTGAGGTCACATCAGTTTAACTATCATAGTCACCACTGGCTTAAAGTGAACATGGAAAGATCAGATTTCCAAAGAGTTGTGCATATAAAGGCTTATAATCTTAGCTCAATAGCCCAGCATCTTTTAGTATTGTTACTTTTTAAGGTGCCTCGTGCAGGCGCTATTTCTACATCAAGAACAGAGCTAGTTCTACATACACGTCATCAGATAATTGTTTTATCTAAGCCTGCATGATCTGTTTGCTCGTGTTGTTTTTTTTTTTTTTTTGCTCTACATTGTGCAATAACTGACTTTTATATGCCATAGATAAACCAATAAATCAGTGTTATATGTGATATATAAAATAATAAACAATAAATAAGGTTAATAATAAATTTATATAATTTATAATTTGTTTAGTAATTTATTTAAAGCAAATATTAGAAGCATACAAGCAACAATAATTGGGGCATGGAGAAATGTTTGCTTTTCATAGGCTGTTGTAATACACAAGGACAGATTTTGTTCCAGTTAAACTCTGTCCAGAAATACAGTGCAAACAAGTCTTACAGTAATAGTCCCTGTGGTTATTTCTTCATACTTAAACATTGTGTATGTGTTAAAACAGGAGCAATTCTTTTATATTTACCATTTACAGCGTTATGTTTCTTTAGTTTAATTAAAATCTACACGCATAAAAGCAAAGGTTCAGAGTCGTAAAAAAAATGACTTAATGTTTTCCCCTTATTTACAATTTACAGTCATCCAAAAACAGACATTTTACTGGTTTACTGTTGTTCTCGGGAGAAGCAATTAGATTAATAGTTAACAGCCAAACAGAGCTGCAGATGACCATAAATGAACAATGTGGATTCACAAACAACACCAGAGTAATGTAAAATATATATTATTATAGATGGTAACAAATATGTTGATCAATTACTACTCTCATGGAGCACTGAATGGCACTTTTACTCAGTATGTCAGAAGCAATGAGCCCAGTCTGACAGTTGGAAATTCTAATCCCAGAGCATAAAAATAAGCCTGACAGTTCGCAGAGGGTTGTTTACAGCATGATAATCTGGAGCAGGCATCTTGATTGTGTGTTGGCAGAACATCAGCAGCCATGCTGTGGCTGTGGGGCCACACAGCAATTACGCTGGCCTCTTATCTGTATGAATAGCAGGCCTGTTACTGCAGTAGAGCAGACCTAATGACAGATGGACATATGGAGTAAGGCTACAAAAAAAAAAAAAAAAAATCAACTATCAGAAAGTAGCATAAACTCTTCCCTCTGTAATCTCAGTCTGTGGAGGAATAGAATTGTGTTATAGTGAACAGGGTCATGTCTATGCTAATCTCTATTAACATAATGATTTTCTGAGTTTTCCATCTTCGTAATGGTTGTGAAAACTGCAGCAGAATATCCACTGCTCATGACTTAGACTAAAATTCTTGCTGCAGACTGTGTTGGAGTATTTGTGAATGTTGCGCAGCAACAACACAAACCTGGAAATAGTTTACTTGCAATTTGTTTGGCCACTTGGAGGCAGCAACAAGCAATACTGATATATTTTAATCTCTGATATTGGTTGATATGATTGAAAAGCATAGAAAGAGCAACATTATTGTTCATTTGACTCCCCATTTAGCTCTGGTTTTGTCCCTGCCAACTCCTGAGAGAAATATACGACTCATTAGTTACTAACTGCTCCACTACATCAGCTAGTTGCTAACTTTGTTTGTCCACATTGAGGTGCTGAGCAGGCAGTGTATAGTTAAATTAGCCTTTTTACTTCGTCACAGCTGCTTGCTATGGCTGAAAACAACCTTGTGGTAAGAACAAACTAAATCAGTGAAGTTGCACTAAACTGCTTTGTAGAGCTGTTTGAAGACACTTTCCTCATCACTCTCTCACAGCTCAAAGTGTCGAACAATTTTCTTCTATTAGTTAGCTGTGTTGGTTCAAATGGCTCTTGTGTTGGCTCTCTCTTTTCTCTAACCTTTTAGATGGACCATTTTCTGGGGCCTAAAATCCTTTTCACCTCAGCGTAACTACCCTGTTGCACCTTATAGGCAGCTGTATATGCCTATTGGTAGCCTACACATTTGAAGCTTCTTAACCATGACATTGCAACCAACAGAGCTACAAACCATTGCCTAATCTTAAAAATATGACCCTATTGTATGCTGTGAAAATTTTATTATTTGATATTATTTTTGGTGGGAAAGACCTTGAAAAAGTCAGTGATAATAGTTCACTATTTGTGTGATTTTCACGCTTCACTTCTGGAAAACTGTGGGATCACTGGAGGCTGAAGAGCAGCACTCACTCCTAAAAGTGGGCAACAGTCATGCACCATTTTGTATTGGGTCCAGTGGTTGACATGTTGTCTTTAAAATAAGTTCATACCAGACAGAACATACTGTACATCATAGGACCCAAACACCATACAGTGTAACACTGGATCCATACATTCAATGAACACAGTTGTACACTCGCTGAGGAACATGTGTACAGCAACAGCACAGCTTTACTCACAGGAAATGATTCACCTTTGAATGACTCCCAGCAACCTTATTAAAAGAATTAGCAGTAATTTCTTCTTTAACCCCAGCAGGCCAAGAGTTTGATTAATTAAATACCCAGCAGCTCTTCCCTGAATCATCTGTTTCCTTAGCCATGATGAAAGCAGAGTTGCTGGAGATTCTTGGCCAAGCGTCATTTACCTTGAGGCTCCGCATTTTACCATCAGAATACGTACGCTGGCTGCAACTTTAATTTATATTAAGGGCTCTGGAAGGCACATGTATTCGTGTTTGGTTGAGGTTTAATGTACACACAGGCACTACGAGATAGACTCCTCTATAATTACCATGAGTGCACACAGTAGATGCTCAGAGTGTATGTATAATACGGGTAGCCTCAGCTATTAGATCATAACAGCTTTGACCTGCCATAATGGGGAAAGATAAATGACATGTTCCTTCGACTGTGTTTAAAGTGGGATTGTCTTTCATCTCCTGCTGGGACTCTGCCAGGAAAGATCCTCACTCTGGGGTTTAATGCTCTGAGCTATAAGCCCAAACATGTTTATTTATTTTTACAATTCAAAAGAACCTTTTTTCCCTGCTCTCTCCCACCCTTTCCAGGGAAACTGTGTTTCTCTCTGTCATTAACTTTATGGGAATTTCCATGAAATTCTTTCAGAGTGTATATAGGATTGTGTGAGATGGGGAACCCATTGTGGGGGTGTAGGGGGCGGTTGCAGGGGTTCAGTGATCCCTTTTCTGTTATTTCACCATGTGTTTTCTTTGAACTGTGGCCCTGCCTCTGAGTAATTCTACATAATAATTAAACAGTGTCCAAATATTTGTGTACTTGTTATTATGTAACATACAATTGCCCAATGTCTGTACAAATATTGAAAACCTTTATTTAAGTAAAGATTGCAATGCAAAAATATTTCATAACAAGTAAAAGCGCTTTAACGCTGTTAACTTAAAAAGTTAGTCAAATTCGATCCAAAGTATCAGAAGCAATGCAGCAAAAATAGGAGAGAATGTTATATTAGTATACTGTATTATTGAATTATTAACAGTGATGCGATAATACATCAAGTACTAGTAAGTAGTATTTGATCAAGCTGGAGTCTCTGTTTTCTTTAAATAATGTGTAATACATCCTTTTTCGTGTTTGTGTGTCTTACTGTATATTTGTTGTGTGAAAGATCTATGGTGCTGCTTCTCCCTCTTCTCTCTTCTTCTGGTTATTTCTCTTCTTAATCTCCATTTAAAACACACTGGGTTTTTATTATGAAAGCGTTTCTCTCCTTGCCTCTTGTCTCACCACCGTCACTCCTCCCTCCTCTCTTAACTCTCTTTTCCTCCATGTGAGCCTGTGTTCCTGAAGGGTTACTGTGGCCCCAGAGCCCCACATGTGTAAGGGGATATCTTCAGTCAGCCTACAGCAGGGAGCTCACCCAACGACTGGCTGCTCTCCCAACACACTATAAGCAAAACAGTTCAACCGAGGGAAGAAAAGAAGGGGTGCGAAGATGTGAAAATACCATCAGAGGACTGGAAAACAGATTGATTTCAGCTCCTACAATTGTATAAATACTGTTCATATTCTCAAATAGAGCACACACACACACATACACACACACACAAACACTTCTGGCATCTGTCTGGAGGAGGGATCAACGGCAGATCAATCACAGAGCTTGGCTCTCCCTCACTGGCTGTCTTTATTCTGCAGGGCTGTAGAGATGAAACATCATCAGCTTGTTGGTTTTGGAAGTTGTCTGATTACCCCTGAATCCTTTGTTCAAGCAAACCATTATGGAGGAAAATATTACAGCCATTCAGGGAGTATTAGGGGTATTACTGTGTGTCTGCATGTGATGGTGATCAAACCACACTGCAAATATTGTCTTTCTCTTTCTGGAATTTTCAATTCCTACTATAAAAGCAAAGTGTTCCAGTTAGGAAATATGCTTTTAATCCATGCTACTGCATTTATTCAAAATATGACAAACCTGATGAGAGCCAGAAGAGTTTGTCCAATCTTTTTGTTCAATTCACTGGCAAAAATTGCTGTTTTGGTGAAAAGCTCTATCTGGGTGGTACAATTCCCCCTGTCAAACACAAACCGTTTTAAGCTAACTTTGTGCAGGTCCACACATATGCACACACATAAACACACACTGAAACACACACACGACTGGAATGCAGTATTAACACCCTGGCTGTAATTAAAGCCAAATACCTCACAAATAAGCACAATTGCCCCTAATCAAAGGGTGGAAATACTTCTCATTTCTAACAGTAAATGTGGAAGTGGATGCATGCTCATTTGCAGCAGTTGAGGATTCTTTCACAAACATGTCACCCACATTAAACCCCTTAAATTGTTTTCAAATTAAATTCATAATCATCGCCTTCAAGAAAATGAGATAGTTACTGACATGTTGAGATGTAAAAGAAAAGTGTATGAGGCCTGTAATCTGTACGTTGATATCATTACTTAAGTGTCAGTGCATCACCTTTAACACACAGACACACATCTCTTTTACAGATACAGTAGGAGACCTGAAGAAGGAAGATTGTGTGTTTAGCTAAAGAGACTTTCACAGCTGTGTTGTTCAGGAGACACATAGAGAGTCTACAGGAGACTGACCCGACACGACTATGGTGTCTATTTCACAGGTTTTGCCTTCAGGAATGCAAACATCTTCTCTTGGTGTGTTTGAACACTGCAAACCTGGGATGAAGACACTACCTCAGGAAACAGTGAAAGTAAACAGTGAAAGGAACACAGTGAAATATAATTTATATAGTATTATTAAATAACCACTTGATGATGTGTACAAGTGTAACACAGATTTCATGCAAATGTAACCCTCAGGGTGTTTGTATGATTTTAATTTTTGCTTTTGCTGATTTCTTTTCTTTCTTTTTGTGAAGTAACACACTGATGTGGTTGACAGAGCACTTCTCATTGTGCCTGTAATTACTGCAGGACAATGCAATTGCTAGTTAATCATAAACACCCTGTGTGCTCTGCAGCTTTGCACTGTCTGTTTTTGCTCTGTGAAGCTGTGTCACTGCTGGTACACAGCTTCACAGAGCTACTGCACTTTGGACTTCTGTGTGTCTGTGGATACAACATGACACTTCCATCTAAGAGCCAAAATTGTTGTTGCTCCTGATTATAGGACTGAGGGGTGGGGTTAGATTTGTGTAGGAGGTATTGAATTGTTGACTTCAGGAGGTTTAATAAACTTTTAGATGGTGACATGCTCTCTATAGCTTATTCTCTTCACGTTTGGCCTGCTGTTTAAAATCTGAAGAAGATGTAGCCGGAGAAAGCTTTAGGACTAAACTCCATGACAAAGAGGTGTGTTTGCCTGACCTCCAATCCTCCAGTCTATCAGGGTCCCGGGCCCAGTTTGGTTTGCTGGGCCCAGCTAACAATGTTTGCTCTGCTTTATGGCCTCTCTGTTTGTTTTCCCCTTCACTGAAGCGAGTACCTCTTGGTCTCAGCAGCACTCAAGTGCTACCATAGTTGGGGTCACCAGCCTGCGGCTTGGCCCACCCAGAATGCAGTGCGTCAGGCAAACGAGATAATATACAACTGCTCAGGTGTTTTAGTGCAGGAGGGATGTCACCTTCCCTTTTGCAACACACACAGACACAGACATACACAGACAGAGGTAATCTACCATTTAATGTGGTTCTGAGATCTTCTTTCAGATAGACAGCTTTTCTCTGTTTGGCAGCTCTCACCTCAGGCTTGTCAAGCTTTCCCTTGAGGACATCATAAAATTAAATAACATATGTCAGGAGAATAAAGCAGTGGCTATATTTTTTCCTTCAGCTGGAGCCCATGAATCAACCATATGTTGTCTTCAAAGGTAAGATGTATGTCGGAGGGGTAGTACCTCAACTGAATTCATAAACAGTGTCAACCAGATTAAATAAACATTAGAAAAACAACAGATTAAAAAAAAAAACACGTGTTTATTGAACTTATTATTGAAGTTACAGGAAAGAAATGCTGAATAATATAACACCCTAGATCTTTGCTGTCCCCATCAGGCTTAAATTATGACATCACAATTTCACACATTTGTGATCAAAACATGACACAATAATATTGAGTAGAAGAATTCATCCAGTTATTTTCATAAGATGACATATAGTCAAACAACAGGACATTATTTTTAAAGGGTTGTAAACCTGACAGTGTATATAACAAAATAAAAATCTAGTATGATAATATAAGATATATAGATATATCCTGTATATAGAATTGATTTTATGTTTGGATTTTTCTTTTCTTTTTTTCTGTCTTTTTTTTTTTTTTTTTGGCAACTGCTTGTTTGCTTTTTATCGCCACCAGCTGCAGGTTGTACTTTGCCCTGGTCTTTTATTTATCCCTACATGGGAAGAACAACATCCACAGAGCTATGATTTACAAATCCTAACAACACCTTTGTTATAATTGCTGAGGGTATTATCAGTTCAGTCCTGGAGCTGGAGCACAGGGGGATCACATGAGGCCTTTAGGGGGATGGGCAGATTTTTCAGAGGGTGGTATGGCTTTAAGAGTTTACTACCATCTCACACACACACACACACACAACAGAAAGTTTGGAGGCCAGGCGAGCAGTGGGATACCGACGGATAGGAAGTGACGGGATTGCATGAATTGCAGAGAGAGGGAGAGAGAGGGAGAGAGAGAGAGGGAGAGAGAAAAGGACACGGGAATATCAACACAAAGCAGAATGAGAGCCAACGTGCGGCCACCGGACTGTGGCTGTAGTGCGGGGGAAGTGAATTGCGCATGATCTTATCACCGGAGAAAGAGACTTTGAGCGGAGGTGAACCAGGCTGCCCGGAGCGAGAAAGCGGAGATTTGAGTCCGGGGTTTGGAATCTGATTTCCACGACGGTGGAAGCTGGTGAAAGTGCTTGGACACAGGGGACCATATGGGACCGCGACATGTAAAGTCCAAACCCCCGCTCTCAGCATGAAGGAAAAGACTTCACGGCAAATTCAAGACAATAGTGCAGGGATATGACCGCGGACCTCAGGACTTCGCCTCGCTTTTTTCCTCTGTCGGGTTCACTTTTGCGTCTTTGGGGATGTTGGCGAGTTGCGCCTCTGCGGCTTCAGTTCGGACCCTGACCCGTCTCTGCGCCCTGGTGCTGGTCGTGGCTGTGGGACTCGGTTCGGAGCTGCGGGTCCGGGTCCGGCTCTCGGACGGGCTGGTGACCGAGGAGGTTTTGGAAGCGGACAGTGAGAGAGACTCGATATCGCTTGAATTCAAGCAGGGAGATGGGACGCTCATCACTTTTGTGGCGGACTTCAAACAGGTGAGAGGTGGTCCTGTTTACCCCTAAAACTAAACACTGCGGTGCCTTTAGGGGACGCCCCCACCCCCCTCCCCGCACAGTGACACCAGGGTGGTATGAAAGTCTTAAATATCTCTATAACTCTTAACTGTACCTGAACTAGAACTTGTTGCAACTGAGCCCACTTCAAAACTAAAGGCCGGGGCCCATCGGTGGTCTTTGAATTATCCAGGAGGGGCCAAAGTAAAACAAGACATTTATACGGGCTTGATACTGTAAATAAAGCCTAAATGTGGACAGTTAATCCAGGGAGAGGAGTCAGTCTCAGTCCTCAAAGAAATTAGATGAAATCTAAAACTGCAATTCCTTATTTTACTTGGGAGACCTTGGAGACATCTCAGGGGCCACCGATGGGCTCCACATCAGTGCCTCCCAGGACAAAATCTGATCACTCTTAAACTCGAGTAGCACTTTGAGTTTCATTTATCTTCTTCCATCCCGGCTAGAGTCTCACAGACAGAGGTCAAGACAGCTGCCGCTCCCTAGATACGGATGCCCACAGACCCCAGTGGCCCTAAAGCCCCTTGTGCTCAAAGGTCCAGCCCAGAGCCGACCATCAGCAGCCATATTTAGCATTCTTCTAAAAGTAGACAAGCTGATCAAGTGTCCCTACAGTGACCATCACTGTGTTTGAGGTTTTATATATATGTATATATATCACTTTTAACAATCGCTACTCAAAGACAAGTGTCAGTCCTGGAAGGAAAACTACAACTGCTCAGCGTAAGGGAGGGAGGGGGACTCACAGAGGCGCACAGAGCAAAGGCATGTGTCTGTGATGGTTGCTGTCACACAGAAGCTGACAGGCTGGCGAGATGTGAAGGGGGAGATTTACCAGGATTAAGTGGGCATGTCTGACCTTTTTGATCTGCACGTCTGCTTCACTAACCAAAACAGCTAATTTAGAGTTGAAAGAGAAGAGGCAGTCACCCCCAGTGATTGGTGACACACCATCAGAAAGAGATGTACACTGATCTGTAAGCAGGCAGCGTTTGCTTGGTTGTGCAGGCGCCCTGTTTTACCGATTCCCTAGATGCATGCACACGTGCGTGCATGCACACATACACATACACATATGGTTTTGTTTACTTGAATAAAGCCAACAGAACCTCTTAGATCACTTTACTTTTCCGCTGCTTGATTTATCTGTTCCAGTTGTAGGTTGCCCTCCCCCCCATTTCAGTGTCTCTCTCTCTCTCTCTCTCTCTCTCTCTCCCTCTCCCCCTCTGTCCCCCTCTCTGTCTCATGCTCATTTCTTCTGGCTCTCTCCTCATTTCTTCTGCATGTGGTTTTATTCAGCCCTTGTGCAGTATCTCCAAGATTTATGGAAAGTTGGAGGAGCTGTCACTTCCAGCTGCCATGAATATACAGTCCAGATGAATGCATGTAGGAAGAAAAGTGTTTTAACAGGGCTGTTAAACACTGGAGACTTATAATGAACTAAACAGCTAAGGTAAATAGGTACTGTACTTATTGCAAACCCACTTTGGAAGGTGTGTTCATGATACTCATCAATGAGTATGTGTAATTGGTCGAATAAGCATTTCATTTTTGTGTGAAGCTAATTTCTTTTCCTTAACTAGAATCATTTCCAAAGTAACTCTTTACAAATAGCTATCAAACAGCCAGCCTCTTGCTCTTTGCTGCTTTGTGAATACGTGGCAAAGATGTGATGGTAAATGTTATAGCCATTAGACACTGGTGGAGTGGTCTGCTGAAAAGGAAGTTTAGTCAATCTTATCCAAGCAATGAATCACTGTGAGAATCAGCCTTACCCGACTTTCATGAGGGTTACGTTTGCTCTAAAGGCATGTAGACATGTGGAAATGATGATGTGGTTTAGCTTGCTTGTGACACCTCCGTGTCAAGTTGACTAATCATGACATGGACAAAACAAAAATTTTCACAGCGTAGTAGAGAGACTTTATTTTAACAACTTCAACATTTCATTCCTATTACGGCATGGTGGTGAAGTATTTACAGCTGAATCTACTCTCAATTATATCAAATTGTAGTAATCCGTCAGCAGTTCAGTCATATCGTGACCACATGCTTAATGTTAATGTACATTTTGCAACACAAAAGAAATTGGAGCGCAGATGTGCTGAGCTTGAGCCTTGAGCTGACAGTTCCCCGACATTCATTTGTTGCCGATTCAATGCAGATCTGCTTTTTTCCTTCAGGAACCACTGCAACAATTTATGGTTTAGCACACTCTAAGACCTTGAGCTGAACATAAACCACGTCTTGGAGATTAATCCAAGGGAAATGTCTCACATATCTGAGAGGCTGTTTTGGCTCTTTCCAGATGTAGAAACTTTGTCAGAAATGCTAATCAGTTTGTACTCCATGTCTTACTTTCATGTCCAACAAGTAGGTTTCATCAATGCAGGAATGCGGGTGACTTCATGGGCCTCTCGGCTGAGTTAACAGTTGAAGAGGGTTCATTTCTGGGATCCAATGGTGCACATCCTTCAAAATCTATAGTTACATGCTCGGAAATAAAAGCTCAATTTTTTAAATGTCTTGGAATTTTTCACATTCAATCAAACTGGTGCAGAATAATGTGAAAAAGCTTTCCACCTAAACCTATGTTTTTAGATCATGCCAAATGCAGAAATTCAAAAATAGTGTATATTGTTATTTTTTTTGAGGGGGGGGGCATTTAAGCCAAGAACTAGAATCACTTGATCACATAAATTTTCTCCATCACTATCCATAGTACAACAAAACCATTTTCAAAGTTAGCCACTCTGGAGAGTTTATTTTTTTTTGAAAGAATTTAAATGTATCTCAGACTGTGTAGACATGGCAGGAGTGACTTTGCTGTGCTGACATGTCAAGGGAGCAACAGATGTTGGGAAGACACATCACACTCACACTGTCTCACACTATCTTGTGAAATTGGCTTGGTTTTTGTAAACTGTGACACCACCATGTGAAGGAGAGTGTCAGTCATTTTTAAAATGATTATTATTTTCTTAGCAGGATTGTGTTTCAGCCAGAAGCCATGTTGCCATCCGGTCAGTTCACTCTAGCGTATATTCTGATTGTCTTCAAAGTACAGAGGCTTTATGGATACGCCCAACAACAAACTTGCCGTAAGAATGAATTGGAGATTCTTCACACACCCTCATGTGCGATGTCAAAAACAGAAAGAGAGGTGGGGGTGGCGAGTCAGGTTGGTTAGCCTGGCTCTGGACCTTCCTTTGGGATTGACATTGTCCATGACCCATTTTGGCAGGTGACCATTCCCTGTTCTCTCACAGTTTCCACACACATCACTCACTTAAATTGTTCAAACAGGTCGGGACCACAGCTTTTATCTGCTAGCAGGCAAGCTCGTCCATGTGCGAGACTTGCTGGAAATTCATTTATTATTATTATTATTATTAATAATAATTTTTTTTTCTGTTTGTGGGAAATGCCAACCCTCAGTTGTCTTCTTCCTGTTACAAGTCAGTGCAGTCAAGTCAACGCATTTTGTCTTTTTTTTTTTTTTTTTTTTTTGCCACACCTTGCCTCTCACTCAACCCTGAAACACCATCCCACTTTGTCACTTGCACAAACTTGTTAAGTGTTTTAACATGTAAATGTCACCAGGAAATGCTGATTCAGACACTGTTGAGGGGCACATTAGGTTTAATTCTCTACTATTGGGAAAGGTCACAGTGAGTCATCTGCAAGTCACAAGTGGTTATAGAATAATCCAAGTGAATTTTTTACCAGGGTAAGTGGAAATGAAACAAGTCAAAATAGAGTTCACATCCTATTTTTTTTTTTTTAACTCCACAACAGAGGTTCTGATGTTCCAGCTGTTGTTTACATTGATCAGTACCTCAGAAGACCTCCACTCCTACTCAGGTTCCCTTGTCATGCTCTGCCTGTTTTCCGTGTGGGAGAGAGAAACTCCGCAGATAAGTCATTGTACAGTAAAACAAGATGTGCACTTCAGAGGAACTCTGCAAGAAAGTAATCACTATTTGAGCTTAATTTCTTTACATGGAATTTGAATACATTATTTTTTGTTTGTACCAGAAATATTTTCTGATTTTTGCTGTTTTTATGCTGCCTGTGTTTTTACTTATTGCATCATTCACCTATATGTGTGCAAGCAGTGAAGTTTTCCAAGGATGAACCAATTTAAGTGTTTCTCCCAACCACCTTTTGTTCCAAGCTGACTCTGACTCCCAAGAAAATAGCTTCTTCTGTGGCCTTGCTGTGGCCCTTAAAGGCCCCACACAGGCCCCCTTTGGCCTCTTGTCGCCCCTCTGCCCTGTTGATGTCTTTATCCTTTATTCTCCTCCCACCAGTAAACCAGATGTTCATCTGTAATGCTGCTGATAAAGAAAAAGCTTCCTATTCCCATAGCTGCGCACACAGAGAGACAGTTATCATCCAACATTTCAGATTTTTTTCCAATGATTGGTGACGGTGGTCTACAGGGTGTTGCATTTCTAAATACCTCAGATGTTTTAACATCATGGTTTGCAACAAAAGAGCAAACAGAGGGTTTACTCTGCCAAAACTTCCTCTCTGACCTCCACACACTGTCCTGAAATGCCCTTTTGTCAAATTCATGGCTGCGTCCATTTGGCCTGCACAGCCTGGTTACTTTCAATCTAATTTATTGTTTTTCACTTCACTATGCAGCCCTTGTGATAGTTTAGTCAGTTCTATTGCAAAAGTTAAAAGGGTAAAGACCTGGGAAAATATTACACCACCCTTTTCCGCATAAGCTGCTGTTGTGTCACTTTTCCAGTCTTAAAACCCAGTTTCTGTAGTAAAAATTCTAAAAGACAATGACAAAGAAAATGAAAATAAACGGCTGAAACTAACTAACTTATTGGTTTTCCCATTGAAATAAATTTTACATGAGATTTTCCAAATGAATTAATAAAAGCAAAAAATGTCTAAGTGATGTCTATTAAAAAGTATAAAAGTTTGAATTAAGTACATATTTGTATACGTCTTGAAAAACACAACATGATTTTTTAAAAATAAATTACACAATTATTTTTGAATGCTTTACTGTTTATGTGTCCCCCTGCAACAGGATATGAAAGCTGCAGGACAACTGTTAGAGGCTGAATGGGACTGAAGCTGTCTCTATTGTTTATGCCTTATCTATCTGCTTCATTTCCTTCCCTGTTAGCACTCACTGTTTGTCCCTCTCTCATTTCCTGAATGCAAAGTCTCCATAAACAGTTTGGGTGTCTGGATAATTGTATCCAGATTCTGCGTGAGCGAATAGTTCACTGTGGCTCGCACATATTTTGCAGGTTTGAAGCCTTTAAAATACAAATCAGGAGCTGTTGGCAGTTTTCACGGCCATATTGCTGACTTCATGTTGGAACTTAAATATTTAAACTCCAGCTATAGGTGAAGTCAGTTACCTTCCATTGTTGTCAAGAAAATAGCCAAAGGGAACACTTTTTTTCTGCAGCCTCCAGTGTTTTTATTGTCCATTCACTGCCACTGTTTACTAATTGGTCCGCTCTTTGGACAGCCAGGTGTGACCAGCCCCAAATGTGACTCCACATTCCTGCCTTTGGAGCCTCTGTAATTAGCTTCAACTCAAGCATTTCTTAGCGCAGCAGCTTTTCTCCTGCTCCTTTTGTCCTTGTGAGTCTGTCTCCCCCTCTCTCCCTCTGTCTCCTAACATGATCTTTAATCCCTCCCTACACCTGTGCTTTTTCACTGGGCTCCACTCATGCACCAAGGCAAATATCCTCCCCATCAACAAACATGGTAAATCCATGTTTTTAAAAAAACCATTGAGGTAGGTTGAGGATCTTAAAAGTAAATACAATTGTTTCATCACTACAAATAAGAGCCCAATGGCTCAGCTGGAAGGCTGTGGACTGTGTAGGGTGTATGAGCTTTCATATTACTATGTGGGCTTAATAACCACTGAGTAGAAAAGGGCCTTAGAAGAGAAAAAATGTAGATGTTGAACAGATAATGTGTTTAATTTCTGACCCACGCAAGCACACAGTGATCCTTAATGACCCATCAGCATGGCTCATCCCTCCCATCTCTCTCTCACACACACACACACACACACACACACACACACACACACACACACACACACACACACNACACACACACACACACACACACACACACACACACACACACACACACAGAGAGCCATCAGCCTTATCAACAGACAGGGTCTTAGAGGGGATTGGAAAACAGGAAGAACCGACTGCACAGGGGACAGCTACTGGCACATTGTGTGTGTTTGTGTGTGTGTGTTTGTGTGTGTGTGTCCTTGTCCACGTATTTTTGTATGTTTTGAAGTCCATCCATGCATGCAACTGCAAGTGTGATTTGGCAGAGCTAATATGACATCCAAAGTAAGATTTTTGTAATGTTGTGCAGTATTTCTCTGTGGCTCTGCTCTTGGTTTTAGAGCCCTCGTAGAAAATAACCTTTTTTTTCCTTTCAGTATAGGGCTTCACACAGCTCTCATTTTCAGAGCTAGTAAACCAGGTACATACCCTGTGAAGAGAGCGTATTTTGCTAGGTGGGTTACAACTACAGTGATGGTGAATGTTCACTGTAAATGGCACTCTTTGAGTATCTGAATAGGCTTTTGTGCACCTCTTAAATAATCTGGCCCACTGAAGGTAGCCCACCACCACAGGCCCCCACCACTCTCCTGTTTAACAGGTCTTAGTATGACCCACTAGTCAAGCTGCATGAATACAGACATGTGTTTGGCTGTTGGCCAGTTGTAGTTTGTCTGCAAATGGACTAAGTCCCAGGTGTCAGGGAGCAATGCTGAGGAATCTGTACTTGTGTGGATTATTTATAGCCATGCTGACATTTACACTGCTCTGGTCGGGAAAAACTCAAGGCTACACTGTCCTTTGATTATGGTATTACTCGTCTTTTTCAAGACGGGAAAATGTCACTCTTTTAATTCCTAATGTCAGTACCTGGTGATTTTCTCTAAATGTTGGTCTGCAAACCTTTAATTTTATGTAGGTCTCTGGAAATGCACTTTTAGGGGTTGACTCATTTTCCTGATATAGGCTTCACATCTTTAAAGAGTAGTTTTGAAGTCCACTCTTCATTTTCAGGCTCCAGCATGTCCCCCAGTCTAGGATGTCCTAAAGTTGAATTAAAGTTTTTCTATTTAGATGTATCACTAGCATTATCTCTGTCTGTTGTAGGTGTATTTGAGCAGTATTTGACTGAATGTTATTTCTATACCCATAGCACAAAGGAAGCAGGTTCTGCCACAACGGTACCTATTGTTATCTCACAGGAGTGTACAACAGACTCCTTTTGTATTTGTTATATCTTCCTGCATCGACAGTTTGCATATTCCTCTAATTTTAAAAAAGAAGTAGCTGTTGCTGTTTGATCAGTCAGTTCACTGCCCACGCTCTATTGGTGTTTGGATACTTCCTGTCATTATAAAAACAGGTGTACATGCTCCTTTAATCTTACCACTGCACATTTTACTCTTTTGTAAATCATACTGTGAGAGCATCTACACAAATGTGTCAGTGTGTGCGTGTCTCTGTGCTGGTTTTCTGGCAGGCAGAAGTGAGTTGAGTCTTGTCCAAACAAACAGTTGAATCCAACAGCTTCTGTCTGGATGGTGATGTGGAGATGATGTCATTGTTATTACTCTATTTGTTTTTTTGAGCCACTCTGATTATTACCTCAGCTGCACCTAAATTCTGAGTATATCAACACTGATTTGTTATTTCTATTCAAAGGACACAATTAAACTTTCTTTCTTTTAACAGTTGGTTTGAGAGTCAGTGGCTGCCGACAGAAATATAGCGTCAGTATAGTGTCTTTTCTTCAATTATTCCTGTATGAATAAATTAATAATTGAGTTGGATGAAAAGATGATACTTTTTTTTTTAATGTCTCAACACCAAATTTTTTTAGTACCAGCAGAGGGTTAGTTTGTCTTAGCATGAGGATTAGAAAAGTGGGGGACATCAGCTAAAAATTCACCTACCAAACTGCCTGCAAATCCCACCAATTAACACATTATATGTAATTTGTTAAATCCTGACAAAAATAGAAATGGAAAAATTTTAAATTATTTTTCTGGGGCTTATGCCATGGACAGTTTCTCGGCAGAGAGCAGTAACTTCACTGCACCCACTCAATAAAGAGGCACAAGGCTCCATAAAACCACAAATTATCACTATACAGTTTGTTTCTTCTGTGGATTAAGCAAATAGGACATATAACATTTTAATTAGTGAAATTTAGAGGTGGTGGTGGGTGGATTTTGTTCCCTTCCTAGCTGGTTCCTCCTGTTTCCACTCATCCCGCTGCAATCAGCTAATCAACTGGAGGCTGCGGCTTCATATTGAGGATACAAACACAAGAGTGGTGGTGATTTCTCTCATTTAACTTTCTGCAAGAAAGCGTATATGTACATCTCCCACAAAGAAATTCCCAAAGATTTTTTGGAGTTGCATCAGAAAGTGTTGCTACAGTAAGTGCCCTCCCCTTACCCTTTTGACCTAAATTCAAATACAGGGCAGTAGAAGTGCACAATCATTAATCTGTACACATACTGACAAAAGACGAGGAGGAGATCTCAGCGTCCGCACTTCAGCATTAAGTAAGTTCCAAAGACGCAGAGTTGGTAGAACTATACCCTGCTTCTCTGTAATTACCCAGAGGGCCCTGGGGCAAATCCATGTGGCTGACACGAATGCCTTCCCCCTTCTGTCTCTCTCGCTGCCTACTCACACATACACACACACAAACACACACAGCGTCCTAGTGTAGAGCCATGTGTCGGCAATATGGGAGGTCTTTGAGTTGTGGCCTCTACATCTCACTACACTTGAGGGGAAATGGCCCTCTTGCCCGTCTCTCCATCTGCATTATACTCTCATTATGTCTTCTTTACATCGTACTCTGTTCACTGTGATATATTCATGCCTCCTCTAGTCTGCACACTCTATTTAATCATTCACACTTTGTTCTTTCTGTAAAAAAAAAAAAAAAAAGGGGGGGGGTGGGTTATTATCATAATATGGGAAGATTTGAAGTGTTTGGACTTTCTGTGTTTCTGCAGTCGTTAGGGGCACATGCTGAGCAGCTCACAGCAACATGAGGTGAAAAATCCAAGGTTAATATCACAAAAAGCCTGTGAATCAATATTTGCTCAGTAATTTGTTTTCCAAAGGTCAAATAGTATCGCATGATTGTCTTGTATAGTACCAATGCTTGTATTGTATGCCTGCCAGAAAGGGGTTCTTATGAAATTAGTGATCATGCAGAGCAGTCTAAAAAACTACAGAGCATTAACACTGCCAGTGTTTATACCTTTGCATACAGAAAGTAGGACCAAAGAGCTTAAGGAGGACTCAATGAGGTTATCACTGGGCTGTTTATCTGTCCCAAGGTTCCTCCTGTTAGGGAGTGAAAGCCTTCAAACTGCAACTCCTCTTCAGCCTGTTTGCTTCAGAGGGGTGTGTGAAAAGTGGAGGAGGGGTGTTTGGGACTGTGTGTCTGTCTTGAAGCTGAAGCCAAGACAGGGGGAGGGTGTCTGATAAATAGAGAGACAGGTCTGCTGCTCTGCTCTCCCCACTGTTGGAGCGTCCCATCATGCTTTGCATGCCCTCTCACAGAACTCTTTATGGCCTTGGGTTTGGCGCCAGATCTCTCACACACTTGCCAATAGCAACATGTTTTTTGTGAATTCTCACCATTACCATTTTCCTACTTCTACAGTTCCACATAAAACGGAGTGGTAAAATGTTTAAGCATTTGAGAATCTCTGATAAGTTTGTCAAGAAACAGGCCCAGAACCCTTAATTTGACAGCAAAAATAACCAGAGCATGATTGAATCAACATTACACAGGCTTACAGACAATAAAAAGTATCAACAAACTGTCAGATGAGACTCTATGGATATGGAGAATATAAACCCCTCTGTACTTTTGGCAGACAGTTGTTTGAACATCTTTGAACTCCACATATTGAATTACTTTGAGTGTCTGGAAAAGTGCTACATTAAGTACCAAAATGGAAAGAGTATTTGTCCTAAACTGTATGAGCCTGCACACATAAACATTAAGTTATTATAACCTTGCCTCTTGTACCACATCAGTGTCTCTGGGAATTGTCTGTTTATCCGTCCATCCAGTCATCTTTCATCCATTGTGTTTTGCAGGATGTGAAGATATTTCGAGCGCTGATCTTGGGTGAGCTGGAAAGAGGGCAAAACCAGTACCAGGCCCTGTGCTTCATCTCTCGTCTCAACCGCAATGAGATCATCCCCAGTGAGTCTATGGCCCGTCTCAGACAGGTATGACATGGCAGCTGTTTTATTATGAACATCTTCAGCTTAGAAGCTAACTAATTAATTGCATTTCTCAGAGCATCTGAGGGTTAAAACGCTGACTATCTGTATTGTCTGCTCAGAAAAATCCTCAGGCCATTCGCTTGGCAGAGGAGCGGAGAGGACTGGAGCAGCTGACGATGAGTGTGGCCGTCAATCTAAGTCGGGCCTTGCAACTCAGCTCCCACATCCACAACATGTGCAGTGAGGCCCGAGAGGCCATTTACACCAGGGAGGCAGATGTCAAACATTGGCTGGACAAAGGTCAGTGGACAACTAATCTATGTTCATTATTAAAACTAATATACGTTCTATTTGTGTTCTTAGCAAAATATCTGTCAATTCTTTAGTCTTTTTTCCCATTCCTCCTGGTTGTGTCTGTACTCTGTTCTTTGTATTATCTCTCTGCAATGGCACTCTTTATCTTTCCAACACTCTCTATCTCCCCTGTTTCTATTATCCAAACACCTCTTTCCACTTAATTTTGATTAGTTATATTTATTATCTCTTGCTTTATGGTGATAAGGCTCTATTGTTGTTCATGCTATCTATGGTGACTGTTTTCCATTTTTCTCTTTGCTTCCCATATAAATTTTCTACTTTTACCTTTAAAAAATCTGGATAGCTCATTATAGATTTTTGTGAAAGATTTTACTATCCCTACACTTTCCTAGAATTAAAAAAAAGTTATTGAAGACTTATTTAACTATTTGTTTTTTAAGAGACCTTTGCAGTGGGATCCAGTCTATCTCAATAGCAATGAAGTCCAAATTGTCCAGGCTGAGGAGAATCCATATGACAGGGCTATTGTCCATTGACAGCACTGTTGTACAGGAAACAATGTTGATCGTCATGGTTCACCGAGAACTCTTTCGCATTAAACAAGCTCTGCCCCGTTATCTGCTGTGTCAATCGCAGTAGCATCTCCTTTGCATAACAAAGCAGCAATTTTACTGCACCAGCTTGCCTCTTTTTAACCACTTTGTCACACTCTCCAGTTCAATATGGTATTTAATTGGGTGAAATCATTCACACAACTGTATGATATCATGCTTTTGTTTTTAAGTCTCTAATAACAATGCCCCTCTCCTGCTTGTGTTATAGGAGTGGATGGCTCCATCTTTGAGGTCCTGCCACAAACAACAGAGGTGCCTAGCTTTCAGGCCTGTCATTCTACTAAAGACTTGTGGCAGCCCTGTCTCTGCACATACAGCCTGCGTCTGGAGTGGTACCCATGTCTGCTGAAGTACTGCCGCAGCAGGGACACCACAGGCAAGGGCTCTACCTACAAGTGTGGTATAAAGAGCTGCAGCAAGGGCTACCATTTCACCTACTATGTTCCCCAAAAACAGCTCTGTCTATGGGATGAGGAGACCTAGTATTTTCCTCTAGATTGTTAGGAAAGAGAAATGCATTTTTTTCCCAGCCAAGCCAATGCTTCTCCACCCATGCTATTCAAAGTAAACACAAGAACGCTGAACCTCAGTTTATATGATGACGAGTGAAGCTGTCTCAGGTGGGGAGTGGTGAGATCCAGATGTTAAAGCTGAAACAGAAATGAATTCAGGTTACAAATGAGACCAAAACCTTAAAGGAAGGATGGATGCAGCATATTCTGGGAAAATTACATATCACTATCAGCTATAATGTGACTTGGAGCTGTCACTTTCGTGCCTTTTTTCAAGAAAATTATTGGAGCAGATGACAGAAACAAACAACAATAACCTCTCAAACAAGCTACGGTATGCACGAAGCTGGACAGTGCATTTCTGCTCAATTTCATACCAGCAGAGTCCCACTCTGATCAGAGGAGTCATACAAACACAATCTCCCATCCTGGTGAAGGAAAATTGGATGGTGGGTTTATCCTTCTTCTAAAGGTCTGTGAAAACAGTTTTTTGCCAGCTTATGTTTATGATAATGTAAACTGGCTGGCAAAGAAAATGATTCTCCAATGCTGGCTTTATTTATTTTAGTTGCAAAGTGAAATTATGGTCTATGACTATTTTTGTATGATTTTGTTTTCAAAAATAACCTCATCAATTTTCTCTCCTTTTTGAATTAAAAAGGCGCTTACATTTACATGTCTGAACCACGGGTCTTCAGTAACAAGTATTCAAACAAATTTCAGAACATTTTTAACCTCTTGGATTGTGTGCGTCGCTTCTAGTCTCATCCATATTTCATGCTACTTTGTTGCCAAGTTTTCATGATTGTACACAGTTTGTGGACAGATTTATTATCGTATTTGATTGGACAGTTTTAATTCTGCTATACCCCATCGTTCATATATTCAGTCTGTTTTGTGTCAAGTGTCCAAAGTCAAACCAAAGTCAAAAATAGATGTAAAGGTTCTCATTTTGAGCAACAGACACTTCAGTTTGGTGAATTACATATATTACAACTACAGTGTAGCCTGTTAGTAATCTATACTGCCACCTTCTGGTTACAATGTTTCTGTTACTTGTGATTTCTAGTATCTCAATGCCAGAATTAAGGGTTTTGATTATCTGTTTTGTCTGTCAATGTGAACAGTTAAATGTTAATAATTTATACATCTCGAATCCCTGATAATTTTTCCAGGCATAATTTAAGAAGCACTTCTTGAACTTATGGGACCAAATTTCATTTTTTTCTGTCTGTTCCTTAGAGAAATAGGTTGAAGTATGATTTTGGTCTGCCTTGCCTCCATCTTCATTTCAAACTTTACTGCCTTATCAGAAGTTCATTTTGTGTTCTGTGTGTTGATGTGTCCTTCTAACTAAAGAACCAAATGAGAGAAACATTTCTATTTGTGGCCTTTTCTGGTTATCAAGTGCCTTAACATTTCCACTGATATCTTTTCTATGTAACAGTAGATTAAGTTCTTAAACATATTTTTTTTCTATGAAAGAGTTAATATGCTGTATGTTGCCATGAGGAAAAAATGAAGCAATGAAGTAATGAACCTTATGAGTTGTTTTACATGATTTGTTTCAATAAAGTCTTTCTTTGCACTGCATATACAATTATAAGTATTTATTTATTTGGGGGTCATTTTATACCTTTATTAGAGAGCTGACAGAAAAATAGAGGAAGGGAAAGAGAGCTTGACCCACTCAGCACCTGAACCCCCTTTGGTGACAGGATGCCCCCTAACGTCCAGCTCCAATGCCAACCTCATTTTTCATTGCGCTCATAATTATTGACCCACTTTGACACTTTGGCAGGGCTTGCCACCAGGATTCCAAGCAAGACGGGATTTATTTATTTATTTTCCTAGCAACGATAATTACTCTGCAGTGCCCCACGACACGTTAGAGCATTTATGGTGTTTTTACGACTTTGCCCTTCGCCCTAATAGAGGGAAACGTGATGTGTGTGTACTTCCTGTTACTGACCACAAGGTGTCGCCACTGTCAACAAAAGTCGAAGACAACCTCCCATCACTCTGGGAGGATGGACACATGCTTTTTCTGTTCAATATTGAATGAACCTGCCACAGTCTCTTAACTACGACCTAGGATGGGATGAAACAACAGTACAAGGGAACAGCTCTTGTTAGTACCGTTGCTGCATTTGCATTTACAGCGCCTGATAAGGAGGGAGGGGAATTCAGGGATGCTGAGATAGGCTGTTGTTGCCGCCGGCGAAGCTCATAAAGGACAACAAACAGCAGCTAGTGTGTCTGCAAACGAGCCTTGGACGGTTTCCTTCGAAAACACACCTTCGCTGGGCACCAAAGGATGTAAGTGAAGAAGCCGCCACATGTGCGCCTTCAAGGTAAAGATGTTTTGTTTTGTTTTTTTTTACTGCGTTTGGGAACGTGTTACAGTCCCAACGCTTTGTTAGCCATTTGACGTTAGCCTGCTAACTGATCCAGCTAACTGGGCAGTAATGTATCCTGTTAAACGAGGGATAAGCTGTGACTCTGCTCTCACTTTCTGTTCACTAACACCAGCCTCCCTCAATATTACCACATACTAACTATTTAGCCACGGAACAAAACCATCAACATTAAACCGGTTAGTTACTTCTGCTTTCCCTTTATAGGTTTCCATGGGAACGCAATGAAAACCTCATACATACACTTTAGTTTTGTGTAACTTAAAAACTTTAAAACTACCTCCACTGTCTTCATTCCCAAATCCTTGAAATATTCCAGTATCTCGCCTGTGTATATATTAACTATTTAAGAAGGAAAGGTTAAATAAAGAATAAAGATTTTAAAGATGACCACCTACAACACAGAGGTTACAAAACCAATAAAACAGATTAATAATGAATTACATGAAATCTATAATCTGTCTGTAGTATCTCTTTTGTATACTGCTATGTAAAGAAAGCAGTTTTGTGAATTGACCCAAACTGGGTTGTTTGGTATTTAAGTTTTTATGCATTTCAAATTTCTTTGTTATGTTATCTATAGCTTGTTTTATTTCATTTTATATTTTATGTCTGTGCATGTCCATTATTTTTTTCTTTTCTTTTTGTGAGGGTTTGGACAAGCGTGTTTAGATGATTAGATTTATTTAGTTGTACCATAACATAAAATGTCATGGCTTCACCTTCCCATGCCATCCTGATATGTTTCCATGTAACTATTAATTGAGCAGCACATAACAACCAAGACAACAAAAATTGCCTGGGCCTCAGACATCAAACTTAGTGGGTGATGGGTATCACCCAGTAACCTCTCATCTAGTTTTGAAACTTGCTTGCAGTCATTGAGAGTCAAGTGTACATCTTGTTCCAGTCCAATGAGGGTGGGCCTGCCCATCTGTATGGTCTCACCTCCTAGTACAAACGTCACTGTAGAAGAAGAGACATCCCCCTCACCCCACCAGACCCTCAGCCTGCCAACTATAGTGCTATTATAGTTCAAGCAAAGGCTAATTGTTGGACACTCACAAAGGATTGCACAGTCCAAGTCTTCGGACGGTAATGCTGTCTCTTTCTTCTGTAAGCGATATTACAGAGCAAGATGTGCCTCCATGCATTATTCTCTCACTGTGTGCTGTGTTTCAAAGTTGGCTTGATGACTGCTCATGGGCAGGTTTTTGAAGAAACTGTAAGTTGGTTTTAGCTGTTTTTCTTGTTTATTTTTTTTCCTCAGAAGAGAAGATGGCACTGCTTGTTGTTTGTTCACTCCTGTGCCTATCCTGTTGGGCCACTTTCTACTTTAGCTTGTGTTATGTTAACGGGTCCAGGAGCTATGAGTGGAACTGTCGCCTTGTCACCCTGGTACATGGCATCCTGGCAGTCTGCATCACAGCTTATATAGGCTATGTGGATGGACCCTGGCCTTTCACTTATCCGGGTGAGATGCTCTACCTTCTGTGGATTTAAATTCTAAAATTTTATTTTATTGTTGTTAAATGTTCCCTTGTAAAGGGGCTGTCATATTGATATAGATAGAGAGTATAACTGCTTAACATGTTGTTAAAATATGTTGAATGTTTGTGTATGCATTGATAGAAGCATTTGGGATGATTTACAAAGAGTCAGTGAATTGTTTATTAGTGACCAAATAATTTGACCTTTCTTATCTTTATTTTGTATTTTTACAGTTAATCATCAGGAGTTTGTTTCTGTGCAGTTACCGTAATAACTTGTTTTACTACAGTGATTCCCATTAAAAAACTAACTAACTAGCTAACTAAAACCTGTTTCTTTCTGTTTTGTGGATACCAGGTACTAAGAACACCCCTCTGCAGATAAGTGCCATGGTGGTCAGTCTGGGCTACTTTATTTTTGATATGGCCTGGTGTGTGTACTTCCGCACAGAGGGACCCGTTATGCTGGCCCACCACACCATGAGCATCCTGGGAATCCTGTTGACCCTGTGGTTGGGGGAGTCTGGAATCGAGTCCTGCGCGGTACTCTTTGGCAGTGAAATCACCAACCCACTCCTGCAGGCACGCTGGTTCCTTAAACAGACAGGACATTACAGGTCCCTGCTGGGGGATGTTGTGGACGTCCTGTTTGTGCTGCTGTTTGTGGTGATGCGAATCTTTGTGGGAGGCACAATGCTGTACTGTGAGCTGATCTCCCCAAGACCCAGATTCTTTATCAAGTGTGGGGGAGTGGCCATGTACGCGCTATCCTGGGTGTTCATGGTGGATATTGTCCGATTTGCCATGCGAAAACGCAAGAGCTGGCACAAACAGCAGAGAGACCAACTGGAGACAGTTGCGGCTAATGGTCACAAAGGGAAGAAGGACTGATTAGGTTCTGGTTCGTTAAAGGAAATCAACTTACATTATGCTTTTGGATGTGCAAGAAAAAGGAAAGGAAAAATCACCCTTTTTGTATGTTAAACTGAGATTAACAATGGGATATTTCAAAGTCATAACTTTGTATGGCAAGAAATATCCTGTGACCTCTGTCTGTGAGGTCCAAGACCTGTGCATTTTGCAAAAAATCATTTATAATGCAGACATTGCTAACGTGTTCAACATGTTAGATTATTATGTAAAAAGTACTGATGCAGAAACAACACACATGTAGTTCTTGTAATTGAAAACCAAAGCACTTTCTATAAACACATGAACAGATGTTGCTTTCAGTTGGAGTGAACTGTTGCCTAGTCATATCTGGTAGTGGAAGTTCACTATTAGGAAAGAAATAGTTTACATGTAATTGCCATAATCCTTGTGAAACACTTATTGGATAGCATTAGAACTAGTTTCCTTGGAAGCCTGTTTTTTTGTTTTTCTTTTTTGGCATTTTTTTTTTTTTAACTTTGAGCAGATGTGAAAGGTATACTCAGGGAGATGAAGTAATACTGGAAGGTTAGGGTGAATGCCAGAGAAATGTGAGTGATGTGTTTGGTTACTTTGTTCTATATAGTTTATAGTATTTCTTCTAAGCATTTGCCTGATCCTATTCCTGGCCAAAAAAATGTTCATTCATTTGACTTCCCTCATGTACAAGGATACATGGAGACATACCCTTTAATTACACTGCTTTACACCAGTAATGCTATTTATTTTACAGTCCATTTAGATGTATATGTAAATTAAATATATTGGTATCAGAATTTGTACTACTGTAAAGTTAAAGTGTCTGATTTCACCATCAGTGTGAGAATGCATTACTTGAATATTTTAGAAGAAATCACAATTTTAGACAAAAGATTAGCACTCTGTCGCTATAGCCCCCATCAATTTAACCTCATGGAGTATTGTTTCAGTCTCACAGGGAACTTGTGAGCCAGGACTTTACAGGTTAATTAAGTTTATTATGAGCTATCTGTTCAGTGGGTTCATCTTTTGTCTTGACTTCTGCTTCAGCTACATTATATTGAGCCAGGACCTGTAAACATTTTGAGATGAGATGTACATGGTTCACACATCGTTTTGTTTTTAGCAACCTAAAATGACAGATGTTTACATTTAGTCTGTACACAAGGCAGTACTGCACAACGCCCTAGTAGGACTGGGCAATAGTTATCATTTAATGACCGCTATAATCATAAGGGTTTATTGTTTTACAGAACTATTTTGTCCAATTTAATCATTACAAACATACTAGCATACAGAAATTATTATTGAATTTGTTTAATTTTTACACGTGAGAATAGGCTTTGAGTGAATGTCTGTTTTAGTATATTATGTGTGATTTTGTGTACGTTTGACTTATCGTGATATTAATAATTGGGAAAAAATTAACCTTAATGTTGACATTGAGTTCCACAATTTTGATCAGACACAACACACAAGTACTGTCATGAGAAAGAGAATATTATGACTTTGTCCAAGATTGCATTTATTCCATGCCAAGAAAGTTACCAAACTACTATCTTATTATTGTGACCGTATCTTGTTTATTCTACTGCACATGGATTTCTGCAGTAATGTGCTAAATCACTGGTCATCCAAGTTTTCCTATTTAAGTTGGATTCAAATTTTATGTGTTTCCTGGCTGCTACTGTTAATAATCATGTGAGCATTACCATTACACCCAAGAAAGTAAAAATCTTACTGGTGTGTGCCTTAGTTATCTGAATGTATCTTCCAAATCTTTTATTTGTTGTTGTTTCAGTTTTGGGTTTCATGATTTACCTTTGTAATCCCTGTATAAAATTAAATAAAGCTCTTGTATATTTTGTTGTATGCTTCTGAATATATTTTAAACAACTAAATTCCAATTACAACTGAAGGATGAGCTGCATTATTGCATTCAATGTACTGACACTGAAGTTACCTTAGCTGTCCACATGGTGGTGTCATATCAATTACATATGATTAGTGAGGAACCATGAGGGCAGTCAAAAAAAAAAAAATCACTTTGTAGATAGATAGACATACTTTTATTTATCCCTGGTGAGAAATTAAGTAATTTATACTTTTAGCTGAGTAAAACTGGCCAGTTCATTTTTGTTGTTATCCTTTCTCAGATTAGTTAAACAGTTTTGTGTTTTTCTGCATTGTAGCACAGAAAGTTTAATATGGTGTTCTATAGTATCTGTAATACATGGTATATTGTTTATATTGTACTGTTGCCAGTTGACTAAAATGCAAATAATTAAGTGGGTATATGCAATCCACAATATAGTAAAATGATAACCACTTACACTTCATACATGTAATGAGCTAAATCAATCATATAGAGTCACTGTGATGAAAATGACCTACTGAACACATACCATCAATCATATTCTACATTATAACATAGGTGTGATCTGAAGTACATTCTCTTTGCTCAGTTTGGTTATATTTCAAAAACAAATGTGGATCTTGGTCATGAAATCTTGTCTACTCTGACTCTACAGATGGAGATAATTCCTGGTATGTGAAAACCTACTTGGCAACAAACCCAATTCAGTTTTTCCAACAATAAAAAGAAATAACTAAAACTCTCCAGGGAAACATGAGTATATTTTGCATTTTCACAAATCTCCTATACTCTGTCACACATATTGCTGCTTAAGAGTATTTTTTGTGAATTGTGGACAAAGAACTGGTCTGTAAGCTGTAAATAATGAACATAATGACTGTTTGCCCAGTCTCAGACCCAATACAGACAGACAGAGAACCACGATGACCACTAAATAATCACACAACACACATTATCAAGTTAATCCACCTCCTAAAGGAAATTTTCCTAAGACAGGTTTGCATGCCATGGAAAAGCAAACAACCACGCAATATCCATCTAAAGAACCACTATAATAACCTATGATGATTTTCACTATTAATTAGTCTATTGATTGCATGGTTAACTATTTAGCCAATAGATAGTAAAAAAAATGCTTGTAACAAAATGTTGTTTTTTGGGTTTTTTTTGTCTGATCAACAATCTAAAACCAAAAGATGTTTAATACATTGATGTAACAAATAGAAAACCAGTGAATCTTCATATTCAAGAAGCTGGAAGAAGAATGCTTGGTCTTGCATATCTATATAATATAATAGTTATTTTAACCATTGACCATCGACTAATCTACCAATTACTTCTCAATTCAAACGCCAATAAGCAGTGAAAAATGTCCATCAGGTGGTGTCTGACCAACATTTAAAGCTCAAGATATACAGTTAGCTGTTATAGAAGTCTGAAATAACTTAAATAACCCCATTATCCTTGCTATTATAGTGTTTCTTTTCCCATATTGTTTTTAAATAAAAGCTAATTAAGCAATTATTTGAGTATCAGACAGTTTCCAGTTAATTTTCTGTCAATCACCTAACCATTAATGATCACTTTATTCATAATTTAATATTTATAAGTATTTACTAAAAGAATAAGTTATGTATCACTAAAATGAATATGAGACTTCTGCTGTTAGCAGCAGTATTATCGATAGTGTTGTTAGCGTGTTATTATTTTTAGTGTCAGGTCTTACGTTGAAAACAAAATGAGTTTTCCCATCTCCCGGCGGAAGTGGTGAGTGGAAGCGCTATTGGACTCCTACAGCTAGCTGGCTAGGGCGTTGCTAGCGGCAGAAAGTGGGATTTTTTGGTGCCTTTTCGCAAGTTATATTCTTGTACAAACAACGCCTCGCGTCGGAAAAAACAGCGTTACGCTTTCGCTAGAACTTTTGAGCGGCTCGGCGGTTTTCCTCGCCGTCGTTTACAGGCGGACTGGCTGTTACTTTATGTCCCGTTAGCTGGCCACATAGCTAGCCTGGTTTCCATCCACGGGAATTCTGCCGAGAAACGACTGAATTCTGGAAACATGGAGTCAAGGAAAGCTGCGCTGTGCTAACCGACTTCACTGGATTTTCTTAGCTCAAGGAGACTTTTTTTTTTTTTTTTTTTTTTTTTTGAGGGACACCACACGGAGAGATATCGCAAGCTAGTCGGCATTCATGCTGTGTTGTATATATATTTTTCGGTCGTTGGCCGGCTCATTGTTGTGAACGGGAGTTTGCTTAGTTTGCACTCGAAACAAGAGCACACGAAGCAAAGTTTTTTGCTGAAAGAGCTCATCTGTTTTGTTAGCTGGTAGCTGGTGAGATTCAACCCCAGCCAGCTCCCCGAGAGAAAAGGATTTTTTAAAAAACCAATGTGTTTTTTTTTGTTTGTTTGTTCGTTTGTTTTTTGTTTTGTTTTTTTAATTGATTAAAATCGACCATCTAACCAGTTTTGTTTCTGTATCTGCGCCGGTTTAACATTAGCTGCCGTTGTTTTGCTAATTTGTGAGACGGGTCGTTTAAAACTCGGTGTTGAGTGATTCTCATGGTCACGGGAGACTCGTCCCCACAGCCACAGACAGGCATTTCTGGGAGCAGGGAATACCAAATGGGACTGGAGGAATTTCCAGCATCTTCAAAGCTCATTTAGGCACGGAGGCCATTCAGCCGAGCTGGGGTGGTGGCGGACGGACTACATCGCAGGGCCAAGGTGTCTGATACGTTGGAATACAGACTGTTTGCACGTTTCATATCGGCGGAAATCTGGGATGTGAATGCAAAGGATTCATACGAGGAGTTGATACATGCGCGACAACTTGTACCAGCTGGAGCAGTTTATTTATTCTTGTTGCCAAAATATTGTTTATTGACGGGGTAGGATATCATCTGACTGCACAGCTAATACGACAGAGGCCCCGATTCATTTTTAAGGTCTGCACTGTAGATACCTTGCTACCATTCATTTTTGACAAGGGCTGACAGATTGTATAGGTAATAATTTTATTTCAACTAGTGTTTTGACGTGTCATGCAACAATCCGACAACAACAACGACTCATATTAATTTATTCTCTACAGCATTTTCAAACTCCTTGCCTACTTTGAATGCCAGAGACGGAAGCTCCAGGAAATCGCCTCATCACACTCTGGAAAATGTTAATCGGATATAATTTGCTGCAACTCTAGAACCGGAAGCCCAATGAGTGACACACAGTCCAGCTTCACTGACAGGTATAGTATTCATTTCTTACAACTTCATTTATACATTGTATTCATGCACCGCCTGCACTCAAGATTCACACATTGAATCCTCCAGAGTATTCAAAGAGAATATTTTGTTCAAGTTCCTTGATTTAGTTATGATGCTGTTGATCTGAAATACAACCCACAATCCAATTAAGAAAATACATGGTTCAAGAAAAGCTTTTCTTTGAGGTGATGTGCTCAGTAATAACTTATACAATCTAATTACTAAGGGAAGGACATCATATCTTAATGGAAACTCTGCTGATCTCAGCATGGGTAATGGAGTTCTCTGCAGACAGTTAAGTACTACTTGTGCAAGAAGGGAGAAGACCTGCCACTGTTTGTGTACCAGGGAACAGTCACCTGTGATCCCTGTACACCTATCAACATCACTATTACCTCTAAGCCTTTAAAGCTGACCTTCTCCTACACCTATTAAAACAATCTCTGGATTTAGATAAAACCGTAGCTCCGTCAAGTAATCACCTTATCTAAGGCATCTGTCAACTTAAACCCAAAGGTTGGACACTGTTGCTAAGACCAGCAGGCTAAATAATGTGTCATGGCCTGAAGATCACACTAAATGGTAGAGAGGGATCAGTCTGAAGGATCCTAATCTATGGACATATACTGTACGTCATAATTCTTTCTTCCTTTTTTGTACCTGGAGAAAAAATAGGTTTGTATCCTCAATCTGTTGTATTCTGGAAGTGAAACAGAGAAATGAAGCAGTTTCCTTACATCACTTCTCCCCATCACAATCCCATGTACCTGCTATGTGATCAGTAGATTTAGACACGAGGGAATCTTACAGCACAGGTCGGGATATGAAATATCCTCATGGCTAGAGCCAGAGGCTAAAGCCCAACCCCATTTTACATGACCTCCCTCCCCCACTGCAATGAGAGCAACACTACCACAGTGATGCTGTTTATGGTTTTGTTTTTTAAACTGGTATAAATAAAATGATGTCTCTATTTGCTTTTATCAGTGGAATTATCAAATTAATACTCTTCAGTTGCTTCAGTAAACCTGTAATGAAATCTATGCTACAGATGATAGGCACAGAGATGCTCCTGATGTTGAGAAGCACCTTATCTTGCTATTGCTATACGTGCAGTATTTCTCAGATTTGCTGCTGAATGTTAAGGCTTCTGATAGAGCTACACAAACGCATGTCCTCCCTTTTGTCAAGAAAATGTTGGTTGATGTTTTTATAGTGATTTTGTTTCACAAGCTCCATGCCCTAAAAGTCACAGTCATTACTCTTCCAGTCTAGAATGATTTGCACCATGTTCATGCAAATCAGTGTGACAACAGTCTATAGACTGTGCAAGAAAATAGCCCTGTTGCACAGAAATTAGAGTTGGCCTGTGATGTTAATCATTATTTATGATGCAACAGTTTCTAAGGGTGTTTTCCACTGTGTCTGACGGTAAAGACTTGATTGATTAATGGTATTGTGTGTTTCTCCCTCTCTCCTTAAGTCCGTCTGTATTTCCCTGTCCTGGCTCTCTCTCCCGCAGTGTGTGGTGTTGTGCATTTTGTTTTTGCTCAGTTGGCTACGGTGAGAGTATACACCCAACATCTATTGGGGTTGGGCTGCCAGCCGGTGGGTCAGTTTAGTGTGCCGTTAGCTCTTTGTCATAGAGTTCTGCTGATCTCCACGGTTTTCCCACCCCCCCTCTGAGGCCCTCCTGGGAAGTGGTGCTGGTGACATCACTAATAGTAAACAATAGCTTTCAGTGGGTGCAAACCAGCTTTTCACTGTATGATCCTCTCCAGGTCAGTGGAGCTCAGGTAGATGCAGTGGGCTGGTTAGTGTATGTCTTCAATGTTACCCTGTTGGGGGGAGGTGTTTTGTCTGTACTGTAATGATAGGATTGCAACTAAAAAGGTTGCCATTAATTGATTGATTATCATTGTTTATAAAGTAATTTGGATTATATTAATGATGAATTACTCATTTAGTTTTTGTATTGTCTATTATCATCCCATATTAAATGTCCATTATTAATTGCTACAAAGTCAGTAAACCAATAACATAACTGCATTAACACCAGCCGACAATAACAAAACTCTGGAGTTGATATTTGCCTTACTGCAGTGGAATTTGTTTCCTCATGATAAATGTTTTCATGAGAAGTTCTGACAGCTTGGTCTACTTGTATACATCTCCTGCATTTGGCATTGCCCTCTGATAATGCAGTGTGCTTTTACTCCATCTAGTCAGCACTGATACTGGGGAAGCTGTGTCAGCTGCTCTGAACTGTGCATTAAAATGAGTATCCACAAGTCATTTAAAGCTCTGATCAGAGGTGCAAAGGCTCCAGCTCAGCACGGCGTGAAGGATGGTGATATTTATAATGTAGTCTGTGTCCTGCCAGTGAAAGGATAAAATAAAATTTTAGCTGGTTAGAGAAGTTGAACAAAAGTTCAAGTCAGAACCTCTGAAAACTTCTGAAAATAATTTATTGGCAAATGTTTTATACAGCAGTTTACATCATTGAAAGCTATAAGATAAATAGACAAATAGACAGCTGCACAATAGTATGTAATGAACAATTACAGAGGAATATAACTGTATAGTGTCATTTTGAGCTTTAATGTTATTTGTAGAGCTGAAATGATTTTAAGATGAAAGCGTTAATCACCCAGAAAATTAATCAGTCCTTGCTTTCTTAATTCATTTTAGTCATATTTTTAAGCATAAACAAACAATTTTAGGTTCTCTAATATAAGGTTTTATCATTTTACAGTATTATGTTATTGTAAACTAAATGTCTTTTGGTTTTGGACCTCCAGTGCCCTATTTCACTGCTGTGGAGTTTAATTTCTCCAATGGCAGTGATGTTTCAGGATTGTGAAGGAATTTACTGTCTTTCTTGAGCTAAAGTTAGAGGTTAATTTTCATTTTTGTAGCATTAAAAAAAAAAAAAAAAAAATTTTGCTATAGTTGTGAGCATTTATTCAAGACTACATCTTTTTACACAGCCTGTCGGAAGCACCAGCCACGAATTATAGTCTTAAAATCTCTATAGTTAAATTGATTTGCTGTTAAGCATGTTTCTGTGAACTAGGTAATGAAACAATACATTTTACCTGGAAAAACAACTACATCTCATCTGTAAAACGGCAGTAGTGAAATGTGGAAATATCAAAGCAGCAGGAGCACCTGCGTCATCTTAAAACACATCAGTTCTGCAGTAAATCCTGCCTTTTATGAAGAGTGTTGTGTTAACAATTAGTTCAGATTTTGTCACAGAGGCACTGATTCAATCCCACTCCCTCTGAAAAGTGTTTCTAATATTTTCTCCTCCATGGAAAAGTATTTCAGCTCTATTGCAAGGTGACCTGGGTTACCGCATTGTTTTGTCAGTTTTTTCCAGTCTCAAATCTTGGATTCTGGATTGCTGTCACATTCAAGATCAATGTGAATGATTCTTGTTGGTGACGCTATCAATGACAATATACGTGAGTATATATGTTTTAATTCCATAAGGAGGACAATAAAATGGTATTTGCAAGTACAAGTACAAGTACAGGCACATTGAGGCATAAGAAATGAGTTAAAAGGGAAGTAAGTTGACCCATAAAACTGGTTCTCTGACTTTTTCTGGTGAATTGAATCTTAAAAATGTGAATTATTGTTTTTAAAGGCAACAATCAATCGATTAAGTGGCATGCTATCCCACTACGTTGTCCTTTTACCTTCTAAAAAATAGCTTTGTATCAAAGCTCTTTTTTATTTATTAGCTGAATTGTTTGTATTGTAATCTAAAAATCCCAAACCTGGAGGTCTGCACTAAATGACTGGCCAGATTCTTGGTCTCGTTTATTTATACAATGTAAATGAAGACCTTAGGAAGATTCACACTTGGATGTCACTTTGGCAGGCACACACCAACTCTCACCATACTCTCTTCATTTCTTGCCAGGTCCCATTTCACTCTTTTTCAAACACTCTCAATTGCATCGAACTTTTATATCATTCTTAGCATCAATCACTCAGTTCTCATGTCATCACCGCATTTTTATTGTAGCTCATGAAAGGGAGTATTTACTATGGCATCAAACTTGCCTTCAACATTTAGTCAGGTATAAATAAAAAGTGGACAAACCCATTCTTTGGTTTAGCCTGGGCCTTTTTGTTTTTTGGTTAGGGTATTCATTTTGCCTTAGTTACCCTAAGCAAGTCAAGCCTAGCTTAAGAGGCTGAGAGAAACTAAACAAAGAGCAGTGATGTTGGCGAGAGGGTGGAGTCTGGACATCAGCTGGAGCTTTGAGTGCTGGGGGAGTTGGGGTCTTATCACCCAGTCCTGTGATGCTGATGCTTGTGGACAACCCTCTACAGCCCGGCTCTGTTAGCTCCAGGGTCCAAACATTACTTTCACTCCACAGAGATGGAAATACAACAATAGAGGAAAAGGGGACAAGGAAAGAGAGCTGTCTTGCCCAAGTGTCATGTCCTCACATGTCCATGTAAGGGTTTTGTAGCCATGAACTAGGCTGATGCCTTCAAGCTAACTGTGGCACTTGAATCAATGATAGTCTGCAGTGGCCCAAGAGATATGATGGTGGCAATTTATTATAGGATTCTTGTTGTTTGTCTTGTCTTGTTCTTTATTTTACTTCACATTGATTCTGTAAATATATAAATTATACATATTTTGTTCTAGTTGCAAGACCTAATGTATGAATACTGAATCTTTGATAAAGTGGTGAATAGATAGTAGATGTTAAAAAGCAGCATCACTGCTGTAGTTGACTGAATGTGATTTATGTTATGTTGAGACACCCCTCCCCTGGGACGTTGAGTGAGGATGCTCTAATTGAATGTTGAGAGGCTAGGAGGTTAGGAACTTGCTGCTGCACTGTGATTATTCTTATCTTGCCTGTTGTAGCTGATTAAGGGGTGACTAGACAAACTTAACATGCCCCTCCGTTTTATTTACAATAGCCAGGGTCAGGACATAAGTTCTGTCGACAACCTGGAGTTGTGATGAGTGGAAGACACTGCTCTTCTGCTGACTTCAAATTCCTTTTGATAGGTGAAAGACAGCATGGGCAAAAGAAAAGTGAGGAACAGAAAGATGACATTATTAATCCTTTGGCATAAGGATCTTTGGTGTAGGTAGTCTTGTTGACCCAGGAATGTCTTAATGACAGACTGTTTCCCTTTAGTGATGAATCACTCAGTATAAAGTATCATCTTGCTTTCACCAAGCTATTTTTTGTAGTAAGTATAGTGTAATAGATGGAAACTTTTATAGCCTTGGGGAGAATGAGGTGTCAGTAAAGTGCTTTTACTTCAGGTTGCATCAGCTAAAATGTCATCTTTGGTTGGCATCTAACAGCTGTTAATAAATCTTTCAGATCACGGCAGGATACCAAATCATACACACAAAGTGCGTTGTTTCAGTTGTCAATTAGATCCTGGCAGATACTTCATCAGTACCTTATACAATAAAGTCCAGATAATCTCCCCAAAAACCAACAGTGAAACGGAAATGCATGCATTAGTAGGACTTCATTAATTTTCACTAATTTTCACTTGTTCATTGATTGATGATTGAGTTATTTATTTTTTTTATTTATTTATTTATTTTATAAAGCGTTTCTGTGGCAGGGCTCAGACCAGCAGCAGTGTGGACAGTGTAGCATGTTGAACCACCTCTTTTGCTTTCCCAAGGCTGGAGGACAGCAGACAGCATAGCGTGAAGAAATGTCTATCCCCCGGCCCTCATGTCAGGAATCCTGATGAGGTTTATTGGGGCAGAAAGGGCACCGTTTTCCCCCTGAGGCTGTAGCTTGAGCTCCAGAGCTATTGCTCTTGTCTCTCTCACACACACCACCTCTCTCTCTCTCTCTCTCTCTCTCTCTCTCTCTCTCTCTCTCTCTCTCACATTCTCTCTCTCTCTCTCTGTCTGTCTGTCTGTCTGTCTGTCTGTCTGTCTGTCTGTCTGTCTCACTGTCTCATACACTCACTTAACACCCTCTTTCTGACAAACCATATCTCACCATGTCCTGCTAAAGTCACAGGTTGAGGGTGACATCAGCATGTTTGTTGTTAGACTACTCTCTAATACAGAAGGCAGTTTAATGAAGTTTCACTGCTTGGGTGTAGGCTACTTCTGTCTTAGTGACAGGGAGTGGAAAGCAGTGACGTCATGCTGGCTCTGTGTTGTGAGTGCGCCCACATTGTGTGACTAAGGTATATAGATTAGATAACAAACAGTGTGTTTGTGTGTGTTATTTCTTATTGGCTGGCTGCAGCCATGAATCAGGTTGTTGAAGAGACTATTACTACACCATTGAGATAGAATCACAGACTCGGTTTAAAGAGGTGGTATGAATAGCTGGCTGGCTGAAAAGGTGACTGCCAGTTCCATAGGGTACTTGGCAGGCCAGTAGCATGAGTCAGCGCAAAACCCAGCTGAGGACATTTGTGCCGTCCCCACAGAGTTACTCTCTAACCCTGCCAAGTTTTCCTGTGTGATCTAACATCCAAAGATGTGTTGCAGTGTGCAAGGTTATGCTGTATTCACCCTCTGGAATGGAACACACCCCAGTCTGATTTCTGCAGCCTGCAGGCAACTCCCAAAACTGTCCAATCCCCAGACAAGGCCCCACCTCTGCCAGCCCCAACAACACCTGTGCTGTGATTTGTGTAGCTGTGCCTCTGGTTGGAAACTCAGGATAACTGCAGTAAAGCACAAGCTGCGACTGCAGCGTTGTCTATAGGGGAAAGTTTATATTTTAGCTTGGGTACATTGGATGTATCATATCGTCATACACAGGGACACAAACTAGTTGGCAGTACTTGGCTTATAATGAATATGTAGTTTGGGACTGCATTATGTTGAGCATGTAATCTATATTCTGCTCTCCACCAGACATACCAACATGTCGTTATGTTCTTTAATTTACCAGTAACCAGTAATGTCAATGTCATGTCATAAGCCAGAGACAACGGCAATCAGCTTTTCTAGTAGTAGTAGTAGTAGTAGTAGTAAATAACTTTCTTTCATAATGAAAGCAGTGATTAAAAAGTACCTCCACTGGAAACAAGACGACCAAGTTCTCATGATAGCCAGAGCCTGGTTGTCACTCGCAGTGCTTAAGTTGATATTTGCATAAAGTTGTAACTGTCCCGACGTTCCCAGTAGTAGAGCTGCGTTTTTTTTGTCAAGCTCAGTTGGGAATAGTAGCTATTGCTGCCCCAGCTTTTTGAATCAGTATGTGTGGCCACACTGGTATTCTCATTTTTAGTCTGACGCGCCTTTTGTGTTGGCTCTCTTAAAATATCTAATTAATTGGGTATGGTTCAACTCTGATTTAACATGAGTAATATGTCTAAATGTGCTTAGACTGATTCTATTCTCGGATAAGAGGAACTGAGAACAACCTGAAGGGCTTCCCCTGAACCTTGCATGAGTTGGTGTAGTTCCTTATTGTTCACAGTTTTCTTTCCTTTTCGGTTTGGGAAACTCTTCCACAGAAACGGCTGTGTCCGAGTCCTGCTCCCTCAGGGCTGTCCGTCCCTCCCTCTTTCACTACTTTTTTTCTCTTCATGGTCTGGACTGGTCCTGGCCTCTCATGCTGCCACTGTTGCTGCAGTTGGCCCAGCTCTGCCACAGTTTTCCATCAAAACACCAAACCTCAATGGAGCATTCAAGCCCAGGCCCGCTCCACTGCTGCCCCTCCCTCCCATCCCACCCTGTTCAGACTCTGCCTTCTCACTCCCTTTCTGACTTCCCTGCACATTAAATGGCTCCGTCCAGGAAGAGGTCCTAGCTCAGAGTTGAAGACTTTTAAAGCTAGATAGTGACGAATTTAATGAAATGAGGAAAACTGATGAAATGCGGTCTGCATGTTGTGTATTTGTTTTTGTTTTGATTGTTTCTCCTAGACTTACACATTAAGTTAAATAGATCTTCTGCAGAAAGACTTACATGGTCCAAGTTAATTTGTTTTTATGCTGCTTTATATACTGTGACAGAGTTCACAATTTCTGTCACAGTATAAGTGTGTAAATTCTAGGGCTGCGGCTAATAATTATTTTTTTAATTGAATGGTTAGTCTTGTTTTGTCACAAAAATATAAAGTAAACCTAATATTATTGGGACTTAGTTTAATGTATTAATGTAATCACAACTTTGAAATGACTTAAAAAGTGAATAGATAACATATTATTTCTTTCAGACAGCTAATTGATTAATTGTTTCTACTCCAGTTCTTATCCTTCATCTTATAAGTAGTAAGTTGTATATTTGTTCTTACAACAGAATGTATAGTAGAGTGTTAAAGGTATCATTAGGTCATACAGTAGAACAGTAAACTACGGTTATCTACTGGACATAGGATTCACTGCTGATGTGAAACCATTGGGATAGTTCACTAGAGATTTATTCTGTGGTTGCTCTGTAGTTCAGCTGTGACTGTGCGCCAGCGATACTTTTTATGGAAACTCGAGGGAGACGTTGCACTCAAGACCCTCTAATGTGACCAGTCAACCTTGCAGTGACTGGAGTCCATAACAGTCAAGACACAAGGCTACTACTACTGCAGCAAACATGGCTCATAATCTGCTTAGTCACAACTACAATTTAATTTCCCAGTGGAAAATACAACTATATACATATACAATTCTGCTATGGAGGCACATAACTGTTTTGCTGCATATTTCAGGCCTGTATTTGAGTTACGTCATGTCCTTCCTTTTCATCATCAGACCTTTATATTGAAAGCCAGTCAAACCATGTCTGGTTTCCATGAAATTCAATAGTGCAGAATAGTGTTATAGCAAGGTAAACGGAAACACAACTGCCGCGATAACTATTCTGCCATTTTTTTTTTTTTTGCAATCATTATGGATAAGAAAGCAAAACAGAATGGAAATTCATGGAACTTGTGAGCCTTTCTGTTTATTTATTGCCCATTTTGCCAAGTTTAAAATGAGCTGATGACTTGTTGCGAGCTATTTTGCTATCATGCAGGCTAGACTCTGTCCAGTTAGCACTTTGTATGTGGTATCCTGTCAGTACCTTAAAATATATTTGATCTGCCTTATTTGTCAATTCCTCATTTTCAGCGGAGGAAAACTCGCTTCCTGAATGAAAGTAACTACATGTCTCGATTGAAAATAGCATTTATCATTGCACACAGTAGCTCTGAGACTCAGGTTTGCCAGTGGAGACAAATTACCACTCACTCCAGGTACTTGTATTCGTATGCAAAATAGTTTGTTCATCCCAGTCTGCAACCTTTTGTTTCATGATTATCTCTTTTTAGCTGAACAGGCATAAACATTCAGGCTTTTCACTTTTGTCTGCCACTCAACACACCATGTTTTTTGACATGTTTTTATCATTTTTTTCCTTGTGTTTCAGGCTCTTACTGCCTTTATAAATAGCTCATCTGCAACAACTCAGGCCTTCTTGGTCTATCTGATTTTTCTTCTACTTCCCATTAGCCCTTAACTATATCTTAGGTGTTATGTGTATGAACACCATAAGCATGATTCATAAGTCTGGTTCAGCACAGACATTAAAGACACCCTGATGCATCATCCAGCCTCTTACAACTTGGTTTGACTGTCATGTTTTCATTTGTTCCCATATGATCTACCAAGAACAACATCTGCCTGCTCGGTTTTGCCATCCCTGAGCTTGTGCATACCCATGTCCCAGTTCGGTGTGTGTTTATGTGCTGACTTTTCCGTCTCTCCAATTCAGAGGTTTCTTAGGGAGTGGGCTACATAAAGCTAGTTTTTTCTGCTGGAGGCTCTGGAACTTATTACAGTCTGAGGCATTTTCATAAACGGGCCATTCAGCTGCCCCTCCATGGGTCTGAATGGGACACACTGTCACCAGCAGAAAGAGAGTTAATGTGGGCTAGTTAGTCGTGAGACCTCCCAATTACGGGAGACTGGTGTTCTGAAACATGTAGTCATTCGCACTACTGTTCTTCCTCAGCTATCGGTTCCTGTTGTCTAGGTTACACTTCTACTTTACATTTGCATCTATTTTATAGGTGCATTGTGCAAATTTAACCATATGAAACACAGGGCTGTCTCACCAAATAAACATGCTGTGATGGAGTTACAATTAAGTTTGAAATGGATTTACTTTTATGGGATCATTTCCTGGCTGACACATCAGTCTCTTCCATGTTTTTCACCTCATCACAATAAAAAAATAAAATAAAACATCTAAATTTAGGCTTTATGGTAACTATGTAACAATATAACTTCCAACCCAGTGAAAGTGGTTTTTCATACTGCATTAAGAAAACTGGCAAAACATGGCTCCCCTGACTGTAGAAAAATGAGCTATGCTGACTGTGCATACCCCACCAGGAATAATGCAGAGCTGAGAGGCCACCCAGATAATTGGCACAAACTTCATGAGTGTTGAGATTTTCCATTTAGTGGAAAGCACATTATAAATAAAATATGATCTATATTACCCTTTACATTGCTTTAGGATAGATTTGCCTCTCTGAATGACTTATAGATAGCCTAGAATCTAAATGGGAATTTTGCCCATTTTAAAGTGTAGCTTGTGTGTTCGTTCATCCTTCACAAAGCACTGGAGTTACATTTTCTTCTTGTGTAGAATTACCATTTCCAGCCAGGTCAGGTTTTGTGAGCAGGTCACTCCACTAGAAATGCAATACAGTGTAAAAGTGAAGCGAAGGATTTAACTTTGAACCATCTTTGAGAATTAACGGTGAAGTGTAAATTTTCATTCATGGTGCATCTGCCAAACAGCAAGTCAATCCACAAATCTCTAATTTCCTGAAAAATATTCCCTTTTCCATTGTGGTGCTGACAGTATCCCCTAAATTATCTCATCACTACATCATTCTGTGGCAGTAAACGGTCTCAGGGCAAGCTGCCTCAAAGGAAACAGGCCATGGATGTGATTACGATATGATTATTACAGTAAAGTCGTGATGACTGTGAGGAACTAAATCACTGCTGATATCTGAGGACATTTGACCTGGAAAGGCCTTAATCTGCAGCTGAAGAACTCTGGTATTTGATCAGGATTATCATGTTTACCACTATGTGGGTCTCAGGAGAAACTGTCAGCATGGCATCTTGTTTTTCACCCTCAACGCATGCATAAGCAACTCAGCTTTTGTTTTCTATATTACATTTGTCGTCTGTCAGTTATTTACTGTGTGATGCTGATAGACATTCTGTTTTATCTTGCAGGTTTCCCAAGAAAGCAAACAGGTAAAAATCTTTTATTTTCTCTCATATTTTATTGCAGAGGCATGCATGCTTATGGGTAATCCTGTGGCAACACACGTGTACACACAAGTGGTTTACATACACACAGCTCCAGATGAAGGAAATGAGGCAGGTTTTACTAGGTCTGGTGTACAACACAGAAGTCTTCAGAGTTTGGACCAAACATGCCCCTCCACCCCCCTCACTCATGTACATACACACACACACACATACGCACACACAGTGACGGACAAAGGGGTCCCTCTTCTAAGGGCGGCCCATCACTGCCTTTCACTGTGAACAGAACAGTGGCCTTTCACAGTTGGGGCTGGTATAGGCAGAGGCAGCCATACATAGCCTCCTGAGGTTCAAGCCGGAGTCTGGCCTTGTGGCACCTCCTCTGAGGAGCGTCCTTTCTCTGGCCTTGCTCTCTGGGCACTCAGTGGAGTGGGTCCACATCCTCTTTGGCTGTCATATTATACAGTAGACACACTCAGCATGATTCATACACTCGGAGGTCCCTAGCCACACTATTCTCAATGCTGAGTGAACAATTGTTGGTGCTGTGTGTTGCTGTAATTCCTGCTGAACTTTCACTTGCCTGCAGCTTTTATACAGGGTTATTGTACAGCATACATTATGCATGCATTACAATGACATCACAAAAAATGCTATGCATAAATAAGTACAGTGTTGTATTGGACAGTAAAAGACAAATGTCAGAATTTTTTCTTGTTTGTGGCCGGTTTACCTTTTTCTCATGGGCGCTCCTCCTTCTAGAACCAGCAGCATTCTCAGTAAAGACCATCCCCCGGACAAGAAACCCAAAAGTGACAAAACCTCACTTCCCTCCAATGAGTTTGACCCTACAGGTAATTTGGCACTCTTCAGGCTCGTGCTCGTATGGCTTCTCTTATTCACTCTTTCTCTTTTTTCCTCTGTCACATATTCATTTTTCCATCCAGTCCATTTATCTCTGTATGCATCATTTTATCTGACTGCACCTCATAGGTTTCTGTCTGGTCCTATTTCCCATTATCACTAACACACACAAACAGCCTCATAAAACAAGTCTGTTCATGATGGTTTGGATAAGGCATGCTGGGTGGTGAAAGGTGGTATATGTATTCTATGCTTTGTGTTGTATATTCGTTTTTTGCTTGTGTGGTCGGATTTGAGATAATTGTTTGGCTTTTAAGCTTTTAATTGCTTCAGTTCATTGTCATAGCCACATCACTCTGCAACAGTTTGACACAATCTTATATTGCTTTACATGCTGCAGGTTTTCAGTTGATAAGCGCAGAAAGGTTTGATTACAGGACTTTAAAATCTGCAGCTGCATATTTACTGCTGACATGGGTCTTATAGTTTTTCATAAATCAGTGCACAGTGGGTTTTGTGTGTTCAAAGTGGATGGATGGGCTCAATGCATACTTGAAGGGAGCAAAAAGCCAGTAAGCCTGTTATGCGCTCCAGTTTGTGAGTTTATTGCAGGGTACCACTGTTAAGCTTCAGAAACAAGCTAGTTTGATATGGTGACACTCCATGTTGTATTTGTCAGCGGTGAGGGCAGTATGATTCAAGATATGACTGCTGTATTCATAACAAAACAGAAAATCCTCAGCACCCCATGGTGGTTTATCTCTGTATGATGCAATAGAGGATAGATAAGATGTGTTCTCTCAGTGGTTACACAAGACATGCACTGTGTGTGTGTGGGGCACTACAGTAAAACCTTTTTCCATGTATTTCTCTATTGGTTTTTACTTTTTTTTAGAACTGTGTTGTGATTATGTGCACTGTAGTGACAGATGAGCAAAGAAAGCTTTATTCCATTGAGACCTAAACCTTTCAATCTCTGTTGTCACCTCTAGACATCAAATTAAATGTATGTTATGACCTTTTGCATGCTTGCATCATGTTAATCAATATTTCTGTTTGTCTCTTTAACTTATTTGCAAGTTGCATGCACTTTCTTCCCAGGTTTTATCCTGGTTTAATCGTTTCTGTCATCATTTTAAAATGGTTTAGGTTTTGTTAGGGGCAGGCAGGAGTAGTCAGATATTCTGGAAATAGGTGATAAAACTCATGTCTGAGAATGGATTATGTGCAGTAATTAAGTAATTTATTACCTTTGAAGGCTTAAAATTTACTGGACATTTTACTACTTATTTTGACAATTGGACCCAGAATGGTTCCTTCTCTTTTACGAGGTGTGACTTTGTTTTGCATTTATTTTTAGCATCATATCCTTTATCCCAACTTGTAAAACTACCCCAGGGAGGACAGATGCACATGAAATTGCATTGAGTATAACTGCAGTTGCACCAGCCGCATATTCAGCATTGAGTACGCCAGTGTCCTAATATTAAGGCTTAGTTTCAGTGTCCATTTAAGTATAGCCATTGTAGTGTTGCCATAATATTTTATAAATGTATGATACTTTGTAGAAAGGCACCATGTGATCATGAGCTGTCATAGGTTTCTTAATTTTCTGGTATATGTTTCATTATTTTACTAAATTTTCTTGAACAATTAAAGATCATGATTTTAATGTAGAATGCAAAAATAAGTAAATTCACAATTTATTAGTGGAGTGACATCTACAGGATTTAGGATATTTTAGATACCAACCTAACAAAAACTAAACAGGTTCATTTTTAGTGACTGTGCTCCTGCCTAACCCAACCATTATGTTTTATTAAACAACATACCTGTTCATTTAATTTTTCTTCTCCCATGATTGTTTCTCCTTCATGATTTTCTATTTCCTGTTTTGTGTTTCTTCCCCTTGTGTTGGTTCTTGTTTTGTTTGTGCGTGCGTGTATGTGTGCTGCTGTGGTGTCTGCGCTGTGGTCTGCGTGGTGGGGGCTGTGAGCAGAAGCTCTGGTGGTGCAGAAGAGTGGCAGCAGCAGTGTGCTAGCAGAGGGGAAGCCTGAGTCCTGTGGTAAGATGCTCCAACTGGAATGGCTGGTGTGACAGCTGCATCTATGCATGCTTCAGACCCTGGTGTGAAATTGCCACAGTGTTTGTTTAAAACAGAGTGACAGCAAAAGAGTTCTGAGGGTTTGTTTTTAATAATTATAATGTTAGGCTTCATGGTTAGAGGGCTTATTTGCATGCCTCTCTGAGTTGGATGCTAACCAGTGCCAAGAGATCATCAAATGGGAAACATTAACATATAATTGATATTCACAGCACAAACATGTAAAATCTTATCAGTCAATAGTGCTAGTGTAGACCTGTTGCAAGATTTGGTATTATCATTCTCCAACCAAAATGACGATGGTCCAGACCAGTGCAAAGCATACATTGACCAGATTATGTGTAAATGACTTTTCTTTTTCTTTTTTTTTGTTTGAGTAGCTTGTTTTGATCTGTACACTGGCTCAGAAACTATTCAAATCACATCTTTATCCCTGTGCTCAGTAAATTCAAGTCATATTTTCTGTTAAATACAGAAAAAAACACTGTTGCCTTAATCCATGGATGTTATAGCAATCAAAAAATTATCACTATTGGAATCCATGGTAAAGACCTTAACAGAAGCATTTAGTACCATTGCACCGTTTAGTTTAACTGTAATCACACACTTGAGTCAAATCCGAATATGTATATAGCTTTTATGTCATCATCTAAATACAATTTAAAAAATTCATACATGTATACATAAATACTTATTGGCACTTACTTTATCTTAGAGTAAACAACAATGGGTTTAGTCACTTGTTTTCAGATGCCACATTAGCAGGGTCATTATGGAGCATCTTGGGCCCTGTGGTGTGAAAGTGTCATTAATACCTTGTTCAACTATTCTCTTGCTCTTCTTACATTATCTGGACACTTTCACTTTCTTATTGTTGTTTGCCAAAATGGGAGAGGAAGGTCTTTAGACAGAAATTGTCAGATAGTGTGAAACCATACCAAATGAGCAGTAAATGAAGAAGTGAACTGACAAAACAAAGAAGACTCTCATCTAGGACAGAGTTTATCAAGATAAGCCTCTGCTGTCATATTCATCAAAGTCGTCCTTCAGTTTGAACCAGTCATCTTTATTGTGTCTGGTCTCGTACCAATTAAGAACTGAGGAAATTCTAATGTAAAGCCATTATCGCATTTGAAACTCTGAACCTTCAGACTTATATATTTAAGAACAGTAGTCTGATCTTATTCTAATACTTAGGTTTCTTCTTTTTCTGATTGCGGGACTAAAGTTACTCTGTCAGTCTTAAAGGTCAGTTTATTCTCTCGAGTACATTTCCTTGTGTGTCAGCAAAGGGTGCTGGTTACGGATCAGTTGAAGCTCTGAATAATACATTAGCTTAGATGGATTAACCTGAACGGTGATTTTGTCAGTACTCCCACTACTCATGTTTTATAAATACCAGCCAATATACTGTTAAGTGTAGGAAAAGGCAAAAGACCAACATCTAGAGGCAAATTCACACCAGCCCTTTAACCCATATGGCTTCATCTGTTTTCTTGACACCCCTGCCCTTTCCCCCTTCCCTTCCCCCTACTCCCTTAGCTCTACCTAACCCCCTCTCTACTCCCTTCCCCCCTGCCTGGGGCTTTTGGTCCTCCTAACTGCTCTCTGTGTATTAGCTCCTGTTTCTTCCACTCTCCAACCCCCACCCTACCACTGTCCATATCGATTGACTCACCTCTCCAGTTGATGCTGCACTGATCAGAAAGTCTCAAGACACAACAAAAACAGTTCACACAACACAACAGTTCGAGGGTCAGCTCACTCAGTCTGGGTCTCTTATACAGATGTCTTAAGATAGCCTGCCATTAGTGGAAAATCTTCACACTTTTTTTAATAACATGAGAACCTTTTTTTTTTTTACTGTTTAAGCATTTTGCATTTTTTGCATTGTGTTTCCTCTTGTGTGTGCTGCCCTATCAGTCTAGTCAGTGTCAGACAGACATTAGATAATCTAATCTCTGCTTGTCATGCTAATGAAACATTGACTAAAGAACCTGAAAAGTAACGTTCCTCCTTCTGACCTATCAGACGACAAGCAAAAAATGTCAAAAATACATAAAAACTCCCTCAAAACATAATTTTTTTCTTGTCATGTTTAGAACAAACTTGCGTCTCAAGACAATACTCTCATGAACTGACACTCAAAGCGTTACAGGCCATTTCTTTTGTCCATACTGGCAGGGAAAAAAAATAAAGCAGTTCAATAGGAGAAAAAAATGTCTTCATGATACCATTTTGATACACACACAGTTGTGTAAGATAAACAAAACAAATTGAACCTTTAACATTTAAATGATGGGACAGTCCCTCATCTTTTTGTGAAAACCAAATTTTTGTGCAGCCCATATGTTGGCTCACTCAAAAGAGAAAAAGAAATGTTCATTTTGTGTATACTATCAACTGCAAAATGTGACTTTTTGTCACCCAGTTCAAGTTATATAAGCACAAACTTTGATGTTGAGTGCTACAATGAGGTTTCATGTTATTTTCAAATTTGTAGTTGAGACTTAACTGACTGGCTGACTGACTGAGTTAAGTACATTGTACTTTGACTTTATTGACTTCCTGATCCTTCTGAAGACACTGTTATGTTTTTCTGTCCTGTCTGTCTCACTGGCAGGTCTGGTCCAGCGATGTGTAATCATCCAGAAAGATAAAAATGGCTTTGGGCTCACTGTCAGTGGTGACAACCCAGTGTTTGTGCAGCTTGTCAAAGAAGGTAAGTAGGGGCCTCAAACTTTCCCAAAAAACAGAAAAAGATATTATGACAATGACTACTTTTGGTTTAAGTCAATAGAGACGTTTTCATTCATTGACATCAAACTCTCATGGTAGTTTGAGAGAGAGGTAATTATGACTCAGCAACCACGCCCACTTTGGTGTTTAGTAGAGTAGAGTAGAGTCCATTTACTTTACATTTCCTTCTTAGTAGTTTCACCACAACTGCAGCTTCTGCTTTATCATGTTGTATTTTAAATAGGGGACTTTGACAGGATTCTTGCATGATCCCAGGCAGTTTCTGACTGTCATAGAGGATGATATGGGCTGTTATCAAGCCACAGAAAACATGTGTCTGCACAGTAGTGCAAAGAGACTGAAGAGGAAGGAACTGATCGAGGACTTTTGTTGCACTGTCATCAGTGCTTGGCAGTATGAAGCTATTCCTGTATAGCTCTCCATCTGTGCTTTTGTAACTGACTCAACACAAAGAGCAATCCATTCAGATCATCTGAATAATTTATATATAACTTCTTTTTCACTTCATTGTGAATCAAGTAGAAAACAAAATGTATCTTGTATCTTATTGTCTGTCAACCTGCTGTGATGAAATTCAATGTTTTGGCTGTATCTGAAACAGATAAAGTTTAAATATCTAATCAGATGTAGACAATATCATTTAGCCACAAGTGACCAATCACAACCCCTTCTACTTTTAGAAAAACAGATGATGTCCTTAGTTCAGTTACACTGCTTGACATTTCCACACTAACACAAAACTGAAGAACCTAAAGGCACATCATAAGTAGTGTATTCCTAAAGCTGTATTTGGTTTACAAAATATTTCAGCTGTATGCTGCTGACTATAGAGTCAGACCTGGATCTCATAATAACCTGTCTCATGCCTAAATCCCTTTGTTTGGGGTGGAGCTGTGAAACAGGTCTTTCTCGTAATATAACCACTGTTATGGTCTTTCAAAATGGCACTCAAATAGTCACTTTGCAACATCTGGTCTGTCAAGGCTACATGCTGTATTCATTTAGCAGGAATATCAACAATTGCTCCATAAAATTGCATGTTTTGTATTTTACCTTAAATTTCACGTCCATTCAATTCATTCCTCCATTTGTTTTATTTCTTTCCTTTCCTTTTTTGTTGCTTTAATGCTCTGTCTCTTTGTGTTTGCCAGATGGGGCTGCTATGCGGGCAGGTGTTCAGACAGGAGACAGGATCATCAAGGTATTGTATTCAGCTGCCTCCATGTCTTAAAAGTGCTAACGTCACTGCTTTCTTGTTCAAGGCTCTTGCAGAGGCTGAAGGCTGCCACCTTCTGGTCAATCACCATTTCTACTCTTTCTGCTGTATTTAAGAACAGAATGAGATGCCAAACTGAAAATCTGTGCCCAGAATTAGAGATTTTAGACTTTTATTTCTGTTTCAGGTTAACGGGACGCTTGTTACACATTCTAATCACATTGAAGTGGTGAAGCTAATCAAATGTAAGTTCCTCTGTCTGTTCTACAGCAAAATCCACATTTAAGAAATAAATCTGGGTCTAAATAAAGTTAAACTGACACATGGCCATGTTATTTTTCCTTTCTAGCGGGCTCCTATGTGGCCCTCACAGTGTTGGGGCGCCCCCCAGGGCTCGCCCAGATCCCTTTGTCTGAAGCAGAGTCTGAAATGTTGGGCGTTAGTATTTCCTCTCCAAACTCTCCAGCAGCAGAACGCCCCTATAGTCCTCAGGACCGCCTCTCCTCCACACAACCACCATGGGTAACATGACATCAGTTACTTATGTGGCCCTCTTTCTATTTCTTCTCCACACAGGTCCCTTCTTTTCCCTTGTCTTCCTCTTTCTTCTAAATTTGGTCTTATTATTTCGGCTATCTATCTCTATATCTTATCCTTTCATATACATTTTCTGTGTGTCTGAGTAATCTGATATTTTCTTGGATGCTTTTCATCTGTAGTCTAATGCATAGTTCGTCCATTTGCTATTCAACCTCCGCTTTCTTTTTTCCCACAGGATGAGAATAGCAGTGTCTGCAACCAGAAGGTTGATATCTTGCAAAAGATGCTCTCAAAAGAGCAGCAGGAGCTGCAGGTTAGCATAACAACTGTCATTTACCATCATCTCTCTTTTGTAACCCTGCTCTACTTGGCCGGGTGTTTATACTAACTAGGTGATTTGCACACATTATTTCACACTTGTGTATAACTAAATGCTGTTTTCTGGATCGAAAATGTGAGGATCATCTCTCTTTAAATGGAATATTGCATTTTTGTAGGATGCAAATAATTTATTTACAATTGATAATTGAATTTTACATGTAGTGATTTTCAGACAGTATTATTTATTTTTTTTTCCCAGATGTCCCTCTACATAATACCAGAGCACACATATAGTATTTCACTTGTCTGACTGTATTTGCAAAACAGAGTACTACTGCTTCTGATTGCTTGTTTTGAATTCCCCCTTTTTGCTGTTTAGGCCATGAAGGAGGAGTACAGTAAGAACCCCTCCCCCAAACTACTGAAAGACATCCAGGAAGTTAAAAAACACATTCCTCAGCTGCAGGGTCAGCTCTACAAGGCCACTGGGGCAACACAGGTAAGACAAATAACCCCCGTTAAGTAACTAACTTGGAAATTTGGTCCACAGAATAGGGTATCTTGGGACACTGATCTACTGCCAACATCCAACCAGTCATTGTATCATTTCATTCCAGACAAACATTAATCCTAATCTTATCAAAGGATTTGGCTTTCTCTGTGGGAGCCACTCTTTTGTGTCTGTGTGACATCTCATTTTATACCCATTGCTCACTGAGCGTTTTTGCCATTTGCATCAACATATTAGTCTGATATATTTTATGAGATTACATCCTTAAAATACAGATTCATTCACACACACATTAATAATTCCCCTTGTAGGCTGCTAGTTTGCTTTTAGCCTTTCTCTATATGAAACGTCATTCTGAACTTTAAATCTTGTTAATATGTAATAAGATTGGTCATAATTAATAAAAGCGGATATGTTTACTTAAATCCCTAGGAGGCTGTTCCAGGTGGTGATGCAGATGATGGTAGCATGATTGAGACAGAGCACACTCTCGCCTCTAAGGGAGACAACAGTACAGACCTGTCCTGGAGCAGCACTCCAGTAAGTTGTGATCTAAATGCTGAACTCCGAACTTCATATTCAAATTTGATTTCAAGACTGTGCAAGTTGTCAGACAGTAGATTCCCGCTGTAGTGCTGTATTTAAATAGTCCAGGCTAATTAGGCTTTTTTTGACAAACACCAGTGCTGGAGCAATTGGTGTATGCACTGATACTGCACCATTTTAATAACCCAATAATGTAAACAGTTCAATTTTCTTGATGATTGCTTTTTTTTTTTTTAAATTGACACAGATTAAAAACATCATGTTTTGTTCCATCCAACCACCAGTTATCTCACAGATTTGGGCCTGGATCTCCTGACAATATGTGTCCAAGAGAGTTATCCTGCCCCAGCCCAAAGAGCACACCCAGGAACAGCTTCAACTCCTGCCACTCCCCTGAGGCAGAGGATGCCACTGACCTGGTAACTCTACTCTTTGGCCTTGTACAAATTTTCCTTAAAATATTTATTTAATCACTGGATTTTGTGGTGTTGGCAGATAATTTTGAAAAAAACCCAAAGTGCAGGGCTGTCAGTGTAAGCACAAAAGACAAATGGATTATAATTGTCCAAACTGAGCTTTATTTTATTAAAGAGAATTGCATAATGTATGAATGTCTTGTCCCCAGGACTCTCTGTCCCCTACCACAGTCAGCAGTCCCTCGTCTGCTCGCCTCATATCGCAAATCATTGGTGCTGAGGACGACTATTTTGATTCAGACCAGGAACAGGTATTTTACCACAGGACAATGTTTACTCCATGTTTAATTAAGATTATAGATACTTTTTTTTTTTTTTTTTTTTAAGTCAGGCTCTCTTCAGTACACAAACCAAACTTTGTTGGGGTAGTTAAAGTAAGATTTTTGTATGAGTACAAACTGTTTTACTGGATGTGTTTCAGACAAATGGCCAGTGTAACAGCTTTAACAGCATTGAGCAGCTCAAGTCTCGCCCTGCCCACCTCTCAGCCTTCCTTCACCATGTCATCTCTCAGTTTGACCCTGCTCCAGTGGTAACACCTTGTTAAAACCCTGTTACATATTCATTTCTTGTTTTAATTTCCAGACCGACTTTATAGAGCTTGACTCCTAATTTTGTATCCTTAGCTGTGCTACCTCTATGCCGACCTTTACAAGCAGACCAACTCCAAAGAGACCAGACGGGTGTTCATGGACCTCCACACCTTCTTCATTGACCGGGGAGCAGTAAGCACAGTTTTATTGCCTAGGGTGACACGGGGGGAACAGTACAGGTCTCAATATTTATTGTTATATTTACAGGTGAGAATAAGATGATACTTGTTACTGATTGACTGATAAATCATACATAAGTGATGGCATTTTGACATGTTCATGAGTGCCTTGCTTTATCAGCATTCACATTCATATCATTTGAAACTGTTTTGCTGGACTAAAATTTCTGTTTTGTTCATTTGTTGTTGAAGTACAAAACATTTTTGTTACAGAATTTGAAAGTTGCTGTTCCTGAATCCATCTCTGCTGATCTTGGTAAGTATTTCCAGCTGTGATTAATTTGGTTTTCTGCACATTTAGAGTAAGTAATTTTTTTGTGCCACTCAGATGAAGTCAATTTTATTTATATTGCATTTTTTATTTATGTAGCAGCAAATCAAAACAGTCTTTATATCATGGAAATTTTCACAAAGGACTAGACTATACTCTAGACCTCACATCATTACACAGTCCTTACTCAGCCACGCACTTTCGTGACTAATCAATGATTTGGAAAGTCATGCCACAATTCCTTGATAGTTTTTGTACAGTGTATGTGAGTGTGTGTGCTTGTGATTGTAGACCGGCGGAGGACAGAACTAATTCCAGAGGAAATAAACAGACAACATGTTCAAACACTGCAGGACTCTCTGCTCACTGACATTCAGAAGAACCTTGAAGATTTCAGGTAAACTTGTGAACTCTTAATTTGTGTTTCTTGTAGTGTGGTAGGTTTTAATAAATTGTAGAACTTTAGAATTAATAAAGTTAATTGTCACTTCTCATCAAGCAAATTATAAAATCTAAAAAAAAAAAGTCAGTATGGTGCTGTGTGTTTAGCCATTTTTTGTTGAGGCATTATTAACTTTATGTTCGTACATTTAGGCAGAAGCGCAGTATGGGCCTAACAGTGGCTGAAGTAGAATTGACGAGACTGGACCAAGAGCGAGTCAGAGACCGTGTCACTTTGGAGCGAGAGCGCTCATATGCTGAAAACATCATCACCAAGATAGAGGATATCCTGTAAGTAACACATGTGCACAGACTCACATAACACACATGCCACATATACAGATATGTGTTGCTTGGATGCACAAATACTCTCAGTCACTTCAACACTTTTCTTTGTGTTGTTTATAGGTTAACAACTCAGACCACAGAGGAAGAGAAATGGTAAGTGAACTTATCTGGTGGAGCATTTGGTTAATTGATATGAAGAGCATATCTTAAAGCGAATGGGAACAGGGAAGGGAATAAATAAGGCTACAAGGCCTCTCATGGCCCCTCAAGCCATCTGTGTGTCAATCTAGTTTACAGTTTGTAATGTGTTTTACAATATTGTAAAAGAATAACAATGTCCCAACATTTTTTTAGACATTGTGGCACCTTATATGTATTCAATTATTTAAGATCAATAATATCTTTCAGTCTGAAAGGTATGTTTCAACTGTTTCAACCAAGAACACATAACAATATATTGGTGTCATCCAAGCCCCTTCCTACACCCCCACAGTTTACAAATGAAGCACCCAGGCAGTCTCTTAAAGGAAACATGTAATTTATGCAGTATGTGTATATTTAATAATTTAAAGTGTGACTGATTGATACAGTCTAGTTTGAAATACCATATGGTCACAGCCCAGCCCAGATGGTTTGTGTATAAATTGTATGAGATCGACTGGTGTGACATATGGTACCAGTCACAATATGGACATGTGTTCTATTCAAATTTTAGCACTCAAAATGCTTTTGTCATGTTGGTTATAATTCTGAAGCATGTTTTGTCATTTAGCACTACGATACAGTATGTCATCTATACATACATGAAGCACCTTGGTGTGAGGGTCAAGGAACCTCGCAGTCTGGAGTCCAAACGGGTCCGGATCAACTTTCTCCCCAAGATCAAGGTAGTTCATATCCATTTCTACACTGTGGGCAATGCGTGTCTCTCCCCCTCCTTATCACCTGCCTGATGCATTGTTTTACTTTGTTTTAATAAAAAACAGAAAAGCATCAAGACGGAAAAGGAAGGAGAAGAGAAGGTGAAGAAACCCAGATTTCCCAGTATCCTTGGACCTCAGCGTCGGCCCAGTCGCATTGAAGCAGGACCAGGTGAGTTGTGACTCTGGGATGAAATAAAACTATGAATGTATTTTTTTAAAGCTTTTGAAAATGTTGGCACTAATTGTCTCTATATTCAGTGGGTAAAGCTTTGGATGGTCGCCCCCGGCCTCAGAAACAACTGTCTCAGCCTACACTTGGGGGAAGTGAGCACGTTGAACCTGGTCGTCTAAGAGGCAGCCAATCGAGCGAAGGCTCTGAACTCACACACTCCATGTCTGCGAACACCTCATCCCCAAACAGCACCACCTATAGCTCAGACACTGGCCGAGATGCTGATATTGGTAAGCTACTGAACAACTGAATTAAACATATCAGGTAAAGGAAAAAGACACACAAAGTGATGGCCTCTAAACTGGTCACCTTTCAGCTGGGACTCTGACTTCAGGCTCCTCCAGGCTGAGTGATGGCCTTCAGTCTGACCCTCTGGATGGGTTGTCCTATCCTGCTTCGCACTTTGACCTTTACAGCCTGGACCAACTGCAAGAGGATGACAGAGAAAGTGACAGGTGAATTTACATTTACACTTGCAGCATCACATTTGCTTCCTTACATGGAGAATATTAACTTGTAACACAGATTTTTCTGTTAATATTTTAATAGAGTTCACGAGGGAACACCAAAGGCCATAAGAAGGTAAGGATACATGATTATTTTTTTATTTTATCTTAAATCTATAAAAAATGGTAATTCATAGTAGAAATTTTTTATTGACCAAATAAAAAACTAATGTTCTGTCTTGCCCTAGGCTTGAGGGACTTGGTGCTGCTGATGTCCAGAGTGAGGATGACCAGGGAACTGACTCTGAGCATGACCCTCCAAACTGGCAGCAGCTGGTGGGGCGAGAAGTCTTAGCGGTTCTCCGGCCTCATGAAATCAAGAGACAGGAAGTCATCTATGGTCAGAACATGGCACTGTTCAATTCATTCAAGCTGTATTTATATTTCTCAAAGAACTTCAAAGAGCATTTGCTGAGATCTGACGATCCAACCTGCTGTCAAACCTGCATCATGTTGAGCTGCGCAAATGATCTGTCATCTTGAATTAACATCTTGTATTTTGTCTACAGAGCTGTTTTATACAGAGCGTGCACATGTGCGGATGCTGAGAGTGTTGGACCATGTTTTCTACCAGAAGCTCTTCAAAGAGGCCATCCTGCCTCCTGCTGACATTAAAAACATCTTTACCAACCTGGAGGATATTCTGCAGCTGCACGGTATGCATACACACAAACGTACAATTTGTGTGTAATGTACAATCCTGAAATTCAACAGAAATTATTGTCAATGCATGACTGCTCTCGAATCTTCAAACAGCAGAAGAAAAAGAGAGTAAGGTGACAGTAAAAATAGAATGACAACACATAGAAACTGCATACACACAGCACCTCTTTATTTTCATGTTGTAGTCTTATTTGTTATCTCTCTCTCTCTCTCTCTCTCTCTCTCTCTCACACATACACTGACCCATTGGTGACTCTCCTTTGAATTTCAGTTTCAATTCTGGAGCAAATGGCAGCCATTCGGAAAAGAAATGAGTCTTCAGTAATTGATCAGATGGGAGACGACTTGCTCTCTTGGGTAAGTACAATTCTCAGGCTGAAATTGTATTTCCTCTTTCAAGCATTTTCTTTTATTGAATAAATTTCAAGACATCTGATATGGTAGGAAAAAATGTATTGTGCACAAAGAAATTGAACTGTTGCCTGAAATTGCTTCATGGCGGCAAAAAAATGTTGATGTTGGCATGTGATTGCTTTCCTCAGCCACACATCTGTTTATTTTGATGTTATATGAACAAGAGAATGATCATTTAGAGTTTTTATTTGATAGAGAATGGGTTACTGGCAATTTTTTCACAAAGAATATGAAATCATCAAGTACTACACCAAAACCCTGAACAACAAAACCTTAAATATGACAGAAAAGAAAACTGTGACCTCCTCAGTAACAAACTTATGAAGACACAGTGAAAGCGGGCAAGTGAAATGGAAGCCAGTTCCTTAGTAAATGGTCATGTCACACAATGCCCTAGATTTGGCTGACATCTCCACATCTCGGTATCATGTGATACATTAGATGTGATGTAGCTACAGATCAGCTGGCAGCCTTGTCTAAAATGTCTCTATGGGAGATAAGTAGGGTAAACGGTCCCCTGAGGGCATGAGCATTGATCTAGCCTGTGTTTAAACTTAAGCTGTCTCTGCTTTGAGGACTTAAGCCTGGCCCCCTTCTGGGAGTTACTGCTCATTGTAGTAGTCAAATACTAAGCATTTCCATGGCAACTACCACTGACCCAGATGGACTAAGTGATTGATGTCTCTCCGTCTGTTCCGTCCTGTCTTGGGTTGGGTGGTTACAGTTCAGCGGTGGAGAGGAGGAGAAGATCAAGCAGGCGGTGGGGACATTCTGCAGTAACCAGCCTTTTGCTCTGGAGATCATTAAGACCAAGCAGAAGAAAGACTCAAGGTTCACTTCATTTATCCAGGTACTGACATTTTGCTCACATATTGCAGAAATTTGTTATTCAACTAAACTAACAGTTATGTGAAAATTTGTTTAATATTTCAACTGTGCAGTTAGCTACTGTATTGAATGAAAAGCCTAGACTACGTCATACAGAAGAGTTATACAAGAGATATGTATATGCCACTTTTCTCATTAAGAACTCATGCTCAAATTACACATAGTGGTGACCATGGATGTATAACTAAGTTTCAATTGCTTTGCAGGAGGCAGAGAGTAACAGACTATGTCGTCGACTGCAGCTTAAAGACATCATTCCTGTAGAGATGCAGCGTCTCACCAAGTACCCTCTGCTACTAGACAACATCGCCAAGTACACAGGTGCTGCATTGTTGCCTTTTCATTTCACGTTATAATCAGCTAATGTTCACAGGGTTGTTAATTAATTAACACCATTATAATGAATTCATCATTAATACACATATGAACTGTGTGCATGGTCTTAAGTTAAATAATGAGTCAAAATAAGATGATTAATTGAACTAAACTAGATAATAAATAGATATATCATTGTATGTGTAGGCTGAAGGACACTGGAGGACAAAAATCCCAAACTGGTACTATTGAAGTTGTGTCACCATTACAGAGTGTATTAACCAGGGAGCACTAGTGTGTATATTTTTTAGCTGTAAAATGTCCAGCACAGTTTGTGTCTTGGCCAAAATTCAATGTGATGGGTCTACATGTAAGATTATGGTAAAAAAATTATTATTATATATATATTATAAAATATACAGCTTTGCACATTCATGAAAAAAAATCCCTTTCCCTCTTCTACAGTCTGCAGTCTGAGACAGTCTAAGAAGGTCTGTCACAAATCCTTCACCAATCACGGCCTCTGTCACATGGAGAGAAATTTTGATCTACTTTTAAAAAGAACCATTTCAAACAACTGTTATATTTACTATCTTCACCTTCGTATCCAATTTTAGATTCTTTCAAATACTTTTTTTGTCTGTCTGTTAAGTTCACACACTAGGTAGATAGCTGTATAGCACACTCCACCATATGTGTAAAACATGTTTGGTCTGATGGTTGTCGTTGTCATCGCAACGTGACAAGAAATTCAGTCTTTGTGATTCCACTGCTGCGATATCTCTGCATATGACCTCCTTTGGTAGAGTCAGTTATTGTTCCAGCCTTTCTCGCCTGTGATCCTCATCCTGGGAGGCAATTAATTGAATATGGAAATTAATTTACTCATGTTGCGAGTAACCATGGAAACACATAACACACGAACTTCGTTTGCATTTAATAATCTGCTTTTTATGATACAATTAATAAAAATGGAAATCAACTCTTGAGATAGAAGAAAGGGGGATAGAAAGAAACCAAATAAAGTCTTAAGCAAGGTTATATGTGGCAACATGCCAGCTACTACAGAATTACAGAGACAAATGGGGAGATTATCATTTTAATGGTCCTGGAGTGGTAGAGCACATTTTGGGAAATGCCTCACACATTATTTGGTCCGTCATTTTATTCTTGGCTGTGTTTTGGGTCTCACACAGAGAGAACACACTAATGATAAAGTATAACCAGTTATTATAGGATGATAATGCCCCCCTGCTTTGTCATAATTTTTAAGAATGATGGTGTGTTAATGGACGGAGGAAATATCAATTTGCCGGACAGCCCCCTGCAGAAGTAAAGAGGTGTTACTTCTTATTTGATGTCATAATATCTTTTAGAAAACACAGCGGAGAAAGACAAAGTAAAGCAGGCAGCAGACTGCTGTAGGAAGATCCTAAATCACGTCAACCAGGCTGTGAAGGAATCTGAGGACAAGCAGGTATGATGTTTTTTAAAATCTCCTTTCCATTTTATGCCACCCCCTAGACTGTTCTATTTCTCCCCTTCGGTCTCATCCTAAGTCCTTTCTTCTTTCCTGCTCTGCTAAAATTTATTTTTTCACTACATTGGTTACTCCCCAGGCAGTAGCTTCCTTTTTAAAGAGCACTTACTTATCCCCTTTCTCTGTCTGTGTTTCTCTCCATCCTTTCTCTAGAGGTTGGAGGACTATCAAAGAAGATTGGACCTCTCCTCTTTAAAGCAGACAGACAACCCCATGATCCTGGAGCTAAAAGTGAGTTATCTACATGACCCTTTTAGCTTCAGTTAAGGCCCACTGACTTGTTTCATACCCACACATGCTGCTTAAAATATCTGCTAGATAGAAATAGTAGTGCTATGTGCAAATGGCTCATATACCGCAAGAAGACAGCAAGTACATACAAGGTCTTGTTTTAACTTATTTCCCTGATCCTCTTCCCTCAGAACCTGGATCTAACCAAGAGAACAATGGTGCATGAGGGGCCACTGTCATGGAAAGTGAACAAAGACAAGACTATTGGTTTGTAATCAGTTTTTTCATGGTTTTAATTATTGATGAGCAGCTCATACAGTACAGTATGTGACTCAAGTTGACTACTTCTCATGTTTTGCAGTAAATACAAGTGTATACTCTGTCTCCTTTCAGAGTTGTACACACTTCTCCTGGAGGACATCCTGGTTCTTCTACAGAAACAAGATGAGCGTTTAATCCTGAAGTGTCACAGCAAAAACCTTGCGGGCACCGCAGATACCAAACATATCTTCAGCCCCATCATCAAACTCAACACTGTTCTGGTGCGCTCAGTGGCCACAGGTCAGTTAACGCTGCGTGAGAAGCATCACCCTTTTGTTGCTTTTTTATTTGCTAAGACAACCTGATGAAAAGATATTGGAATAAGGTACCAGGATACTTGCAGCTACAGGGCAGGATAATACTGATTGATCTCTCCCCATCTTTCTGTCCACCCTCTCTCAAACCAGACAACAAGTCCTTTTTCGTCCTTTCCATGTCAGACAATGGAGCCCAGATCTATGAGTTGATGGCACCTACAGTCTCAGATCAGAGAACGTGAGGCCAGATACCTTTTGATTGAATCATTTCATTTTTCTTGCTCCAGCTGTTAAGTGGGGTTATGACATTTTTTTTCTTCACTTAAGGTGGCAGCGTCTAATCACACAGAGAGCTGATGCCATGAAAGTCAAACCTCACAGCATCATACCATTACCTCAGACCGAGTACGTTGCTTCATTATCTTTATAATTTGATCAGATAAGTTGGTCCTCAGCGTTTGAGCTTGTTAGTAACATAAGATATTGCTTGTGTGCCAGTGGGGAAAGAGATGGTGTGGGGATCATTACAGCAAGTGTTTCCAGGCCGAGCAGAGACCCAGACCGCACATCCACTGGCAGTACCCAGTCCACAGGTAACTGGAGTCACTCATTTCTTCAGTTATTCTTGGAAGAAAAATGTTCTTTATTCTTTCTCAAATATTCTGGTCTTATCAATTCTCTAAATAATCACTCTCAAATTACACCTCCTTTGATAACTGTAATTTTACCTCTTTAGATAAAGAGAGCAGTCCAGCCCCTAGAAGTACCATGCAGAGCTCTGTACCTGGTAATAATCCATTTGAACAAGAGAAGGCAGAGGAAGAGGAGGAGGAGGAAGGTTTTGTCGACCCAGAGCTTCCTTACCAAGTGACTGAGGATGGCAGGGAAGGAGACTCGTTTAACATATTTCCCTCCAGAGCAGATGAAGCACTGAAAACATGTAAGCATATGGAACAATTAACTCCAAAACATGCTACATAGACAGCGAGGGAACCGACTGTGTAGTGCTTCTTCTAGAAAATCATTAACCTGCATCCCCTCACCTGTCTTTCAGTGGCAGCATTAAAGCAGGTGTTGGTGACCCAGCTAATGTCCCAAGAGGCTGCAGAGCAAACCAAACGCTCCACGGGGGCTCGTCTCCTCAGGACCACCTCTCTGCGGACCCCTGTAGACAGCCGTGCACGGGTGATAGTCCACAACGGCTCAGAGAAGAACAGCTCTCAGACAGACGACCCAGCTCAGGACCTTGGCTCTGGGGACACAGGCTTCTTCGACTCCCCTGAAGATTATGGTGAGCCTTGGCAGCCGACACTGCACTTAATGTTTAAAATAATTATATGTGGAAATAAATGTTAATTACAGTAGCCACTGTAAGTTTCAATTTGATGTGTACTCTTTCTCTTCAGAGACCCTGTAGTTTTCTCCTCAGCATTAGTATTAAATGATTTCTTTTGATTCTCTCAGCAGGATACTTAGTCCTAGAGGGTTATGGTGGCCCAGGGGAAAGTAGCACAGATGATGACATCTTGGCATCAACAACAGGGAAGCAGCTGAGCACCTCACAAGGCTGTGCTGCCGACTCTGGCATCAATTTGAGGTTTTCCTCAACATCACAGGCTGGCAGCCTCTCCTCTTTCAGCAGACAGGTCCTATCTCACCTTAGAAACCTTCAGTCAAACCTGAACTATCTGAAGGTATCTAACATTTATTCCCTCTTAGCTGCTGAACACAATCATAGAATAATACGATACATATGTACACAAAGTGATGATTTCCATTATGTGATCTGACATTGAAATATTTTTGTCCTGCAGGAGATAGAGGCAAAGTACAATAATCTAATACGCCAAAGGCCAGAGAGGTCAACAGCAGACACGGATGGGAATAAAGGTATGTCAATGGATTCTCAGTGTCAACATATGAACTATTAGATTTTAATTAATGAATCACAAACTGTTCTTCTGATCTTGCACCTCATTTTTTCCACAGATAAGAGATAGTGGAAGTCCATGCCACAGCTTTTGGCTCTGGTCCCAAAGAGGAAGTACCGATTTGTGGTCTATTCCTATTTCTTGTGTCCTGGACTTTCTGGATGTCTTATAAGCTTGTCCTCTCACTGCTGAGCCCCTTTTTTTCCATCGCTGTTGCCCACGGTTGCCACAGAGAATGAGAGACTGAGTGTGAGCAGAAACATTTGAAGGGTGGAGTCATCTTTGTGATGCCGCAACCCCTTTCATCAGCACAAGGCAATCAGGGAAGTGGGATTGCCCCAGAACCTCATCCCTCTACCATCTAACACCCATTTTCCCCTGAACTCCCTGCAAGAAAGAGAACTTATACCAAAATGTATAAAGATGTGTGTTTAGAATATATATATATGAAACACAAAACAAGAAAAGGAAAATTTTAAGATAATGTATTAAGATTTTTTTTTATCCCAAGATGTATTTATTTTCTTTCTTCTCATTTTTTAAAAATGTTTCCCACATTGCTTACATGCTTTTGGCCATGGTGTTACCATTTTGGCTGCTTTTCCTGCTTCAATCACACAGGGTTAGTGTGAGTGTTGAGTGCACGCTAGCATATAAGCATGCTAGCCTAACGTAACCCTAATGAAATGGCAGGAATATATTCAGACTGATAGAAACCAGAGTTACAATGGTGATGGATAGGTCCCGTTGTGTTAAAATAACTCTTGAATTGTGCTAAAGTCTAGAATTTCAGATAAATTCTAGGTGTGGTTTTAACTAGAATGAAGAGTCTGAAGGCTCTGATCTGGTCCTGTTGCATTTCGATACTGCCTCCTTCCTACTCTTCACTGTGCAAGGTATTTTGCCTCTTGTCAGCTCCTCTCCTCCTTTGCGTGTGATTCTCCCCCTTCTTTTCCTTGTGAACACTTACAGGTGTCATCCTTCTCTTTTTCATGCTTATTTATCCCCTCCTAAACTCTATATGTCATGCTTCATCATCTGCCTTTGGGTGTCTTGCCCTCTTCTCCCTCTTCTACAGTGGTCATGCTCTTGCTGTATTGGCTCCTGACAGAAATGCTGCTTCTTTCTGCTACTGTCGGTGATGCTGATCTGACTGCTTGATATTCTAATAATGTCTTGAACATATACTGTACAATGATCAAGTTGGAAGGTTATGCATTCGTTTAATTAATAAATGGTGCCATCACATGTTCAAAAACAAAAACCTTGCCTGTTTTTTTTTTTTTTTTTTTTAAATCACAATGGTATTTAATATGACATTTCAAGGATTTGCAGTCTCATAAAAAATGACTGTCAGTTTTTAATGGCAGTTTTTGTAAAGAAGAGATGATTGAAAATCATTTTTTCACTTAAAGTGTGATGAGAAAGCTCAAGGACATGTGAGTATTAGTCATGATGGATCAGCTAAGTGACTGAAACAATAGTTTACCCTTGGGTTTTCTGTTGTTACATTGACCCCAGTGACAAAGAAACAAGCTATTAATCTTTAATCTTTAAATAACCAATAACCATGAAATCATGACTGTAGGCTCCTTAGCTCATTTTTCTTCCTCTTTCAGGTTGAATGATGGCACCTGTTGTGGAGAGTTACCGATATTGGTCAGTCTATTTAAAGATACTACGTCAACAGGTCATAACATCAGTTATACATGTTCTCTTGTCCTTACATAGAATAAATCTTTCAAATATCACATCATGTGCTTCTTATATTCCCTACTGATGAAATGTCACCCCAATACAGTTTCTTCATGTTAGATAAGTTTCTTCATCTTAGTGGGGTTTAATCTCTTATTCATTTTTTACATGGCTCCAGGTATTCATTTGTTAATTTAGCTTAAAAAAATAACGAAATAATTATAACTGAGTTAACTATGTTGTCAATTTAAAGCTGCAATAAGTTATTTCTTTAGCCAGCTGGGGGCAGCAGAAGCAAGATGTGAAGTGTAGCTACAAGCTACTACTTAATGTTGAAGCGGGAAACTTGTTTGTGAAGAAAGGCATGATGGCGTCCGGGCATATTGCCTTTTCCAGTACCCAGCATTCAGGTGAAACCAAAAGACAAAGTGTTGTGGATGTCTGAAACTGAGAAGTCTGTGGATCATCATAATATCCAGGAACCTTTTACCGCCTCCACCATTCTCGCTGTTGTCCAACCCTGGAGCCAATACGGGTCTGGTTTTACCGGGAAGGAGATTCCTACCAGTGGCTTTAGTGCTTTACTAAAGCTTCACTCCTCTATGTATGTATCCTGATGGCTACTCAGTGTTAGACTGTTGTCAGTAGTGACTGTAGCATGTTGTTGTTAGCATAGTAAGGTTAGCTTTGCTTAACTTGCAGCTTTGCTAAGCATATCAACGCTAGTTTGAGCTAACAGCTGTGATCTTCCTAACTTGTTGCTGACCGACGACGCCAAGAGAGAGGACTAATGTCACATCTGGTCCAGTGACAACCGTTTACTTAACCATGTAGTGAAAAATCCCAGCATTTCTTCCTTTAGCATGTTGCTTTATTGTCATGTAAGGCTTTTAAGCTGAATGCAGATGTTGCTTTTCCCCTACTCCTTGTTTTTATGTCCTTGTTTTTCTAAGACAATTTGCATTAACTTAATTAAGTGGAATCATAAAAGTGGAATTGGCTTAATTTGAGCAAATGGCAAAGGGAAGGTGTTGTACATTTTTCTTGAGTAATTGGAAACTCGACTCCCAATTGCTTTAAGGTATACTGTGTAAGTCAATGGACTGCAGTAGCTATTCAGTGATGTACAGGAGCAATTTCATAGAAAGTAATGTGTGACTGCCTCCTACATTTTTGCTGGCAGGGATTCAGTTTCCTATTGTTCATGGGTACAGGGCTTGAACTACTAGCATCTGAAAGATGACCTCCTGTACTTGAGTAACCGAGAGTGAATGACACATGAAAACTTTAGTTTTTGCCCTGAAGCCATTTCAAAATTTGGAACGAAGTTGGACGTTTGGACAACATAGACAGTTTGCGGCATTTTAATTTGATTCCCACAGTGAAACATCCAGATTTTTCTTTTGACCTTAACAAATGAAATGTTTTTTGTAGACATTTGGCAGCACTAAATGTCAGGGGGGAGAGTATTTTTAAAGGAAACATTAGGGAGGTTTGATGAAGGACGCTGGAGTAGGTGATGACTATTTCCAGCAGGTGGCAAACTTCCACCATTAAACATCACGCTGAGAAGATCCACCCTGAAACCTGCAGTGACATCAGTGTCTTAAATAACCCTGGGTACCTCCCGGTTTTCTAGATATATTTGATTCTAGTGTCTAACAAATAAATTGACCAAGAAATGTATCTATTTTGCATCCTCAATGAGGCAAAGCCATGGTCAGTATCCTACAGAGGACTGTGCAGCATTTATTCTGGCCTTGTCTGGGTTTAATGCTACCTGACGTAGTTGAGTCACATTAGTGTCATGTTTGGCAGTGATTTTGCTTGGTGTGACTGTTTGGAAAGCAGGAAGAAGCCTCACAGTCTGAATGACATGTTCCTTCTTTTTATTTCTCTGTCACCCTGACTGTAGGCATGCTGCAGTGAAACAGAGAGGAGAGAGAGAGAGAGAGAGAGAGAGAGAGAGAGAGAGAGAGAGAGAAGATATGTTATGAGGAGACAATGAGAAGCCAGACAAGGTATGAATGGGAAAATGGTTTTTTAAAAAAAACGAGTGAAAAGACTATAAATTAAGAGTAATAGAAAGGAAGAGGTGAGGGGACAGAGTGTGATAAAGACACTGGGATGATGAAGAGAGGACAGAGGGAGAAGAGAGGGGACGGTAATTGATTGTCTCGTTTCTCCACATGCGCCTGTCACTGAGCTAATTGGAGTGGCGAAGACAAAGAGGAGAGAGGTGTCAGTCACATCAGAGCCTTTCAGGAGGGCAGTTCATGTCAAGCTCGGATGAGACAAGCGCCCCCCTCCCCTCCAGGTATGTAACAGTGCTGTGAGTCAGGCAGGAAAATGAAGCTTTATCATTTTGGAGGAATCCAAAATTAGCCTCTTGTACAATCAGAAGCAAACACCTGCATTGTTTTTTTTCTTATTTTCACCCACTAGGCCTCGAGTTGTGTCATCCTTTAAATATAGTATAAAAACAACAGAAAACATTCACCCACATGTTTACAGATATTGATTTGCATAAATTTCAGATACATATTCAAAGCCGAAAATCAAGTTGAGAAGTTGATGTGTTTACCTGATGCTGTGCACCACAAAGAACTGTTGCGGATGATAATGGTGGAGCACATCGTTATGGTTGTTGCCATGGGGCTTAATTCCAAGATAAGAATGCTTGACTAAATAACTCACCTGTGACAGGAAACAAACAAGAATTTTCTGCAGAATATGGGCTTTTTCATCCACATCTCCCCAAATAGCTTTGCAGTCATCAAACGCTGAACAACACTGCATATCACCGAACTTGAGTCCTTAAACCTGTATACACATTCAGTTGTATATGTGTGTGTGTGTGTGTGTGTGTGTTTGTGTGTGTGTGTGTGTGTGTGTGTGTTTCTTTCCTGAAAGAGTTTCTCATCAATATTCTAATGCATCTATTACCATTCATATGTTCCAGGTCTTACAAAACAGCTTGTCTGTCTGCAGCCACTGTTCATCCTGCATCGCTGCGTAGAACTGAATAAAACTCTATTGTTGCTGCATGACTGGTTACCACAGCTGGCGTTGTCAAATAGACAAGTATTCAATGTCACTACCCATGATAAAACTTGAAATTGTCACTCAGCAAATCATGCACAGAACGGGCCTCATTCTCTAGTCTGTGTGCTTCATTTTACCGTTTTAGTGGAGTGCACTGTTCATCGATATTCATCTGTGTCTTTGCAGCGGGAAGCACACACAAGAACCCAGAGCCGCCGCTCTCACTGATATGCAGTCAATCACCAGCGTGATCAGCAAGATTGTGTAAGGTGAAACTTAAGATCAGTCAACAAAATAATTGGTTATATTCCACCATTACATCTGCATAGCTTTTCTAGCAGAGTCAGAGTGGGGTTGTTTTCCAATGCAATAAATCACTGTCTAGTTGTGTGGTGCTCATCAAAGGCTATTTTATTTAAAACTGAAGGAAATAAATAAAAAAAAGTGAACTTCTCCTAAAAAGTTAAAATTGGATTAAAATAAATCAGCTGTTCAGATGGTGATTTATGGCTATTCTCTTTTTCTTTTTTAGAGAAGAGGAAGGGAAGGTGTTTAATACTGCTTGTCAAATGAGAAAAAAATGTTTATTTTCCTCTCCCCTCTGTATGCATAGATTATGTTATTATTTAATGTTTATTATAAATATTTCTATTTAAGAAATTTTATTATAAACGTGAACAAACTTTTTGGAAAATGACTTTGCCAAAAGCCTGTTTCTTATCAGGTTGCACTGTCAAATGCATGTCATACTTAATCAAGGACATTTGATGTTTCCGTGTTACATAGTCACCTCAATTATAACCTGTTTCCCAAATGGGAACCCCTGACCTTATGGGATTGATTTTTATGCTGCTCCTCTCCCCCTCCATCGAGCAGAAGCCAATATCAGATGGATTGGACTGAAGATCAATGTGCTCTCCACAGTCTGAATAATCCATAGCTTCTCTGGAGTAATCACTGTCCCAAGCACAACAATGAGCCAGGCAAGACGCGGAGAGGATGTGTTAAGATGATTCTGAGAGATGAATGAACTGACTCCTTTAAATGGGGGGAATATGCTAAAAAATGTGCTGCAGAAAGAGCACAGAGTTATGTATGACAAACAAACAAAAAGGATACCTGAACCCGGTGGCTATTGCCATAGGACACTTTATAATAAACCTATCCAATAATAAATAGGCAACTGTGGCTTGGCGTTAACCCTGTCTAATTACCACACTGCACGTTGATGGAGTATCTTGGTTAAAAGCCTCGGGCACGCCAGCTGGCACTGGGCTCCCCAGTTTAGTCTGCTGTGAAAGAGAGAGCGCTGCACAAGCGTTGAGCTGTTGAGCTGTGACCTGGGACTGCACCCAGGCTTAACGCACCTCAGTGCCGGAGCAGAAATCGATGACACCGTTGGCAGCCATGCTTCTGATGATTTTGGTTACCAGCGCTGGCAAGGTACACAGCTGCTGCACCTGTCTTTCCAGGTTGGTTGGGCAAAGAGTGGGTGTCTGGTTTTGTGTCCATTGGCATGCACAAACAGAGAGGAAAAAATCAGAAATGAAAGCAAAGCAAGATGTTTAAGGCTTAAGTGGGTTGACAGACAGCTGGAGTCAGCTGCTTGGTGTCTTCCCCTGGGTATGTGATGGTTCCTCAGTTACAGTATGTGACAGCAATGAATGGAGATTGCCTTTCTTCTTCTTATGCTGGATTTTGGTTGAAAGGAGAAATTGATTAGTTATTTATCATCCTTAACATATGGCTGCCACTATCAATCCACATAAGGAGTAGTTCAAAACAGAACACAACACATTAGAAATTGCAGTTACTGGACTTCATGTCTCTGAGGCACGACTGAGGGAGACCAGGCAACCAAGCAAATATCATCCACTGACAAACCATGCACTGCTCGTTGAATGGTAAATCTGAATGACTATGAATCTGCAAGAGTAAATGATTCACTTAGGGTGAAACCATGGGCATGGTTGCAGCTCCACCTTGTCCCTGTTCCCACTGACAGACATGCAGCCAATGCACCAACGGAGCCCCAGCCCTCTTAGTAAAGGTGAGTGCAAGCAGGAGCACAGTCTCAGATGACACCAAGTCCAGGCACCGCCCTGCAGACGCCTTGTGTGAAGGTGCGAGGTGCGAGCATCCAGGTGTAGACCCAGATACTGCTACTGCTCACTTGCAGTTTGCTCTTCTCAGTAAAGCCCTGCTGTGTGCTGCATGTATGCTCTGGCTTCCTGCTGTGATGAAGCAAGAATCAGCCAGTCATCTATGTAGGTTAGGATCTTCACTCCCTTCTCTCTGAGGGGGCTCAATGTCCTCTGCACACATTTGGAGAAAGTGTGTGGTGCCAGTGAGTAACTGTACAGGAGGTGACAGCATTGATAAATCCCCTCTCTGAATGCAAAATGCAGATATACAGAATGGGCACATGAAAATATGCATCTGTCAGATTTATGGATGTCATCCAGCTGCCAGGTTTATTCCTGGCAGCTGGATGACAGCCTGTAACAGCCTGTAACCGTCTGATTGTCAGCATGCAAAAACAAAGTTGCCTGACCTCTGTTAAGCGTGCAAAGGTTGAGTATGGGTGTCAGCCCACCAATGTCTTGGGAGTTGGTAAATATGGGGACAAAGAACCCCCCTGTGCCTCTAACTGAGGCAATGTCAGGAGTGAATCTATTTCCTCCACCACCACTGCCCTCTCTGTGGTACTAGTGAGAGCAGTGCACATAACATTGTTGAAAGGTGGAGGCTGACAGCAGAACTGTAATGCATAACCCTTCCTCAGCATTCGCAACCACTCTGGGTAGTGATCTGTCAGTGGGAGCATTGGGAGACTGACACACACACAGACAGAAGATGAGCCAACCTGCCCAGACATTCTTGTCGTGGATCGGTAGGTGCTGGGGGCTCTGGCAAAAGGGCTTGTGAAGTCGCTAGCAGGAAGATGACGGCCTCATCCTCCTCCAGTGGCCATATTGAGCGGCTGCTGCTTTGCTTCTTGTATTAACTGAGTGGATTCTCACCTCTCCAGCTTGGTAGAGTAGTTTTATTGGCCAGTCATGACAGGTTGCAGTGTCCTTGTTCACCCACCCTTTTGTGAAAGGCTCAGCATGATGTCACCGGGATATAGTTTGAACTACACCTTATGCTGTTTCAATGCTGAAACCTGGACAATACTCAGGTGGTGGTGTAAATTCCCTCTTGTGTCATTGCAGGAATTTTTTTGTATGCACTTTGCCCAGCTCTTTATAGAAAGGGCCCAGTGGTGGTGGGGTGACCGGTGGCTGCTTGGGCTCTAAACAGGGGGCACTCAGCTGTTTTGATGCCCTCCTTGCCATCTCAGATTGGTGAGTCATCTGCTAGAAGTCCAGGCCAAAGAGGGACTTAGTGCAGAGTGACAGATTCAACAGCTGTCAGCGTTCATTCACAGTAGATAGACCCAGCCAGACGAGCCTCTGATGCACCTGAGCTGCATACATGATGTGGCTGCTGTCTATGGCAAAAGCCTGGGATGTACAGAGGGACATTGCCTCTGTCATATGGACCTCTGGAACTCCCTTTTTCCACAGTTTTCATTGGTGGGTGAGCTTTTCCAGGAGAAACTATCTAGCCACAAGGGAATCAAAGAGGAAAGGCAGACCTTGACTGTGTTCTCTATGATGGGGATACATTTGTTCCACTACTTTGTCTACAGCCAATATTCATATCAGGGTTTGTACTTGGCCTTAGAGGGAGCCGCCACCATTTCCTTCACCTGTGTTGGGCTGTTGTGGAGGGAGCTCACGTACTTGGAGAACTGCCATGGCTGTTTGTACTCCTCCCAAGGGAGCATGATACAGGCAAGGCAGAAGTCCACTCCAGCCCGGTGGGCCAAGGCAGCAGATATGTAGTTGTAGGTGTATCCCATATGGTCTAGCGGTTAGGATCCCTGGTTTTCACCAAGGTGACCTGGGAACAACTCCCACTGTGGATTCTCCACTGTGGGATGAACAAAAGAGCCTCCAACCTTGTCATCTCTTATAAGAATGGTTGTTTCTTAGCTAATGCAGAGACAGATGAGCTACATTTTGGACATTGAATATCTCTTTTAGTTAGTTATGTCCTATTTTACAGTCACCAAGAAAGGAGTATAGTACAGTTTTTGCTGGTGTATAAGAGCTCCTCCCGGATTAAACATACTTTATTAAAGTCTATGGCTTCAGATCAGATAGTTGTTGCATAAATCTGACTGTAGTGAAAGCAGTGTGTGGCATCCTCCCATTTTTAATTCCTCCTAGTACAACCACAGTCATGAGTCACTAAGTGTGAGTCATCTAGGAATCATGAGTCGTCCTCTCTTGTGTCCTTAATTGTGTGATCATTCTTGGTTGAACACATATAGACTTGCAGTATTAAAGCCCACATTCGTAATTACAACATGCTATCTTCTTATGTGTCACTGATGTCCCACCACTGGCTCAGTTTATGTTTTAAGCATGAGCATGAATTTTACATGAGCTTTGAAGCTGAACAGGTTTGTTTTATATTGACAGTATTTGTAAACAGTGAATTTAAAAAAAAAAGCTTCTATCTCAAGATGCAAGGAAGCAGAATGCATGTTTTCCAGATATAGGTGAAGCTATAATCTAATCTCTGAAGCTAAATCGATCCAGGGAAAGGGTTTTAAAAGAAGATGTGCATACAGAGAGCCCTATCAGACTAAAGTCTAATCCCACTTTCTTCTTATTCTCTTATTCTCTTATTCAGATTGCAAGACCCCACCTCAAGATAAAAAGAAATAATAAACTATTAACATGGTGTACTCTGTCAAAATAAAACTAGTAAGAAACGTTTAAAAACTACACTATATAATGCATTTCCAGCCAAATCTGATTGCCTGGTGCATTCAAGCTGTTGCAGCAGAGTGTCTGGTGAGGTGTTGGGAGGGAGGACTAGTGTCACCTCACTCAGCCTTCACAGCTCCAGCTACGTCTCAACATTAGATAAGGAGCAGTAATGCAGGCCTGTCTAAAACTCCTGAATGGAGAGACCGAGCTGGGGTCAGGTGATTTAATCTACCTGACATGCTCCTGCAGAGTGCTGATCAATAATGGTCCAATGCTAATGTCAACATCAGGCGGGAAGGAATCCACTTGAAGGGGAAAAAAAGAAAATCCAAGAGTGAGCAAAGACGGAAAGAGAATAACAACAAAACCTGACTGGAATTGAATATGACTCTTTTGTTTGGTCGTCTGTTGCTACTCTCTCCACAGGCTAAACTAGTCATTTGGAACATCCAAGAGGGTCTCCTGTTGTCCGCTTTAACTCATCTGACAGCATCCTGCTGGCTTTTGAAAAGGGCACGAATTCAGTGGACGCTAATAATCCCTGGTAAGGCCTGAAGGTGAGCTGTCTCTCCAGACCTACTGAAGCAGAAGTTCACTGAGGGGTTCTGTAGAGAATGACTCCAGTCAAGAGCCCTGCTAATCCCGCTAAACTGGTTCACAAGGGCACTATTTGGCAGGGGGGGTAAGGGAAGGGCACCTATTAAATGGCGGCCCACAGAGACGCTTCAACTCTCCTGCATTAACATCTTCACCTTGAAAATGGGATAAAAGGTGCTTCTGCCTCTCAAAACAGCTTTTACAGCATATGGGCTTTTGTCAAGTGTTACGATATTTTGACCTATCGAAATAATACCTTTCACTTCATTCTTCTCTGTCCGAGTAGGAGCTCCAGCTCTTGAGAGAAAGCTCATTTAAGTAATAACTGATCGGGAATGGTCTTTTCATTTCCTTCTGTTTATAGAGGTCATGCACTGACAGTTGCAGTGTGCCAGCGGCAATGATGTAGTCACCTGATTACTAAAATACACTCCGCCAATGTATAGTCAGTACTAGAAGAGAAGAAATTGAGATCTGTGCTATTTAACCCCTAATAAAGTCAGGACTGGTGATTGACACCTTGGCCAGATTACTCTTGAGCCGGGGGAAATGAAGATAAGAGAGGATGTTGCGTGTGTCTGTGTGTGTTAGTTTGCAAGTGAATCTTCTTGAATTTTTTTATTTGGGGTCAAGTCGATGCATCTTGAGTCATATTCTGAATGATGTTTTTTTTTCCTGAAAGGCCAGCTAAGGCAATGCATGCTGCTTTTTTGTGATAGAAGGTGAGTCTTTGTGCTTGTGTACCATCTCAAGTATAGCCTCCTAGTTGCCTCCCAGATGCCTCGCAAGGAGTAATTTAAGTCCTTCCTCAAATTGTTACTGTCACTTAAATGCTCCCTCCTCTCCTCATACCTCATTTCTTCTGCCTTCGAATTAATAAGAGAAACACTTAACTGCCCGTTCTCCTTAGCTGAATGCAATATAGCTCTTCTTTGTGCCTGGGTAAGGGTTTGCTTCGAGTAACGGAACAAACAAAGCACATAACCCAGGGTGTCTCCATCAGGCACACATCATACCCAACAACAGCTTCTCCACAAAGATACATATCTACTGTGGTACTGTGTGGTTAGTGTTGGTGCTAACATGAAAAAGTAGGTCTTGATTTGCTTCTCCAAATTCATGTTACTCTACTCTTCACTGTTTTATTCCTTATTACCCACACTCTCTCTTTTTCTCTCATCCCTCATGCCTTCCCATCGTTCTCTGTCCACTGGAAGAAAGCCAGAGCCATTAGCCTGCTGTCGGTCTGAGAGAGGACGGGGATCTATCCTCTTAGCTGATGCAAAATGAGCACCTCTACTTGATCACACAATGCACAATACTGGAGGACCTTTGGGGATGGAAAGTGATGCGGCAGAGGCAGTGTCTTTATGCACACACATGGACACCATGCCATACAACTTGACACATAGACACAGCATTGCTGCAACGGTGCAGCAGTGGTCTGATTCATAGCTAATGAATATTTACCAAGCAGCCATGCTGTGTCTGAAACTGCACTGGCTCACAGGGGAAACCAAGGTGTTGAACTACTAGTGGCTGAAACTTGTAAATCAATGTCGTAACACAAACAGCTGCCAAGGTGAAGGGTTCTCTCGCCGTGTATGTGCGGTCATGCATCAGTGCGTACTGAAGACTTTACATAGATGTACATATATTTATGTGTCCATATGTATTTGGCATCAGAGACTCTCTATTTTATCCCCAATACGCTCTGATAAGGTGCAGTGTGATTGAAAGCTGCTCATCCCCAAGGACTGTCAACGCTGGCCATCTGTGCTGTATGATACTGTTTGGCTTCATTTTACCGTTTGATCATATACCAAGATTGTAATATAACACATATAAGAAAGTGGCCTCACTAATGCACCATCTCACATGGTAACTCTCAACTCTACTGCTGCTAGAATGTAATGCACTAGAAGCAGCTGCTCAATGTGTGTTATGACCTTATATCTAAATAATGCAATTTCATTTTTAAATTATTTGCAACAGAAAGAAGAAACAATCAGAAGAAACAACTTCTGCAAAAAGTACAGCAGCATGAAACTTTGACAGTACATTAAATTCTCTGAAAATGTGGGGTTCAAATCTGGAGTATTTAACATTAAATATTCATTGCTAAAATATTTGGGGTAAAAAAAACTGTTGGTTACCATTCATTATTAGTTTGCCAGTCAAAAATACACCTTCAATATAATCATGCAGGTGTGGTTTAATTATATTTGACTGACTTCAAACAAGTGAGAAGATCGAAATGAAAGACTTCGTAGATCTGTCATGTGCAGCAGCCAAATGATGTGAGATTATGTGTTGTTCGTGAATGACCCTGTCGCTCCTAGTAAGGAGCTGCTTGAAGAGAACAAGGGTTCGGAGCTTGAACTCTCACGATCAGATCAACGGTAATGAGTGGTGTCTGATTCTAGTTTGGGAAGTTCAGTCCACAGCAGAGCTCTTATAGAAGAGGAACCTCTCAGGTTGACAAGTGAATATGGGGGTCAATGCCAAACCAGCTGTCAATAGAATAATGCTTTGAATGCTAATGAAGGAAATTGCTGACAATCCATGTTCTGATTTGTCAGTGACTTTTATTCCCTGTTAGTGCACCTGGCAGCTTCCTTCAATCAATACGCCAGTAGTGATGCACCCCTTCTCTGACTTCAGCATAAATGTGTCATCCCTTGTTCGCATCATAGTGAGGTGACTGTACCCTTGTCCTGCCATTTCAGCATCAGCAGCCTTATTCACATCCATCCCACCCACACATTGCTTTAGCTCATTGAGGCTTCAAGACTTTGCCAATAATGCCCATCGCACTGTCAGTGTGCAGCCTAATTACAAAATGGCTCTAGCTCAAATATGGTTTGTTTCAAGTTAGACGTGGTCATGCAAGCATAAATCAAGGCATACTGTGTTCACTCTTACTGATGGCAGATGGCTGAGATACAGTGGCAGACATGGCTTGAATGCATTATATTTATGGACACGTCTATTTTTATGTGGTGGATTTTGTATCTTGCTTCAGTGACTTGTTTCACAGTTCCATGCAACTTGATAGTAGATGGTACTGGTATACTGTACTGTGCAAATGTTCTGCAGCTGTCAGTGTGCCAGTACCACAAGTCAGATTTTCAGCCACAGATAAGATTTTTTTCAGTGCCCATTTAGCAACCTATTGCACATCAAGAGATGCACACTTCTCTGACTCAACGACTGTGCCTGAATGGGACATCAGATACGCCTGTTCATATTCTAGGATTCTTAAACTGCAACCCTGTGCAGTAAATCAGTCCTGTTCAGTGGCTATTTGGACAGCACATATACCACTGCACTGAGCTTTGGAAACATTGACAGTGCATTTATGTCTTTAGTGTTTAACTGTGTCAATAATGTAGGAATTGTTTCTACTCATATCCGCTGATAGGGAGTGTGGGTGTGAGATAGTTGAGTATGTTGTGTAGGTTCTACTGAGAAACTAGAAAACATAGTGACCCGTCAAGCACATTCAGCACATACAGAGAATTAATTTAAGACTGTCTGGTATTAGACAAAAAGAAAAAAAACTGACAGAAATGTAGCATAATATTTCTTTTCAGAACAAGCAAAGATATTAATCCAAACTGTGGCCATACAGTATCCAGCAGAAAAGTAGAGACACTTCCAGTGACTGAACAATTCTTTTTTTTTTTCTTTTTTTCTTTTTTTTTGATATTTATAGTTTTTGCATGGTCATTACATTTTTGAGTTGTTTGGATTTTTAGCTGAATCAATTATTAATCTTTTATTTTAACATATGTGATTTCAATGCTGAAACCCTCCAGCTATTATTAGCTGATACCATTTGATTTACAAAACATTTTTTAGCCATAGTTTTCATCTGTGAATATAGAATGAGAAAGGCAAGGCACAATACAAATTCAATGTGACAATAAAAGGAAATAATAAATTATTAAACACTTTCTGGCTCTCCTTGTGTTTTAAGTGTAGCCTGGGGAAATTCAGCTCCAAAGATGACAGGCTGCCTCATATGAGGTTCAAAGGTCTGAAATGTAGTGAGACCAGAGTGAGCCATACATTCGAAATGATCAATAAAATAATAAAATCAGTTCTGACAGCACAGGGATGTTCTGATTGAAATTTTGCTCCAAATTCTTATGGTTAGTTTCAGCTTCTTTTTCTGAAGTTTTTCATTAGATGGGCAGCTTTGAAACAAGCCAACAGTTATTAAAGATCATATGATCTGAGGAGGGGCCGCCAAGTATGGGGTAGATGACCAGCCAGTGGTCAGCAATGTATCACTGACAGAATACAAAATGCAGCAATATCAGTAAAACTTGGTTGAAAAGGCATTTAAAATTTTAACAATTTTATTGCACATTTCTATGTTATTATAGTCCTATAATACAAGAAAACAGTCTATTAGTTCTTGCTTTGTTTTTAATTTGTTTTATATCTTCTAATTATTTTAAAATGTTTCCCATTTCAGTAAAACTTGCCATTGCTCAGTACTTATAACTTTAAAGCAATGAAGTTTTTCATTTTGCTTGTCAGATTTCTAAAACTTGTGGATTGTGGAAAAATGATTAGGAGCATGGGGGATCATAAAGTGGAATGATTATGCATTTTTTTTTCTTTTTGCCAAAGGAAGGATAATCTAAATAACATTTTAGTGAGAGAGCAGAGGAGGGTCTTTAAGTGTTTCTCATCTCAGGTTTGTGTTTTAGTTCATTCCTGTGAATGAACTAAAACATTTCCTGTTTTAACTGGAAATGACATAAAATGACTTCTCTGTGGACTACAGGGCATAAAGGTGTGTTTGGTGTGTGGTCGTTAACTGAGGATCGCAAACCCGTCAAGTTTTGGCAACCAGTGGCAACAATTAAAATAATATATGTTTTTTTAAACATGAGGCAGAGTCCTGAGAAAAAAAAACATTTGGGGCTGGGGAGGGCCTTGTCTTTGTGGAAGTCAAGATAAAAGTTGTTTTTGCATAATCCACTGATTTTTCACATCAAAGTTCACATGTGTTGGGCAGTACTATATGTGAAAAAGGTTTTCTGAAGACAACACCTGGAACAGAATAGCAGTCAAGTTGCACTGTGGGTAATATTCCATAAAGCATATGGAATAAGAAATAAGACATTTGAATCATCTTTGAATTATTGAGTGACAGCACATTGTTGATAAATCCACCTGTTATGATTGCATTTTATGTCTGCAAGGACAAAGCCCTGCAAACTCTTAATAGGGATTTATCTGATAAGTTTAGAGAACAGAAAATGGCCAAATACATATTCGGCAATGGTTTGTGTTTGTCCCAGGGGGCTTATGAAAAATTAATATCAGCTCTCGGCCTGCATTACTAGACACAAATATCCCATTACATCTCCATTCTGGCCACATATAATGGAGTGTGGATGATGGGTACCACTTCATTGAGTCCCACTTGAAGCATACTGATTTCATTTTTTTTTTTATCAATAATAGATAATAAATTACTCAGCACATGGCTGACTATATGGTATGTGAATTGTATTAATGATAATGCACTTCAGGATATGGCAAATCTCCTACTGTGTTTGTGCATAATACAGCATGATTAATTCATTCACTGTTATTCCTGAGGCTATATATAAACACGCCCATGGATTCCTTCCTA
>CM076657.1:12838235-12849601 GCA_038496675.1 Rachycentron canadum
TAGTTGTACTGTCATGATACCATGATGCCAAAAGGCAATAAACAGTGAAGTTGAAATAGTGTTCAGATTAGACCTTAAAAGTAACAGCTTTGTGTTGCTCCGTGAGGCAGGTTTATAAAACCGAATTACAGACGGGCAGCAAGTCGGTTTATTTACGTGCGTTATTTTCATGTTACTTTTAACGACTCATTTCCCTTCCATGGATTTTAGACCATAGATGACGTTTGATTGACTTTTTGTCTAGTACAGTGTAAGAGAGAAAGGAGCATCAGGCGAGCCCAGCTTGACCCCTTGACCTTGGCGTCAAAAATCACCACAGGCAGGGTTAGTTCAAGTTCACGACCATCTGCATACCTGTTAACTGGAGTGGCCTACAGGTAAAGCCTCTGTCACAGATGTTCAGGCCATGGTGATTCCACTTTTGGATAGTCGCACAAATACTAGATTTCTATTTTTAGTGGCACCAGTAAAGCTTTATGGCTTTGTTTTTGTGCTGCACTTTTTGGAGGTGCAAATGCGGGTAGATTATCCAATTTTATTTGGTGCAAATTCAATTTTGCCGCTGTTTGTGGATTTCATGGCTTCATTTCTGAGATGTGTAGAGTGGCGCTGCTGACTTTACTCGCCGGCTGGTGTTTATTTGTTTTTTGGTTTGCAGAGTTCACTCATTTGCAATGCTGTGCGTTACGAAACAGTACCACTGTTCTAACAGAGCACAATAGGGCATTGTTGACAGCTGGCGTACCTGGAGCAGTTGTTGGCAGGTGAGTTAAACCAAGGGCCAGTTTTTCAGCACATTTAGTGCCATTTTATGTTTATTATTATTATTTATAAACCCATGGATCAAGCTTTATACTCTGTATTTTATGATTTCATTATACTTAATATAGACACCAGCCATTCAAAAAAATAGTTGCTTGCTGAATTTGCAAATTGACTTTGAAAATAGTGAATTGAAGATACACACGTTTTTATATGATGAATATTTATGATTATGATAATTCCAGTGCCATCTACTAGTGCTATTTGTTTAAGCTGATTAGTGGCAAAACAAATAATGATAATTAAGCTAGACCAAAACATTTTCTGAACCAGGAACATGGTATTTATTGTTTTGTTATTGTTCATTGTTGTCTAGCAGAGAAACACATCTGAACCACAGTCCTGTGAGAAATTACAATGATTTGGATCGGTGAAAGGTTAGAGAGATGAAGAAAATGTGACATTTGATGAGAGGTTTTTAATTCTCAGCGCTATTTAATTGCCAGTGTGTGTTGTCTTGTTGGTATGTTTCCATCCCTCTAGGATTTCACACTCAGGCCAGTTAGAGTCAATATGCACAGTGTTTTAATCCATGACATTTCCATCCTCAGCTGGCACCTTAAACTCCCTGCTTTAGCAAGCAATGCAGCCAGTGTTTGGGTTTTTTTTTTTTTTTTTTTTTTAAACCTTCAGTGAAACATCCATTATAAGCTTGACTAAGCTACGTATATCTCAATTGCACAAAATAATTAACTAATTTCAGTCAGGTGCCCTGAACTAATTATGGCAATTTGGAAAAGTCAGTTTGCCACATGCTGAACAAGCTATGACAATTATGAGCTTTATTAAACATAAGCACATTAAAGAAAACGAGGTAGCAGTATGCATCACGTGCGTTCAGATAACCCAAAATAAGAAGATGATGACAGTATCTCTTGTGCACTTTCAGTACGAAGCCGTGGCCTCTGTAGTCGATCCTGGTTTTTGTGCAAACCATCTCAGTACATGCTCAGTGCTTATTTTACCGTAACGGCATTGGTTTAAATTTTTGGAAATGAAAGGAATTTAACTTTGCTTATTTTATTTTATTTTTTGCATGAATGCCAAATTTAATTTTGGTGTTAGATTTATGCAGGTGTTTTACATGAGCGAATACATGACCCTGCTCAGGGATTGTTTGACATTGCTTTCCGAGGTCTTGGCTGATTGTGTTGAAGGTTAATTATCATCAGCTGCTCTCTGCCTCACAGTGAGGAACAGAGCGACAATCACTAGTCCTTAACAAAGGCTCTTTTCCTGTGAGTAGGAAAGTGCTGTCGTTTGTCCTTCCTCATGTAACCAGCAGTCACTGCAGCACCTTCTCACTCATGACTGAATGCTCACACATATACTTAGCATCTAGTTAATATGGAATTTTTTAAAACTGAGGTTATTTTGACTTTTGTGCTGAGTAGGCGTCCTGTTTTCATCCTTGGTTTCATAGGTCATGTTTAGCATATTCATTGTGCTAATATAGCTGGTAGAGGCTTTTGCTCAAGGTTATACTAACAATGTCCTTTACATGATAAACACAGCATCCTAATGGTGCTCAGGTATGCTTCTCTGCCTTTGTGATTTTCACTTGTATGATATGTTACTGGACAGTCTTCAAGGTTGAGTGTTTAGGGCACATCCTTAGAGGGCTTCGGTGAAGTGATGACACATCTAGCTCCACAAATGTTTACATAAGTGGGGAAAAAGTATCTTATTATCTTTGATCTATAGGTACTTCTTCTTGCCATTCTTCCCCAGCATGTAAATGAGACTGGATTTCCATTTCATTGCATTCGATTGTTAGGCTAATTTAAGAACTATTTAGTTCAAGTCAAAGTTTTTAAGTTTGCTTAAAGCATCCTGTAAAACTTAGTTGATCTCATGCTGTTGTCATCTCAAGGTCTCTCCTTAAGGCTCCACATCTGCCCAAATCTGAGATAGTCTACCAAGATAGCTGTGCATGCATTCCAGATGTAAACTAGATGCTTGTTGTGTGCCGTTTATGTTTGTACTGTCCTCTACAGTGTTATTCTTGCTCAGTGGTTGCACACAGTTTTACATCTTTGTGTTGGTGGCAGCCAGGGCTAGAGGCGTTATGTTTTTAGGCTGTCCTTCTTTCTGTCTGTCCTGTTCTTGTGAACACAATGTTTCAGTAAGACCTTGACAACATTTCTTTGAACTTGGTCCAAATGTTCACATGGACTCAAAGATTGACTAATTTAGATTTTTCTGGGCAAAGTTCAAGGTCACAGTGACCTTTCGTTCTTGTGAATGCTATAGATCAGGAATGCCCAGAAAAATTTCACACACTGGCACAAATGTTTCAGTTGGACTGAAGAATGAACTGATTAGAAAGTCTATGGTTTTACTTTTCGTTTTAGTTTTTTCAAGCGGTTTCTTTGCTTTCAGGATGTATAGAAGTCAGGGCTGCTGAAAAGATAATCCAAATTACAATATGGCCAAGTGCGATATCCAAATCGCAAGAGCTGCCAATTTTTGATAAAGGTAAAATGTGTCACAACATTGTTGTGCATTGTTAGCACCGAAAGTATTGTGGTATCACAGAGATGCCCTGACATACAAATCAAATTCTCCTGATGTAAAGGAACATGTATGTTTGGTACAAGACCCAACAAAGATGTAACATTTTTTCAGTGAAGATAAGATGCAAAATGATAATTTCTACTGAAATCATCTCGCAATATCTGCCAAAATAATTGACTTTTTTTGTGCATCATGCAGCCCTGATAGAAGTATAAGTCCACAGCTATTTGTGTTTGCATTAATCTCGGAGCGCGGCACTGGAAGATGATGCCAGTGTTAATATTATCTATAACACTGAATGGCTTGCTTGTTTTTAAACTGGGAAACAGACAATGACCTGAACAGCAGGGGTCTATTCCAGAACCGACTTTGTTTTGTCTAGGAGCGATCAGCTTGAAGAGAACGGGTCATATTAGAGTTGGCTAATTGATGGCATTGACCTCTTTCAATTGGCCTGTTGAACAAAGGGATCTCGGCAAGCAAGTCACGCATCTAAAGTCGACCTGAGTTTGAAGTTACTCGTTTGACCAAGAAGTCTAGTAATTCCTGAAGCCTCCAAACATTAACTTCGGAGGCCACCATGACTTTGTGGTAGTTGTCTTACACCGAGAAGACAATGGCATTGTGTCTGCAGTCAAGCTTTCCAACTGTGTTGCTTGTTTTTAAACCGAAGATCATCAAATTTGCTTTCCCCTGTGGAACATATTGTTAGAGATGTTATTTCTCACTGCCTCAGGCATTTTGTGAGCACAATTTTTTTTGACCGAGACAAATACTTTGTCATCCAAGCTTCAGTCGGTCAGCATTGATTTAGTTAGCATAAAGAAAAATCCAAGAATTCAAATTTGATTGAAGTTCATTCAGATTGATCCATATTCAGTTGGATTCACATAAATTCAGTGCCAAGTTCACCGTTGCAATAACAATGGTATGTTTGTTTTGCAAAAATAAAACAAAAATCTTGCTGGTAAGTCACCATAGGACAGTCCAATTTGTAAATGTCTTTCCAAGGATCAATGTGAATTCATGCTGGGTTACATTCTGCGTGCATATACTGCAGTATGCTGCTTTAGTCAATGGACTTTCTAACTGAAAATGCAAGAAAGACTATGAAGCTTTTAATTATGTGTCTCACAACATGCTGTGTAGGGAGATTTCTTACCAAAACAAAAATGGGTTCAAGTATATAGAAATAAATAGTGAGTCAGCCTGTCTGTCTTACCAATTGGAAAGATGGTCCAAACTTCACACCTTAGAGTAAATAAATACTTCAAGTTCACTCAAAAGAGGGAAAAAGTTAGAAGTGAAAAGCCAAAAAGAGTTTTCTGCTCCTATTCTGAATAAGTGCCAGGTTGAGAAAACATAATATTACTTCTGCTAGGACCATTTTCAATGTGCTGACAAGAAAAGTGAAGTGAAGAGTCATGGTCTCATTGTGCTCTTGATCAATTGATGGATTGGACATGGGAGCCCTAGTCCCCAAAGTTGTGAAGGTTAACCAGCCTCTGCACATCTATCCTTTAGCTTATGAAGCATGCACACAGCAACTTGTGACAATGCAAGGCAAAGACACGTTTTTATCCAGATGTTGGCGTACTTCAGGGGCATCTACACAGAAAATTTGACAACATAAGAGTACACACAAGACAAATCCTCTTTCACTACACTTAAACAGTTTTCCAAATTTAACTTAAGGAAAAGAGTGACTACAGGGGCCCCATTCTTAAAACAGAGATCCTTGGAGTAGCGGAGCAGCCTGCACAGAGAAGTAGTTTTTCGTGGAGGTTGTCTGCTGTTGTCACATATCGTCGGTCCAGCTGCAAGCACAGCTCAGACCAGTGCCAGGTCATGGCCTGGTCGTTGAGAATCACTGACCTACAGTACGTATGTGATTTCTCCTGGGCTTTTCCCTCATTTTTCTCTTGACAGTACACCTGTGTATGTGTGCACAGTGTACCTTTGGGAGTGGTATATCTGACTGTCTAAGATGATCCATATCCACTGCACTACATGTCAACTGTTTAGACAGTGATAAATGAGAAGGAGAATATGCACAAGGCAGGCTGCCATAGATAAAGCACCTGCTGGGATTCTGACCTACCTGTGGTCAAGAGACAAAAGAAAAGCTGGATCGACACACTAGAGATAAATGTATTCTTTACCTACATGAACAGCCAAGTAATTCAGAGTCTCAATCTCTGCTGGTACAAATATACTTAAGTTGAATTTACTTCATTGTAGGGATGATATTGGCGCTTTAACTCAGCTGATTTAAAAGGGTGGAATTTTCAAGTTGAAAGAGTCAGGATTTTAATTAGGCTATGGATCTCAATTTCTTAACAAGATAAATGAGCTAAAAGAATTATTCGGTGACCACTGATTTCATGAGGTGTAATTAACGACAACTGTCTGCAGCAAATTCAGTCAGTTGTAGCTCTCTAAAAATGTTGGCCAAACTACAAATTGGCTGTCTGGTTGGTGTGCTCTCAGCATATCTAGTTACACTCAGCCAAAGATCATTTGTCAAGAGAGAAACACTACTCTCTATCATTTTGATAAGTGTACAGTTGATGTGATATCACTAAATCTCAGCTCAGCAGTTCAACATTTTAATGGAAAACTCACCAGCTTTGCCAGAATGTAGACCACCAATACAGACCTAGAGCTAATATAGAAAACAATTCAAGTTAAATAACTTTAAGTTGTTATTAAATAAATTTTGTAAATAATTGATTTAAGGTTAATATTATAATATAATAATAATGTTTTTTTTTTTTTTAAATGCTCCTCATCTTTCTTCTCATGTGCCATCTAGTGACATGCAATTTACTAATGAGAGGGCATATTGATTGTTTTCTTCAAATATAAACTAAAGCTGAAACTCTGAGTCGGACAGTTGGTAGCCATTTGTTCTTGCAGTTTTACAAGGCCCTTCAGGTCACTCCATATCAGCGTAGATTTCAAAGATGCCCTATATAATGGTCTCTGAAATGGTCTGCATCTCAGTCTAAAGCATAAGCAAGGGAGAGATGACACAGATAAATGGTCTCCTTGCTGTAGTTTCGCCCTCATTATTATGCTACAAGGGAGGTTAGATATCCCCCACTGCAAATCGATACCACATTAAAATTGTAAACTAATAAAGGATATGCAAGTAGACTGGACAGATCTTGCTCACTTTCTTTTTTTGAGGTAATCACCCATGATTATCCTCTAATTTCACAGATGGCCTGAAGTACCCAGGATTTGTTTTTGAGATGAATACAGCGTGTGATGGAGCGCTGCAGCACTCTCCCAAGAAGCTCTGTTTTGACCACACATTGTAATGTCTAAGGGAGAGAGGAACTTTCCATAGCTTTTATCCAGTGGTATCCTGGCTGCACAATACTTGTTGCCATAGCAGCCAGTTCCTACCTACCACTTTTTGTCATTCTGGTGATGAGCTTTAAAATGTATGTTAATGTAGGAGTCCAATAGAGGAACACAGTGCAATTAGGCCTTCACATGTTGTCAGACTGTGGCTATTATTTAGTTCGATCCGGAAGCTGTGCAAAAACGGTAGAAATATTCTGACTTGAAGTCCCTGAAAACAACTGACAACTTCCACTACATGGTCAAATAATTATAGTTCGTCATCCTTTTGTAAAACATTATCTTCCTTCCAGCAACATTATGCAAGGGAAGAATTTTTCATAAGTATGTAGAGCCACAAATTTACTCAGTCAGAGATAGACAGCAGAGCGTTTTAGAGACTTCAAGACAAACTAAACTAACTCAGGAGCAGCTGCAGCAGTACAAGCTGTGTATGGTCAACCACTGTGAAATCAGACAATTTTCTCAGAACCTGCAGCAAGTCTCTGCATACAGATATTTTCCTTCCCAATTTAACACCCTCAAAGAACAAGTAGTCCAAAAATGCTAGATTAACAGTTTTAAACATGTTTTACAGCATGTTTGGGACAGGACCAGAAAAAAAATCAAATCTACTGATATGTCAGTTCTGGTTGCCAAAAAGTATTCATGTAAGATCATGACAAATGAAAGGAAAAAAGATGAATAAAAGAGCAAAACATAATAAGTGCAGATGCTTCCAATAAGGGAATGAGGTGTCACTGAATAGTGATGGTGTGAATGTTTGCAATGCCCTTGGCAGTCACAAGACCTCAACACCAATTGAACACCTGAGGCAGATTTGAGGCTAATTTGTTAGATGGTGCTCTCAAACAACCATAATTAAAAAGCTAAATGAGGGAGTATATTTTTGGACAAATGGTGTTTATCAAAACAGCAGAGGTCCTGAATCTTTAAGAAACCAAACCAAGAAGAACTCAAGTGGTTCTGAAGGTGCTGGCAGGCCTCACTGAAACATTAATTAGATCTTATTTCTTTCATTTGACGCCCATATATGATAACTTCCATGGACTGATAATAATGACACTAAACAGCTGTATGATATGTCCATGTCATAGGTTGGATACATTCACCAACCATATGGATATAGTGAGTAAATGAAATTAATTCTCTCCATGAATATTAATTCTGCTAAAATTCAGGCATCTTCTCCTGGTCTTATGCTCTGAAGACTATCATATTAATCTACCTCTGTCTGACTTCTTCTCTCATTGGTCCATGCAGAAAATGAACATTGTTAGAATTGATCCTGGTACATCGTTCCTAAAGCTCACCATCTTGTGAAGCAGCCCTCTGTGCCTTCAAAACTCCCCCTTGCTTGCCTGTATGGCTGCCAGCTCGACTGGCAGCCTCGCACTTCACTTTGATTTGTGAATGTGAATTTTATCAAACATCAATATTCTCTTTTGAATCATATCCAAATGGGCATTTTATGGTGCTGCAGGCAAGAAATGAGCTCTCTGCTCAATATTGTACCTTTTCTAGCATTGCTGGAGTACCTCTTATTCCTTCTCCAGTTCTTTAAGATTAAAATTAGAGCTCTGCTTGCCTTCACTTGGCCATGACAGACTATGGCTTGTGGTTTTTAAGTGCAACCTTGGTGCCTTAGACCAAGACCTTCTCTTATTCTTGTCTTTGGAAGCAGTTCACAATAGAGTAGGATGCCTCATATTTACTGAGGGAGACCTGTGTTACACAATAAACTCTCCATTCCTCAGCTTAATCCAGTGGAAATTCTCTAATTTTTAAACATGGTGGTCTCAAGTCATCTTCCTTTTTTCAGTACCTTTTTTTTTTTTTTTTTCCAATACCCTTTTTTGCTCATTGCATTTTAGTTAAAGCTCACACTTCCTTTTTCCAATTTCCTTTCTGCTCTTCTGCATGCTTATTCCTTTCCATGCCCCCTTTGTATCTCTTTTTAGTTCTTCATTTCGATTAGCCATGGGAACCAACCAGTATTCATCCATTTTTACGCTGGGACCTGTAGTGCCACTTGTCTCTCAGGAGAATTACACACTATGCTTTCCTAGCCCCAGATTTATCTGCTTGCATGTTAGAGTCAACTACACCTAGTTTTTTCTCTCTTTATCCTGGTCTTTCATTTATTGGTTTTCTTCTTACTTCTTCCTCTCCTCTGTCTAATCCATCTCTCCTACTGGGAGATTTGACTTTCAGTGGTTTGCCCCAGACTCCTGGAGATCAGTTGCCAATGACTCTTTCTCTTTGTCATCCTTCAGTCTTATAGAGTAGCAGAGCTGTATCTCTCCCCGTAGTCTTCATCAGCATACCGACTCTATGAGACCCCACTCTTCTTGCTGAGACCCCTTAATGTATAGCATATGCTATGAGGCCTCCCAGTCATTCTAATTGGCTAGTGGGGGTCGTGAGTCAATGCACATCTGCACCTCAGAGCTTGATTGACATGCGGCAGCAGGGACTAGTCATATCCCAGGTGCAGAGGCAGTATGTCCTGGCCACTTTTTAATCATGTTCTCTAGGCTGGGGCTGATAAGAGATGTAAGGGTGATTATGGTTCAAGGAGGACGTCCTTGCGGAGGGGCCTTGGGATTATGGCTCTTCACTGTGTTCTGACTGGGGGAATGAATACATCAGTATTCAGATGGCAGCCTCCTTAAGGGTTAGAGAGTTACTGAAGAGATTTGGAACAGAGAAGAGAGACTCACTTCGTCAGGGAACTTGAATCGAACGCCCTAGGATTGTGTGTAATCTGTGAACTCATTCCATTCTGATGAGCACAGCAGATGACAGTATGGGTGTTAATAGCATTTTAGATATGATGAGCTCAGTTGACCTCAAAACTCTGTTCTCACTTCATTTTCAATATATGAATAGCACAGATACGAATCAAGGCAAAACTCCTGTGTAAAAGGTGTGAAGAGAAGTCACATTGTGCCTTTCTCTGATAGTTTCTATCAGATTTCCAGAAAAAAAAAATGTTTTTAAATAGAATGAGATCAAAAAAGCCTAAAAATTGCAGAGCCATTCTTGTATGTCAAGTCATGCTAAATATACTGGCCGTAAAGGCAGAACCAGGGATGATTCATCTTGAATAAACTAGACAAGTCCTTGTGCTTGTTGTTTTTTTTGTTTTGTTTTTTTTAAACTATGAAAAACTTATTTTGCACAAATCATGCCACAGGTTGAAAACATTTAAATTGTATTGGACACATGTAGAAATATGGTAATGTTGTTGTCTTCCCATCAAAATGTTCGTGTGTTAGAGCTGTGACACACCAAGCTGGAATGATGCATCAGCTCAGGTCGCCTCAGGGTGCCAGTTGCACACAAACGCACTGCAAAGACTACAGCTGACGGCCAGCTAACCACAGACTTGCATAAATGTCCTGTGTCATTTGTGACAGCAAACAAACGGTTAGTAGTCGGTATTTGTAGTCAATGTGAAGAGACGAACAAAACAAACCAGGCGGCCATTCTGATGCCACAGTGAATCAGATTAAACAGTTTGGTCATATGCTTGGAATAAAAAGTCTCAAAGGAAAAAAACTAAACAAAAAAAAACTGGCACTAGTACTACAAAATTTTGCTTTGCTGTGCTTTGGCTTTGTAATGGCATTGTTGGCCTGTATGCGTTTTGCTTGAGGAAGAGGAACAAAGGAGGCAGGGGTGAAAATTGTGGCAAAGGAACACTCAAGGGTTGAAATTACTGATTAACTGGACTGAAGAGTCAGTAAATCAAGGGATGGTCAGCCACACTTTGCTTAATGCTACCTGATGGCTGACTGGTCCATTTATTTATGAGTGTAATCTTCTTTGCATCTGTTTTTCTATAAATATGTTACATGGAAGGTTATATTGCTTCTACAGATTGCACTAGATTTGATTACTATGCATACATTTACTAGATGATGTATATTTTATATAGCTTATGGTGACACATCGCTATGCATAAAGTGCAAATGTATTTCTGTTTTATGAAGAATCAGCAAGGCCTGCCATTGTATATCTGACTGATATATGTACTCTAGAATTAGATGTTGTGTGCTCCTTAAATTGCTTGTGTTACAATGATGGGAAGAAGCACTTCCTCTGGCTACTGTGTCTTCTCTGCTCAGTGGTCAGTTCATAACAAAAGAAAACACAGGGACTAGAAGTGGATATGATTATCTCCACAGACCCTGAAGCCCAGATTTATGCTCAACACCTGACGCTTTTACTGCACAAGCGGTGGTGCTTTTATTAAGATGTGTACAAATGAATACAAATCAATGCCTAAATGCATGAACAAAGTCAGATTGACATTTGGAAATACTCTGTAGCTAAAAAACACACAGCTACATACATCTATGAATGCAATGGCATTTAAAAAAAAAAAAAAAAAGCCCTTTCTGCCTTACCTGTGTTTGGCACTCTTTCATGCATGTCTTTCATAAGCAGAGATGTGGATAGAGATAAAAAGGTACAGAACAGATTGCTTATAATTACCTGTACGCTCATGCTGATCACAGTATGTAACCTGCAAGGGGAGGAGACTGGAAAATTGGAGTCCCTGTTGCCTGAAGCTTCTCATTTAGCCCACAGTATGCATACCAAGTCCACATCTTCTACTACCCCCCCCCCCCCACCCCACCCCACCC
>CM076657.1:12849987-12888330 GCA_038496675.1 Rachycentron canadum
CCCCCGCCTCCCATCCATACCACACCACCCCACACACACATTCACTCTTCCTCTGCTGCGTGAGTCCCTTCACCATTACAGAATCATCTTTTCTGACCTTTTCTAGCGCAATATTCATGAACGCATGGATAATTTTGCTCTATAGCCTCCATTAAATCATCACTGTTACATTAAGAATAGTGTAGTTTTGCAAGAAGGGACTGTGCACTGTATACTTGTCAACCCGAGCCTAATTGGCTCTCATTTATTTCAAAGACATTTTCAAAATGACACGAAACCAAAATTATAGTGTTTTTAAGCTTGATTCGGACAGACTTAAGCGACTAAAACCAACTTTAAAGTCAACATAACTTGTTGAAGAAAGTAATAAATTCTTTCTGGCAATACAGTGTTATGTTTCAGGAGTTAATTTTGTGATGCTGTGTGTGTTGGAGATATGAGGTATTAATAAACTGCAATAACTACCTATTTATGTAAAATGTATCCTCTTCTCATAAATTCAATTAATTTTATTTATTAAAGGTGGTTATTTTAGGTAGTTTTTTTAATCATACTGATGGATGAGGAATTGTTCAAGTTTGCTTTTAATTAGATATTTATTTATAAGAAGTGTGAACTCATGATAGATAGCGAAAGTTGTGGAGTAGACCAAACATTGTGACAGCAGTCTCCCGTCATAACTAATATATCATACACAGACGGGAAAATGCCACTTCACAATGTATCTCTGTCAGATGTTAATTATGGAAAAATTAGTAAAAATATCAAGTTTGACAAAAGCTTTTCATAATTTCCTGTGCCAAATGCCCAAGGGAATTTTAAAGCTGCTGTGTTTTTTAAAAAGGTTAGTCTAAGCCACTTGCAGGACTTGAAAGGAAGTGTAGAGGAGAGAGAATCTTGTATTAAAAAAAAAAAAAAAATACCGGCAAATAATTGTACTAAGACACATCATCCTTATCCGAGTACAGAGTTGGCAGGAGTTGTAGGAACAGTGAGGTTTTTTTTATTCCTAAGTTTAACAAAATAGAAGTTGGTTGAATGGGAAGAGTTGACAGTTTCCAGGCCTTATCTTTTCTCAAACCACTAATGTCACCACAGAACTTTTACAACTCTGTTCACTGCTCACTGGGTTTTATATCTTGTTGACCACCTTGTACTCCATTTCTATTGTCTGTTAAATGTTCAGCATATAATTGTCCTAAGAGACAGGTCTTCCAGCCTTATCCAAAAGGAAACTTTTAAGCATCTCTGGCACTAATTAGAGATGGCTGTCCACTGATTGTTCTTCATTTCAAGTGATCGTGTTGAAAAAAAAGTTGTCTCGCAGTTTTCATTCTTGCAACAAAATTTTGTTTTCAAGTGTGTAATGAGCATTACACCCACACATGACCACTGGTCATGGGCACAGAATTTTAAATCATTTTCACACTAAGTGAATCTGTCCTGCATTTGATTGCCTCTAGTTTTCTTTCACACCTAATTACAGTTTGTCTGATCTGTGATATCGTAATGCTTTCCTTATCAAAGTGCAGGTCTTTACCATCATGGAAAGGAAAGGGTGTTGACAATGTATGCAAGGATAGTATAAAGCAATAGACGGCTGGGAAGAGCAACATGAAAAAAACCTTAAGACAAATTAGTTTTTACTTATGCATCAGTGAGCTCTTCAATTTTGTCGATTAATATTACAGGTGTGCGTTTTTGGCCCGGTCTGATCCTGTGTTATCAGAGTCAACACGACTAATCATCACAGATGTTTTTTGGTAAATCCCTACCAAATGTGTTCCTAAGTGTCAGTCTGTAAGCGTGTTCAGTCGTAGTTCTTCCTCCTTCCTCTACCTCCCCCCTCTCTCTTAATTTTTTCCTCTTCAGTGAGACATTTGTAAAAAGTGGGCTAATGCAGGTTGGCAAGTGCAGAATTACATCTTGTTTTAGCTGATTACATGGGTGTTTAGAGAGCTGCAACTTGGTGCTGTTGCTGATGGACAAGTTTTACCACTCCTATCACAGCATGGGCCCACTTTATTCACTTCTGCTTCGAGCAACACTCAGGTTTGACACCTGCCTCGTGTACAAGTTACAAGGCTACATCTGTTACCGTGCTGTCTTTATCTCCCACAGAAATCACCTGCTTCTTCACCTCCAGAAATGCAAGCTGCTGCTTCATTCTCTAATTTCATCTTTGTAGGAAAGAAAGCCACACTCCTCCACAGTCACCAGCATTTGGTTTACCATCTAAAGCACTTGTGGACATTAAGCTGTGCCTTGAGGAGCAACAGAGGGAAAACCTAGGCAGCTGAGAGATAAAGACACGTGAGAGAGTGAGTGACAGATTGGAGGCTGAAGAGTGTCTGTGTGACAGAGAAAGATAATCGCAAAGGAACAGTGTCCAGGGCCATTTTTTCTGCTCTTTTGTAGCTTCAGAATAGCTGCTAGGTCTAGTTTAGCTACACTTAGCTGGTTTCCTCAGCTCTACCCTTCTCCCCATTACTTAATTAGCCTAATGAGTTGAGCTGGGAGAAAAAGTGTCGAAAGCTGACGCGTTTGTTGCAGGCAATTATTGTACTGTCCTTCCTGTACCGGCCTTATCTGCTGAAGGGCGGAGATTGTGATCAGTGGACTAGCAGCCTCCTGAACCTGGTGTGTTGCGGAGTCTGGTATCGATTAGAGGAGCAGAAGAAGAGAAGGGGGCTGCAGACAGAGATGAGTGAATCCTGATGTTCTTTGCTTGTGGGATGCTTGCAGCCATTGCTATTGTGGTTTCTATACCAGTTGATTGCTTCTATACAGGCAGTGGACTAAAAACATTGAAAATCACGTCACTCTTAGCCACGTCTGAGTGAGACAATCCATTCATCCACTTGTATTGCCTCTTTCACTAAACATGTTTTCTTTGTAAATGCATGCATTATGCAGCCATTGTCTAGGAGTAGTTTGTTGTTTTACAGTTGCAAATTACCAGGGTTACATCAAAGGCAAAAGCTGTATCACTGTAATGTCAGTGCATGTATGTCACCAAAGCTTAAGCTTGTTGTTCTGATCTTAACTGATGTGTGGCAGTTGATTTAATGCAAGTCCCTGGCACATGAATTGTGCTTACATTCGGTCTGTTTCTTCTGCTCACGCCCACACCGTTTTGGCTTGGTTGACAGTTTATAAATAGACAATACCATTCACAGCTCTGCTTCAATGTCAGAGATGAAAGATAAAGTAAACAAACAGTAGAGGCTTTTGTGTTTTTTATAATTTCTAGTGCAGGTAGCTGCACCCCATGATGGCCATAGAATTATAGATAGGATGATACTGGTTAATAGATGCTAACATTACCTGCAGAAATGTAATTCCACTCCAGCTGCCTGTGTATTAACCACTGTGCAGCTGAAAAGAGATTTGAAAAGTGCTAATGCACCAGTGAAAGGTGAATTTGGCTGCTGAAAAATTGCATTTGTATCCCACTTATCCTCATGTCAAGAGATGAAACCTAAAAAAAACTTAGCAAAGCTTTGAATTTTGACATTTCTTTACCACTAGAATTAGACTTCACTTAGTTCTTTACTCAATGAACTACAGATTTGTTCAATGTAGACATGACCCAGGCTACTCTTGAGTTTTGGTGATATGCTGAAGTGAAGTGCCACTATCTGAGGCTTGAGAGCCGAATGCTAATCAGCTGTGTGCATTCAGGAATTGTAGACACTGTAAGAAAATTAAACATGGGCAACAAAAGTTGAACTACTACTAGTCTCTTGCTGCACATTGCCTTTTTATGACTTTTCCATCAATTTCTCTTTGATTATTTATTATTCTTTATTATTTGCCTTGTCCGTCACTGGACCTGTGAAATACAGTATACATATAGTACAATATATTAATACTGTCAAGGATGCAGTGACATGATTAATGGAGGTTGAACCCTTATTATTTTACCTTTTTTTTTTTTTTTTTTTTTTTTTTTTAAATTGGCCATGGTGTGACTGATCTACACTAAACAAATTTTATCTGATGTCATTATGAAGTGTTGGGTTTCCTCAGTTACAGTCATCCAATCATCGCTGGCCACCAACTCAATTTTCAGTGTCACAGCAACCCTTGGTCTAATGTTACCTTTTAATAAAAACGATCCCAGTGAGTTATTTGCACTGAGGCATGTGATTTTTCAATTTGGAAAAAGAGACTGCCAGTATTGGTTTGGTCCAAGGTTATTGGCAGGAATACTGGGCCAAGCTATTGGAATCAGTTAAAGGTATCAGGAGAAAAAAGGGCTTTTTGTCACAGCAGACATTTTGACTTGTCGTTGGAGGAAAAGCACAGGTAAAACAAATATAATAATGGCCCAGTAAGTGATGCCAATCCAGCACATGCAATATCACAACCCTGGAACTAGCTCACCTGAATAGTGTTTTTTTTCTTAAAGGTGTCAAGTACATTTCTGCTTTTTAGCTATTAATATAAAATATCTTGTGTGAAATAAATCTGTCGGAGTGCACGCTGTGCTTGAAGCAATCATGCTTTTTTTAGTTGAGTGTTGTGACTAATATTGAACCTTTTTTTCATGACTATTGACATCAATGTTTATCAAACAAATGAGACTGAGGTTTATTAGCAAATGTCTGTCTAATTATTGACAGCCATGCAGACAGCCAGGAGAGGAAGGAGGAAAGAAGTGAAGTAGTTTTTCAGACAGTAATGTTTTATGAGACTACAGTTAATAGGATTATGCATAAGCAAGTATCCAAGAAGCATATGAGGCAAGAAGACTTGGCTTCTGTGCAGGCAGGAAAAGCAGCAAGAGGGCAGATTCATTTTCTGCTTCCAGAGACATAAAAGCAATACAATCAAAGTGGAATACAAGAATAAGGTAAAGAAGTGAATCCGAATACATGAACTGTCATATTGTTGATTCATAATCACAGATACCATTTTAGGTTAGAGAAAGGTTACTTGTCTTGTAGCATATAAATTTATGCTACAGTGTCTAACATGAAGGTTGTGACCAGCATTAAGTGAAAGGAACTTGTATTCTATTGTTCATTATAATAATTGTTGCATGAATAACTGTTTAATGGTATAATCATTAATACACTTCCAGCACTTGTCAGCATTCAGTTTCTTGCTCTTGACTTGTATTAAACAGTGGTTGCAGCTATTTAGCTTACCAGCAAAAATGTTAATGTTCGTGCTGTTGTGCTAATGCTTTTATTGGTCCACATTAAACGTACTATTTTTGCTACCTTGACTAAAAGCCGACTAAATATGTCCCAGTGTTTTCATGTCTCCTAGCAACAGTAAAACTAAACTACCAAAGGGTATCCATAGCAACAAACAGGATTGGTTTAATTAGTAAAATTGATTGATGCAAGTTAATCAACAGGAAGCATGTGACCTATTTATTACAATAAGTAGCTCTTTCTATGTCATGCAAGGATGACCCCTTTAAAACATTTTTTAAAATGTGAGATTGACATTTGCCTAGCTGCCCTGAATCTGAGATCTAATGAAATTTGCATTTGAATATAATTAATCTTGTTTTTTTACCAGTAGATATCAGAAATATTGTTTTATCTGTTGCCCCAAGCTCTCGAAGATTCTGCCCTTCCTCTTTTGAAGGGATTAATCCTGTATTTTTTTTATTCCTGGCTTTTCATCACAGCACTGAGGTTTATTAGCAATGCCATAATGAATCACTTTTGAGTGTGATTGCCTGTGGGCCTTCTGGGAAAGGTAGTGTGTTGTTAAGTGGGCATCTGGCCAAGTTGTGTTAAAAATAGAAAGCACACTTAATGAAAAAGGAGTGCATTATGGGTCAGGTGCATTGGACAATTGCTCCCCAGAGACACAGACCTTTCACCCATCGACATTTAGGATTACCCTTTGAGTCTCACATATTCATGCACAAACACATTCATGCACATGTCCACTTGTTCAAAAACTTGCACAAACATACAGGTAGACATTTAACATTTTCTGCCCACAGTTTTAACATGAAAGGTTCAGTACATATGATAAATGCATTGGACATCTTGACAAAGTAATTAAAATGGGTGATGATGAGGTTGTCTGTATGAAGTATGGCTCTTTATCAGGATAGCACTTCATTTGGTACAGGTACTGAAGCAAGTGTACAGCCAGCATCTTTCTCTGCCTCCTTTTGCTGACATCTCATTAGAGGCATGTCAAGTCCCTCCGCACAATGTTACAATGATTATACTGCAGGGATGCTATGGTTTACTCTGATGGAGGGGAAAGGGAGAGAAGCTCCTCGCTGCCTTCTGCTCTCATCATGAACAATGATATGGCCATGGGGTTAATTGTGGTGCCAGTGCAAGAAGGATCAAAAACCTCATAAACCTTGGAAAACAGTACTTGTCAAATGCAGCTCTCTATCAGTAAAACCTTTTCATTGTTAATGAAGGGGCCAATTTTTGGTACAATGAAAGGTGAATATTTGTGCAGTGGGAAATTCTACTGTGTATTTAAAATTGGGGGTCAACAATATGTTTTTGTTTTCAGGGCCAATTGTGAAACTGATTGCTAGTAATCACAGAACAATAACAAAAAAAAAACAAAACAGAATATCAACACAAACGCTCTGCTACATAAAATCTATGGAGAGCTTTTGTTGTTTCTAGATATTGTGTCCACCCCGTCTGTTTCAAAGGAGGTGCCTTTCTGTATAATGAAATACTGCTGAACAGCACCTCTTTAAAACAATTTAAATAAAAAACTGAACATTATAACCTTCATGAAGGCGGACTTATTGCAGGACTGTTGTATTAGACTTCATTTATTTTAGGCTGGTGTTCCTAATAAGTTGCCAACTGAGAGTATATTTCTAATTATCAGTTGGATTTGCAGGTTGCAAGGTGCCTGACTGCAAAATATTGGTTACTTTCAGTGCGGTTGTCCTGTATATAGGCCCAATAGCCTAAAAATGCTCTTTAATTTAACTGTTTTATCACATATTATCACCATGAAATAGTTTTTTATTTCTATGCTTTTCAATTAATGAGTAATTTTTACTCAGTACATTTTAACCAATTTGCTTTGTACTTTTTAGCGAGTGGCTGTTCATGTGCAGTGAACACATTATCTCATTTTTGGTTACTGGTATTTCTCTGTAGCTTTCTCTGCAGAAAGTACATCTGTACATTTTAATTTATCTTAGTTTTGCTGAAGTACTCATAACTTTTTGTTTAGCAGCTTTCTAACTCACTGCACAGTTGTTTACTCACTATTCAGGTTTGTTATTGTTCATGTTTACTTTAGCTTAGCAGTTTGCAATGACTTTTTGCTCTCTCTTGCCTGGTGTCTCTTGGATCAACAAATGAATTTGATTGTGTGTGGGTTTGAGTGCCTTACCTTCTACACACAGCTCTGCTCGCTCACCTGACATGCCCTAGTCTTTGTGCACACAGTGGCCTTCCGCGTTGATCAGCTTTTACTTGTGGTGATAGTTGAATATTGGATTGTTGATTATTTCAGTATGGAGGGGTTGGCCCTGTCCTCAAACAGCTGGTGCCTCCATGGGATCAGGGCTACTTTCAAAGACCCCTGGAAGCTCTAGCCAGTAACATAGTTGCGAAAACAGAACCCTTCTCACAGTCAGACCGTTTATTCCAGAAATCCTGGAAACAATCAGCAGCAAGATAATAATTCCTTTGAATCTCTTAGCCAGTGAACGACATTGGCCATTGAAGAGCCAACTTTGATCTACCAATCCCCTGCAGTCAACCGCCAGCATCGGAAACAATTCAATCCACCCTTGTGTATTGTTCAGCAGACCTGATCATCATCAGTTCTATTTTTCACCTGTTGGCCACAAAACCTCTGAGAAGTTATTTTTTAAAAACACTGTATTTATCAGCTGTGTTAATGTTTTCTAATATATTTCTTTTTAGACATTTACAGTTGAATGAACTAACTGTCTCTCTGTAAGGTCTAAATATTGGCCATAATCTGTGCCAGGCTGATAAATTGGTGAAGCTCTACTCTATATTGTATATTTACTGTATGCTGTATATAGTTATGTTTCGACAAGGGTGTTATGATGCTACCCCACTGATGCTGTTGTACTGACATACCCTAGACAGCACTGCTGATGTAGCTGGCCTGGCTACATTTATCTGCTGATGAATGTGCTGTTTCTAACCGCTCAGGTCTTAGACTCTTGGGTGTTTGTTTCGTAGCTTTCTTCCCAGTGGTGTTTCTTAAAGCTGCTCTTTACTCTTTTACACTTCTGTAGGCTCCCAGCCAAACACAGTAGAATGCTTTTAATTAGCTAGTTTCTGCATACAAAGATAATTGTGTATAATGCAGTTGCTATATCCAAGGGTGAGTGAACACAACATTTAGCTCATGGCTTGGTTTCTCCATGGGACATTTCAGGCCATTTTTTTTTTTTTTTTTTTCAGAATTGAAGGTTAAATGTTTTAGGGACGCTGCACAGAGGTGAGAGAAGGCCGCCTGATCATATTGACCCAATGATTCATCTTCCCTTCCCGTGATATTTTGTGAATTGGGGTATGATGTGCTGTAGCTCTGTTGTAAGTGCCTGGACAAGGTGACCCGTGCCGTAGATCAAACTGCTGAACAACTGCTTGGGGACAGGGTCCTGCCCGCCTGACTGGACATCATTTTTCTCCATTTAGCCCCACCTCACACCTGTAATAGGGTGGTCGTCCACATGAATGCTCATGGTTCCGCTGGGATAGAGCAGTGTTTTCGCTCATATTGCTCTGTCATTAACAACAGGAGTCTACAGATTTACACCAATTCTCTTCTGGCTTGAAAGGACACTAAATCTTAGCTTGGTGCTTGATTTGTTATTTTGAGCTGGGAAATTTAGCTTGTTGGTTAAATCCTTCTCACTGAAACTCCAACGGCCATGTCTTGGATACATATTGATTGCGGTGCTTTGGTTGTGGAAAGCATAATTTAGAAAAATGAAGACTACACTTTTTTATTGTGACAGACTGCCATTGTTAAGAGACATGCTTGTGGTATTTCTTTCTGTCAGACACATTGACATTTCCTTTGCTGTATCGATGCCTAACCTTGTGCTGTAGACCAGCGCACACACAAACACACAAACAGGATAACAGAGACACATATGTGTTTACTGCATGAAAGGTGTTAGTTGATGGGCGAGAGGTGTTGATAGGGTTGGGTTACATTTATAGTGACTTGAAAAGCTCATACCACTATCATCTTTTTAGGCTGCACAACAAAAGTTTCAATAATAGTAAGAACCTAGAAAAATTAATAAATGAGTGATGGCTAATGCATATAAATTCTTGGACTACCCAAACCCATAATCCCCACAACGTTGCTTGTTCTAATGTGAAGTTGCTACTAATTACTACATTCAAATCTTAAACTTAAGTAGACTCATTATATGCAACAAAATATTCATTTGTCAGCCCAAACTGCAATTTCTGCCAAGGCAGCCTGTCGGGGCCATCAAGCACTACAGGCATTTCACTGTGGTTCAAAGGGGAGTGTATGAAAGCACCACCATAACACGATCTCTCTCAAAAAATACTTGCTGCTCAATTTGTTTTTTTGAGAAATAGCATTGTATGTTCCTGCAAAGGTTAAGTTGGAGATGTAAGTTTGCTTTTTATAACCTTTTCAGAGAAGTATGATAGATATCATACTCAACCAGTATCCAGCTTAAACCATAAATATCCACTTCCCACGTGTTACCTCATTCTGTGTTACAGTGTGATTGGTCCTGACTGGCATTTCAGTTTTAGAGAATTAGCTTAGCATGACGGCATCTCTTTTGCAGCAGCCCACATTAATGTGTCCAGCCAGCTAGAAACGCACACACACACACACACACACACACACACACAGTTAATGACTTCTGTGAGGAGTGAATCATACAAGTTAATGTGTGGGTGAGCAACATTAGGTTGTTCAAGAGCTGCAGGGCTCTAACATGTCAGTGAAGAGCATTTTCACAATTGTCTAAAGAATCACTAATTAAAAAGTAGTCCATTAATGGCATGTCACCATGGACCAGACAACCTATGTTGACTCAAATCCATAATTTTTTTTTTTTAAATAGCTAATTGTTTCTGTGATCAACATTAAGTCATGAAAACACTATTGAACTAATCTACTCAACTCTGATGTAGAGTATGAGCTGACTAATATTACAGCCTCTTTCCTCCACAAAGGTGCAGATTTCACTTAAAGGGGCTTCGAGAACAACGACCCAAGTGCTTTTGGGCCAGTAGCCAAGTCCTCCTTGTATCATCAATTCTAAAAAAGTAACACTGAAAAAAGACCTTTTTCTGCACCCATTTAAACATACGAGAATAGCATGTACAAAAATGATAGGTATTAGTCCTTTTACAATTTCCAGAAGGGGGTGACATGGTTGTTTGAGTTTTGTGCTGGTTCTGTATATGTTGTAGAGCATATAACAGGTGTCTGTGAGACTGATGCTAATCTTTCTTGCGGTTGTGGTTTTTCACCCAGCTCGAAATAAGATGATGTTTTGGAAACCCTCACAGAAATGCTTTCATTTTCCCTGACAGTGGGGTTTTGGCTTTTGCTTTGTGACCCATATGCGAAAACCCATATTTTTTCCACACAATAATATAAGCAAAAGTGAGCCAAACCACACTTTCAGTCTTTCTGTGCGTGTGTGCGCCTGTGTGTATTGGGCACACTGAGCCCTCTTGTTAGCTGTTGAATGTGCTTGGCCTTGTGGGAACATTGACTGAATCTAGCCAGCGCTCCACTGAGAAACATTGTGCATGTGCTCCTGACAAAATGTGGGGGAGGAATGGCATATGTGTGTGACGGGTGTAGGTGGGGTGGGTGGAGGTGAGGTGGGGCTGGCACGTTTGTGTACACACTCATTTGTACACTATCGGTGACTTAAAAGCACATAGATGACAACAGAGACAGCAGAAGTGTGGCGTAAAATACCACAGTGCCACTGTCCTCCACTTGAGTGACGTGTCTGAGTGATTGCGATACGTGCTCTATCAGAAGATCAAAGAGAGCTGGAGTTGCTCTGCCATTCAAGTCAAGCAGAGTGACTTTGGTACACACTTGGTGTGATGTGTTAGCTGATGATAATTGAAATTTCTTTTCTCCTTACTCTAAGCCAGCACCTGTTTATTTTTGTTTTGTTTTTTCCTTCATCTTTTACCCCCTGTGTGTTCAATGCAGTTAGTCCCCTCCCTTCACCACTCCCTCCTCCTGACCTCCTCCCTCTTTCCTCCCTTCTCCTCGCCACCCCTGCCCTTTCTCCCTGACTGAGTTGCTCTTCACCACTTCCTCCCTTTCCCCTATCTATTTCCCTATCTCTTTTTCTTGGCTTCTGTCTCTGAGCAGAATGTCAATGCTGCTTGGAAACTGTATTTAGCATCCACAGTGTGCCTGGCATAAGCTCATAAGAGTAATTAGATGTTCTCTCACTGTTGTTCTTCCCTTAACATGGAGGCTATCGTTTTTGTCTCCTCTCCTCCCCATCATTTGACATTCTGACGTTTGCACAGGCACATAGAGAAACAAAAGGAGAGAGAGAGAGAAGAGGGAGCGAGACTGAGGATTAAAGATATAGAGAGAGGTCAAAGAAGGGAAAGAGACCAAGGGAAGCAGAACACAGAACTTGGCCAGGAGGAAAAGAAAATCGAAGCCTGATGGCTTCTGATATACAGTACATGGAATGATTTATTTAAGGACTTCAACAAAAAACAGGCCCACTGATATGATGTTGTGTATGTGTCTTTGAGCACACACATACACAGTACATACCTAATCCTTTATTCAGTGATCAAATATAGTCTGATGTGTGCGTCATGTCCTTGTCAGTGTCTTTTCTCATCAGCAAGAGTTCAGCCCAACTTCAAGCTCTTCTACACCATAAGAATTCTAATCCTTAAGTGTTGCGGGATCACGTTTGGCAAACAGACAACCAAAGCTCAAGGGACTCAGAGTAAATCTGAAATCTGTCTGCCTTTTTCTGCTTTGATAATATAAGCTTTGATAGAGCAACTGCATTTCACTAAGAAAACATGAGTGATCAAATTGGCATGTCTTTACAGCACCAAGAGCCTATTACCTATAGCTGAATTAACATAGAAAAATATATACTAAGCAAACAAACAATAACTGCAGAAATTTTTAAATACACGTATAACCTTAGTGGTCCCCAGTGGCTATCACTCAGCACTTCCTGTGGCAATATCACAACAACAGCCATAATTAATTGCCTTTCCTGTAAGGCTTTAACTATAAAACAACAACAGGAAGTGTTGTTTCCACTAACAGTGTACTAACACTACAAAATGTTTGTCATTCCTTTTTTAGTGGCAATCTTTTTATGTTTTTCTGCACATCTCCCACTGCTGCATACTCAATTGCCCCCCTGGTTACAGATGAAGTGATTTATTGATTGATCTTCACAAGCAGCATTTTGTTCTTGTAATGTTCTTGAATCAACCCTGCTTTAGTTAACATACTGCGCTAATGTGAAGCCTGAAGCAAGAGAATAGAAGAAAAGGTACTCATTGGCATTGATTTTAATCATATCTCAGCTTGTAAGTCTTAAACTTCAAAGATAATGGTTTGTGTGTGTGTACTGGGTGTTTGGGACAACAGCTGTCATCAGTTTCTTTTACAAGCAGATAACTACAAGACCAGGCAAAGTTCACCACAGTGAGTTTGGTGAAAGTCAACAGACTCTGTGCAATTTAAAGGGGCAATGTGTAAGAATTGGCCAACCTCCAATATAGAAACAGAGTGCAGCATATTACAAGAAAAATAGTGGTGCTGTCTTTGGTCCTTCCTGCCCCATACCCTGTACTGTAGTTAGACCTGCTACATACATGTTCCAGCACTGAGCTCATGTTTCTACCCTGCGCATCACGCTGAGGTAGCTCGCTCATCTTAAATAATTCTAACTGCAGGGTAGTTGTTGACCTGTTGCAAAACCTGCATGGATTGGGGAATAATATTTTCCACAAAGGTTTACATTTCAGTTTGTAGGTTTTTAGACATAACCGGTTTGCCCAGTTAGAGAGACAGAAGATGTAATGGTAGCCATGGAAGAGACTGAGGAACTGGAGTTTCTTTAAATGTTTTAAACTAAAATACTTGCCCTGTGCTCATTTTAAATCCACAAGAAGTTGAATTTTGTTGAGTGTGGAGCCTTGGAAGGGATTTGGGAAGGGACGTCAGTCATTTATTTTTGGTCAGAGGTGTACCCTGGAGCTGCCTGGCCGTGTATGTATTTTATGTTTGGCTGGCTCTATACCATAGACAGCCTTTAATATTAAATATTTTGAAATCTTTTAATCTTTTAATTGTTGTGACTGATTCTCAGTCAGCTCAAGTATGCAAAGAGAAAGAGGAATGTATAACCTGGTGTCTGACACTTCTAGCAACTATACCATAATACTATACACTTGACCTATCAGCGAGCATAACCTTGCAGTCACCACCCTCAGTGTTATGACTGTGGAGAGATGCACTCACATTGTCTAGAAACACAAGCCTTTGACTAGATCTTTGAACACTCAAAAAAAAGGAAATATAAAAACCTTTCTATGCTTTATGTAGATCAACTGTTGACTGTTACAACACAGTTACAGCACAGTTTAGATCATAGAAACAGGACTATACAGCATTTAAAGCACGTTTTGAATATAAAGTCAATTTGGGGCTCTGAATCCAGGGCTTTTTTTTTTTTTTTTTTTTAAAGTAAGACTAGCTACTCTTCACCAGGAAGTGTCAATACTATCTTTAGAATGCTAGAACTGTGATTCCTATGGACCTGGATATTTTTATTCCCTCAAAAATAAGTTTCTCTGGTTCCATTATAATAGCTACAAGACCACAGAACAGGATCTGATGTCTCCTGACGAGAGGAAAAAATCAAAGTACAGGAGGATATGTCAAGCGAGGGATAAGGTATGAAAACAATGCTGCCTTTCTGAACCTGTTACCAGAGTCAATACTGAAAAATAGGACATGAGATATTTTGTTGAGGAGTGACGCGTCCATCTTTGTGCTTCTGTTCACAAAGCTGTGAGAGAGGTGTCTGTGTTGACAAGTGCTGTACCTTGTTGGTCTTATTTGGACATCTTCACCCTACACCATTTCTCCAATCCAGCAATTCAAAGACACTTTATTTGTTTGCTATAGAGCTGTGTAGCGGGTCAGTTAATTGACAAAAGAGAAGCAACATCTGCATACAGACTCATGGTGTCGTTCACATTAGTCTTTTATTAATAGTGCTTGCTCTTAGCCAAACTTGGTTAAATAAACATTAACAACAGGTCTATAGTATCTGTTAGACAGAAACACATCACCGTCATACATATATACAGAGTTACTCTGAAGTTAATGAAATAGTAGTATTACTATTTCTATAGTAATACTATTATACTAATTTGTATTATTGTAATTCTGCATATTGGCATTTTTCCTGTCTCTTGTAACTCATTGTAACACATGTTTTAAGGTGATCCATGACATTTAGATGAATGCTGCACTAAAAGCATTATCAAGTTATTAAAAATAATACATTACAGTACATGTTTTACATGTCAAATTGTTCCCTCACCAAGAATTACTCATGTGAGAGGGGATAATAATAGTGAGGTTGACATAGCAATTTCTTGGTGGAAGGCTTTCTTCCTGAGAGTGAAAACGAATGGATGATAAAATTCTTGGCTGGATGAATAGGTACTGGACCCGCCTTAAAGTCCTATAACCCTGGATAGAAATCTGCTGACTCATGTCACGCCGGCTCACCCCTGTGTAATATGGCTGTATCTTAGTAAGAAGTGTAATGTAGCACACCAGCACCCATGAACCCAAATGGAGATTTTGACTGTAATATCATGAATTTGTGGAGTTTATTATCTATTCTAAACATATTAGTTGAACAGCAAAACATTTTGTTCCGCTTGTTTAAATTGGGTTATAATCTTAATGTTTTCTAAAGTGGATGACTAAATTTAAAAAATGTTTTTATACAACCAGTTACTCCTCTTCTTAGATGAACTAAACACCTTAGTGAGTTCCTGTGACATTCACAAAATTATATTGTTTGTGCTTAGATTAGCTAAAATAACACAATTGCTTCATACTCAGAATAGTTTGTTAGTAGTCTATTTCCAACTACAGACTTTGTTACAGATGTTTTCTCTTCATTGCAGTGAGTACCAAAGGTGTCGTAGGTTTAGACACCGGTGATGTGATTCTTATGGGACTGACGAGGGCAGTATATTAACTCCACAAGGGTCCTGTCAGACATTAAATGCAAAGGGAAGATGAAGACAAAGTAACAATAACAACAGGTGAAATAGGGCGGAAGGAAGTGCAGGTGCAGCTACTGGTCAACTGCAACTTGCGGGGATAAAATACACACCAAGAGCTGCACTTGAGGTAGATCAGTAGAGGTAAGACATAAACAGCCAAAAGGCATTTTGTGACAATATGCTTGAGAAGAGCTCTGAAAGCACCTCAAAGGCAAACAACTAAACCTATAGAGAGAATTTAGGGTGAGTGAGTTTCAGGTTTCAACTTGATATTAACATGCTACCAAATATTGTTTGCAAATTGTGACAGGTGGCATCTGTTGTAGCAACACTCCACACATTCAGTTGATAAATGCTAACAACAGGCATATACGCATCAATCATAACATTAGTGGGCTGCCAATATCTAATGTTTTTATTTGTCTGTCAGTATGTTTGCTTGCAGACTCACTACATAGAGGGGCATGTTTATGTTTGTATGCATGTGTATGTAGCTCTGGTATTGTGAAATCCGCAAAGTTGTGTTATTAGCCTCAAATGTGTGAGATAAACCCATAACAGATACAGTAGTTGTAAATGTTAGTTCTCTATTTACCAGCAAATGAACCATCACAGAAACACAAGCGATCATTGAAAACATCTTCTTAAAATCCATTATATAATTAGAAAAAAATAAAATCATTATCACAATGTAAAATAATATTGCCACAATCCCGCTTAAACAAAACAATTCAACTGATTCTATCATCAAAAATATGTATTTATTTTCTATGTTGACTTGTTGCTAATCTTATTCTCTTGTTTACTATGCAGAATAACACTTAAACAATTAACAATGGAAATGCTGCTGGAAGTCCTCATTATTCATTCAAAATTTGTAGCTTTCTAAAATCATCTGAAAATGTCATTTATGGGAATACTTATGTATATTTTAACTATTGTAATTTTTGGTACATATATTATTACATTTAGTCTTGCATGTTTTATGCTGCTTTTTGTAATTCAATCCAAAAAAGCTGCTTTTTGGTAAGTGTTACTATAATATTATTCACTCTGTGCAGATGTAATAAATCCATGGTGCATCAAAGAACCATTTGATTTCTAGAAATCAAACAGTCCATTAGCTGTTCTAGTGGTCTGAGTGTTCTGTGAGCAATTAGTTGAGCTTGCTTCACTCTGCTTTCATCCAGCAGAGCACTTCTTCTTCCCCAGTCTTCTCTAACCTGTCTCCCACCCCTCCGCCACCCCCACCCACCCTGCCTCCTGTCTCCTCTTTCCCTGTCACTGCACCAGTCTTTCCTTGCCCCACCAGCCCCCTTTCCTCAGTGACTCAATTATACAGAGCTCTTAAAAATGGCTATCAACATGTTTCCCTCAAAGTTAGATCATCCACAAATCCCAGATTTTCATTATAGATAACCCCCAAATATAAAATACTGTAAATATGGTGAGGTTCTGCTACACTTGCTCCTTAATAAAGCCTGAATTAATCTTAGAGAGGCAGAATGATCAAAAAGCGATAGAAAGAGTGTCTGATAGAGAGAGAAAAAGGGGGAGCTGAAATGAGCATTATGTGGAGGTTCCAGGCTGCCACTTCTAATCCCCCACAGTCAGCGCTGCCAATCGACGTAGCCCAGCTAGTTGTTGCTGATGGGGCTTGATGTGAATGTGGTGGGAGTGACGGTACACTCCCACGGAGAGGCAGAAGCAGCAGCGGCAGCCACTGATTAATCCTCATGCTGCAGCCACTAATGATTTATTTATTTGGAAATTACAGAGCCCTGGGAGAGCTGGGCACGATTGATAACAAAACCCAAGAGCGAGGGTGGTAGGTAGAAAGGAGATGTAGGCTTGGAAATATAATACTTCCTCCCACCTCAGTGTTTGTGTATGCATGTGTATAATTTTATGAATGTGTGTGCCTGAGGATCTGTACCCAGGGGGTGCATCAAAAGGCTAATCTCATATTGACATTGGTGAAAAGTTTCCAGTAGCATATTTTTTGTGACGCGAAATGTTGCATTGGTCTTTTCTGCAGCAGACAGGAGTTTAGCAGACTCCTGCTGTGAAGATATTGATGTTTGATCACAGGGTGTCTTGCTCTAAACATGGGGATAGATTTTGTTTTTGAAGAAAAAGAAGAAAGAGAGGCAATTAATTTTTTATTTTTTTTGTTTGTTTTTTGTTTTTTTTACGTGGTTGGCTCCTGCTGAAAATTTAAGTCCTTATGTTGAAGTTAGGCAACAGTGTATTTAAACATCTGCCAGCTGTCTTTGTCTGACGCAGAATGTGGCTTTGGAGCCCGGGGTGGCAGATTCTGTTGAGACTCATTATTACACAGACTCCTTACATCCATGAAAGCGCAGACAAAACATACAGCTCAAATTCACACAAATGAAATTAGTTATGATCAGCATACCGTGACATGATGCTCTCTGTGGTGATGTTTTGTTCTATCGTAACCTATTATAGCATAGTATGTGTCAGGATGAACGGAGGTTAGGTTTATGATAAGCTCTCTCACTGAGTCAGATCACCACCAGTTAGCCCAGCTAACAAGATTCATTTCAGCTCATTAACATTACTTGAAGCAGCTCTCCTCTTCTTACTGAACCGTATGTAGCCGCTGTCAGGATCATGGGGCTGTGGAGAGGGCATAAAGATCTCACAATAGTCTTGAGACAATGGTTAGACTTAGATTTTTACAAAATCCTTCTTGCTGGAAAGAGTAGGCTTGTGTTATAACCTGTTTGCTAAAAGTAAAAACTGATGATACCGTTTCCCCTTTCTTGTATTTTTAATTGCCATTAAACATTTTATTGGTCTTTTGGCTCCTCATCTTACTGTGAAATGATGGTCTTTGACTGGTGGTGATTTTACTGGTATTTTGTGCCAAAATGCCTTGATAGTTCAGAGATTTTATGACTGTCTCAAAGTGCTCATGGAACTTACTTCCAGAGGATATTTAGCATCTCATCCAGTTTATTCGGGAGATGGTAAAACTTTTTAGTTTTTAGTTTAATTAAATTTTTTGTTAGATTTTGCCTTTTTGTAAATTAAAAAAAAAATGTGTAGTGTTAACAGTCCAGGGAACATTGTCTCCAGATATAGATTTTTCTGAATAGCTTTTCAAAGATCAGTCAGCCCTTGTATTTCTTGTTCTGCAGTGATATTTTTGTTTTCTAAACCATGCTGTAGTGTATGGGCTGAAATTACTATTATTTGGATTGGTACCATGGTTATTTAAAAAAAATAAAGAGAGAGAGAGCTTAGCTTGACCTGTCTCGCTAACACGTCCTTGGTTTATAAAGAAAATTGATTATATGCAACTCAGGGTGCAAGCAAAATATATTATCTTAAACCAAGGTGAAATGTTGTGAAAGATAGAAATATATAAATATATATGTAATAGCTTAAATGAAAGCCAAATGTCTGAGATCACTACACAAGATACTTCATACACGAGTTTGCATTTAAAATGTAATAGTATTTTTTTCTTTACAAATGATAATATCAGATCAACATTTAGAAAGAAATGTACATGAATCTCAGGATGTCTTATTACTTGCCGTTTCCCCCTTTTTTCTTTAAAGACAGCATGTACTTAAAAAACTAATGTTACCCGTGTTATCCCAGCATGATTTGATAGTGTTCCAGTCAGCTTCTTGTGATGGCTTTCTCTGTCTTCAAGTGCCTCCATAAATGTTCAATGGTGTTGAGATAAGGTGACTGTGACATTAAAGATTCCTTGGCCCTCTTTGGTCTTCAAGTAGTTCTTGCAAAGCTTTGAGGTGTGTGTGGAGTCATTATTCTGCTGCAGTATGAATATATCTCCACAAAGATGCAAACCAAAGGGTTTAGGATCTCTCTGAAGAATGGAGTGGCACTTCTCCTTGGTCAGACTTAAGTCAATTCAGTGCAGCTGTCCACTCCAGAATAAACAAAACACCCCCAGACTTGAATATTTCCACCACTCTGGGTTTGATACACTGCAGTATCATTTGCTCTCCTGCTCATGTCCTTGATTACAAACTTCTCTTGCTGCCATGAATCTCAAACTGAGATTCATCAGTAAATAAGTCTTGTTTCCAGTTTTCCAGACCTTCTTAGTGTGTTTCTTACCTAACCCAAATTGTTTGGCCTTGTTTTCCCTCTTGAGATGTGGTCGAGAAACTGCTACTCCTCCTCTGAGACCACCAGACAACCGTCTTGTGAAAGTACTTTTGCTGATTAGTCTTTATTTAGCAAATTCTGTAAACGCGATGAAGTTGCTTTTCTGTCTCTCAAGGAACTAAGCTTGATGTATGGTGATGGTGTGGTCACTTTTGGTCTGCCTGATCATGTTTTGGACCCAACTGATCCCCTTTCTGCAAAGTATTCCTTCAGAAACCTTTAGTCAATCATGATTTGTTTTTTTCTTAGAATAACAGTTCAACTTCTGACACATTCACTCAGTTCTGAAGGTATTTTCCTATCTATGGCAATACTGTTTTTTAAGCACTGCTTTGCAATTAGAGACTCAGCCTTTTTTATAGAAGGTGAATATTGGCTGCAGGTTGAGTTACATCTGAACGTATCGTTAACATTTTGTGCAAAGGGTGTGTGTGTGATGTGTCACAATAAATTACCAAGACGAAAATCCATACATGTAAATCTGTAAATGCAGAATTACAGTATTCTGTTGACCATGTAATTAATGAAAATTGCTTTGTATTGAACAATATACTTTTGTTTTGAGAGCAGGTATCAGCTTGGATGAGCATCATGATGTAAGAACCCAGTTGAAGGTTTAGCGGTATAAATTCTGAGCCGTGTTATCAGACAGGTTTTAGTAGCCTATACTTTACTGTCTAAGGGGTATTCTTTATCCTGAGGGAGGCTGTTACTGTGTGATTCTGAAAGAAACTACAAAAGAGAGGGGGGGGCACATAATTAGGACGCTTTCTTCATAAACACATCTTTAACTGACTGTGGAAGCTGGATTTTTACATTTTAAGCAGCCTGAATTATACAACACCATACACTTAAAATCATTAAGGTAATTTTCTCCTGTGATTTGTATAGACCATTGTCAAACCTATGAAAAGTCATTCATTTCAAACAACCAACAACACCCACTTAAATATGCATGCTTGTGTGAGTTATATCGCTTTTATACTTATGTTTAAAGTCAGCGTTCATAAGGTATCATCTAATCCAGCTACAAATTAATTAACAACAAATTAGGCTCAAGTGACAAAAGTAACAATCAAGTCTTATTTTGTAATTGCAAGTTGATGTACTTGATAAACTAGTGTGGCAACATAGTGTTTTTTAGAAATTGAAATAACTTACTTCTGAAATATGCAAGCATGTCATATGAGTGGATGCTTGAACAGCAAAGTCTTAATTATGTCTTACATGTTCTCTCATAAGAAGCGCACTCTGAAGGCATTCTGCAGATTGCAATTAGGCTTTGGGGTGAATGTGAGTGGATCTTTTAGCCCACTGGCAAGTGCAGCAATCTGAACAGGGCTAAACAGAACAGATACCCCTTGTGGCACCATAACTCAGCCTGATTAATCCAGGGGCTTTGTACATATTCAAAAACAAAGAGAGAGGAATATCTCTCTTTTTTTTCTCTGCCATCTCCCTCCATCTCTGCACCTCCACTTCCCTCTATTTTTGTGCTCATGTTCTATTTCTTTCTTTCCTCTCTTTTTTTCCCTGCCTTGCATTTTCACATCCTTGTATTCCCACTCGTCTCTTTCTATGTTTCTCTTCCACTAACTATCTTTCTGCCAACCTTACTTGTTCTCACTCTCGCCAGAGATAATTGTATGTGTCCCAGGGTTAAGGTAAACTCTCATCTGCACGCTTTCTTGGTCCTTGGGAGGCTGACTGAAGGATTGCAATCTGCGACGGGATGTGACAGCTGCTTTAATTAGAAGCAACATGCTGAGCTGTAGGAGCACATAGGTGTTTGGTTAGTCAGTGTCTTGTTCCCGACGGCTAATTTGACTCTGTGCATCGCTCACCCCTTCTTTTACGATTTTCTACAGAAGACGGCAAATCCAAAACTAACTTCAATCAGGTCACCTTAGCACTTTGCATTGATGGCCTTTGATCAGCCCTGTATCTTCCTCAGCAGGTTCCTTTCTGAAGTGATGTTGTGATGACATGTAAATTGCTCTGTTGCAGTAAGCAGAGCAATAATTTACTTGTAAGTTGTCTGAGTCTCTTCCTCTACCTCACACAGAAAATTATCATTATAGTTCTTGTGATGTGGTTGTATTAAATGTGAAGTGAATTATGATTCTGAGTCATTTTCTTAAACTGTTTGCCTCACAATTGTGAAATGCCAGCACAAAATATTACATGCAGAAATTATCAGCACTCGGGACTAAAAAGAAACATGAACAATGGGATAAAATAAATGCATAAATAGATGAATAAATAAATACATTTTCAGTGTTGCATAAAGGGAGTTTAGGGTTGTAGCTGTTGTAGATGTAAAACAGTAAAGGATTAGATTTAGGGTCAGTGACTGAAGTAAAGTGAGATCATTAGTTACAACTGATCTTTTCATTATCTTCTCTCAGATAGATTCTTGGCCAGAGTAATTACTGTGGTGTTCATTATGTGGGTGTGTTGTCACCAGACACACACTTATTAAAAAAAGCACAGGGAGTGACGTTGATTGGGTTCAAGTCTCTGTCAGTGCCACATTTAATTGAGTACCTCAGGGAATGAATAACTGAGAAAATAAACTCTCCATTAATGGAAACATGCACATACACCCACCCCCACACATACACACACACTCTTGCTCACTTAGTTATGACCTGCAAAACACAGCAGTGCCCCAACATCCACTGGCGCAACATATATTGAATAGACTGTTAGAAAACCTTGACAGACTGTGAAGGTGTATCATACATTGTTCTCCGTCTTGAGCTTAAGTGCAATAATACATTACTGTAAGGGTTCATTATGTCCATTTAAAAAAAAACAAAAAACTGCAATCCAACTGTAATTTATTTTTAGAAAAACAATATGAAATTAGAAATATTAGTAATTGTTGGAGGACTGAACAGAGTATTTGGCAGTAAAGCTCCTGAAGGGATGAGACTCCAAACACGGAAAAGATCTACTGAGCCAAACACTGACAAAATTAAAGCAGTTGAATAGTGAATCTAAAGTGCCTGTGATATCAGGAAATAGTAAAATGTGAAGTAGTGTATCATCAGCATAGTTATGATAACTGATCATGTTTGCTGACGACAGAGCCAGGTGAGATATATATATACAAATAGCTGAAATTACCAAGAGAAACTGAGAAAGTTTGGTGTTCTCTTATTTGATTATGTTAAAGGTCAGTTTATGATCAAACAAAACAAACAGAAAAAATTTTGACAGGCCACAAAAGCTGCTTAATGAGCCACACTAGTGTTTCTCATATATATATATATATATATATGTGTGTATATATGTGTGTATATATATATATATATATATATACACACACACAACTTGAGATTGTTAAATAGTCAGGAACAAGGTTTACCATGATGAGTGCAGGAAAAGGCAGAGATGGTTAAGTTTGGGTTGGAATACAAGGGCTATTGTGGAAGGAATCATACAAACACACAAATCAATGTGTGGATCAGTTGCTGCACCGTGTGACCAAATACAGGAAGACATCGTCCAAGATGAAGGTCAGTTTGGATCACATCTTTGTCTCCGCCACCGTCTCGTTCAAAAAACAGAGATATCCCTTTTTTGACAGTCTGTCGAGTCTGCCAACTTCTCTGCATTGGATTTGCCAACCCACAACACATCAGCATGTCTGACAGTGCTGACCGTAATGGACTCGTGGAAGATGAGGACTAGTCTCTTGCATTGAATGACTTGAACCCTCTCAAGATGAATGCTTTCAAGGGTATGCGTCACGTTGAGGAGCACAAGTTTTGAAACCTGTTAGATGATCAATTCCATCACCTGTCTGGTCTGTCACTGGACTGTCATGACCAAACCCACCTCTCTGAATCAGACATGCCTACTGATTCTGTCTTCTTGGTTTTGAAACCAGCATGCAAGAAGAGCTGGCATCTTAAAGGTTCACTGGGTGCCAGACATGTGATCCTTATCTAACCATGCAGTGATGTGAATTGAGATCAGTTTGAAACCGTGTGCACCAGTAAGCAGGTTACATCATTGGGCTGTTTTCTGCAGGCCACCGGTTATCGTGCCTTCTATCTTTACAACTTTGACTGGCACCATAATCTGAAAACTAAATTTCGCCCAGTATGCTTCTCCTTTAGCTGTGTCAGAGCCTGTAATCCCTTTGTGTTGTGTCCTTTTTGCTTTATACCTCTACACCCTCTGTACCTCCAACCATCTGACTTATTCTGTGTGTTTATCTCAGCTGTCTCAGTCTTTGACATGACTCTCCAACTCTGCCCACTGCTGTGTTCTCATCTTAATTACTTAAGTCCCTCATTCCTCACTCTTTCCTTTCCACTTCAACCTCACTGCCTCCCCTGGCCTGTCTTGCCATAGTACATCTGAATGGCACCCCATTGCACCCATGTTGCTCCCCTGCAGAGTGACTGATCTTTCTAGCTGTACTAACATCCTCACCCTATGATGACTCTCTCCACCATCTCCTTCTAACCTCATTATCAAAAGTTTCCCAATTGTCCCAGGGGGTTTTAGAGATCAACACAGGGTGCAGGTTATGGAGCAAACTCATTAGGGCAGAATAATCATCACACTACAAATAAACAGAAGACGAAAAGATGGTCCTTAATATGATTACATCATTATTAATTACAAAGCCCTGAGAGGCTCATTTTGTTCCTCAATGCATAATGAAGCACATGTGTATGTCGGAAAGAGAGAAAAACATGGTGAGGAACAAAAAGGGTGGGGACATATAAAGATTTGTTCATTTTGACGAGAAGTGCTCTGAATAAAAATGACTGGCTCATCTATCATCCTCTAAATAAAGAGAGCTGTTTTACCGTTTAATGGCCACTCCACTGTGCTTCTATCACCCAAATGAGTCCAGCTGACATTTCCTCCTAAATCCCATTTAACGGAAGCTCGCCTTATCTCCACATGGGGATTCAAGCCAATAATTCTTGTTTACATGTTGTAAGTTCTACCTAGAGAGATGTGTCAAAAACAGATTGATCTGAATGGAACTCATTGAACTTGCACGTGGAAGTGCAATAAAATTCACCATCCTTTTACACATATTGTTTATATTTATATAAACATGTATGTGTATATATGTCTATATGTGTATATATCTCCGTGGCTAGGTGATGGCATCAATTTGTTGTTTTCATGTTTCCAAAACTCAGTTTTTAAGAAGAATCCTTTCAGCGTTCTGATTTTGAACCAGGATAGGGCTGCCACAAATTTCTTCTCAAAATCTTATTACTGAATGTCAAGAAATATAAATTCAGCTGCTTTGTCTAGGCATGAAAGTCCCCTCATCATCATTACTTTTAAATTGTTTTGGGTATACTGAATTCTACAAATACAAATAGGAGGCATTAGTAAAGTATGTTGTTTGCAGAGAACACATTTTTCTTCTTAAGATTAATTTTGCATGACTCTAATTTTATAGCGTACTCTGGATCTTAGCCCAGGACAAGCAGATCATTTTATGATGCTTCAGTCTACTGAGCAACATAGGAATTCTTGTATAGTTGAATTAATAATTCCTCTTGGTTTCTGTCTGAGTGCAGTCACCATTACCCAAATATAGACATTATCAATTTTCCTTTTGGAGAATGTATTGGATCATCTCCTAGCAAATTTCTTTCTCAGCTTTGTCTAAAACATTTTTTTTTCTATCTATATTAAACAAAACAAAAATGAACAAATGGGGTGTGTTGTTTAACAGTATGTCTTGGTACATATACTTAATGGACAGTGATTTCATACCAAATATTTGCATGGTAAATATGATAATGATTTGGAAGAATATATGACTAAACACATCAGATGCTAATACACTATTTTCTAGTTCACCTGATCTCTACTGCACTGTGCAGTGAGCAGCTGTGAACACAATGAGTAGTCTTTCATATAACAGGAACCAGATAATGAACAAAGGGCATGAAAAGGGCAACCCATTTTAAGTCCCTTATTTTTACCTACCATTACTCTAATGGTAGGTAAACAGGGAGCTAGAGCAGAAATTTTTATAGTTTAGTCTTACTTTGTTTTACTTAACTTTTAAATGAGATCATTTAAATAGTTACTGAAGTATTGATTCAAACACCCAATTCAATTGGGTTGTGCTGTGGAAATTGACCTAGTCAAGTGAGTGCATTTTGTATTTTAGAGGCATGATCATTAGTCACAATTAATTTTTTCCTTTGAACAATTAATTGACCAGTATTCATTTCATTGGCCAAGGTTGGAATCTGCATTGAGTAAATGTGGCCTGAATTAAGTTTCTAAATACCCAAACTCCTCAAACATCTTGACTTTTTACTTTTAAATAGGATGATGGAAACTCAAATACACAAAGCTAATAACGGTATAATCACTATGTGCCAGACTTCATTAAGGTAGACTTGATCTGGAGATATGAAATACAGGGATTACACACACAAACACATTCATACATGATCTTCTGCTCATCTGCCACAATGGCATTTTGCCATCTGTTTATAATTACTGACTCTTGTCATAGTTTTCAACAGGAGAGATTCTAGTGGGAACAAACATAATTCATGATGTATGAAATCTGGGCCTGTGTGTTGATGAGTAATCACCTGAATCCCCTTTCATTTGGGTAGAAAGGTCAAGCAGATTTGCCCCAAATAAACAGATTCTTTAACATGTTGATTATGATTGTTTGACCTTCCTTTTTTAAAATGAAAGAAGAATACACTGTTGTCTGTGACAGATGCTAGAAACATCATGTTCCTTCCTCATACTGATTCTTTAAATATGCTGTTTGTTTTGCTTGACCACACACTTTTGTACAAAAATGCATTGAGTCATTTGTCTTCACTACGTGTAGTGAAGACACACGGACAGACAGACATGCACACAATTAGTGTTTGGTGGTAATTGTTGCTGTGGAGCTTTTTGACATTCACACAGTCACGTTAATCCAATTGAGATGTGACTATTCAACCAGGCGGCTGAAGCGAGACGGTGAGGTTTCAGGATATGAGATGTAGATATGTAAAATCACGGAGCGGGGAAGATCTTTGTGTGTGTGTGTGTATATCCATGTGTTAAATGGGCATTAGTACATTACCGCTTCCCTTGTGTTGGCCTGCATTAATGAGCTAATTGCCACTAGTATGTAATTGCAATGTTAAGTACAGCCGAACAGCAGCAGCATAACATATTGATCGATTAAATGTAATTCAGGTCCCTTGTCCTTATTAATGGCCGTACAAACTTTTCACTTCATCTATCTCATCCCATGAAAACAAGGATAACTGCAATAGACAGGGAAAGAATGGATTACAGGTTGTGGTATTGGCTGCCCCTTACCTTGCAACCCTGTTCTCTTTCTTAAGGGTCTGATTAGGTTCAACACTCACACTCAGACCTCAGTGCTAAACTCTGTTTTCACATATTGGCTCTACTGCCCTTGTATAAGCTGGTTTTGTAGACTTCCAAAACCTTATTCTTGTGTTCAAGCTGAAAGGTCAAACAGATTTGCCCTGGATAAGCAACAGCTGAGGATGTTGCACATTTTTATAGCATGTTAATTGAGGTGCTTGACCTTTTTAAATTTACAGAATAATGTGTTAATAGATGCTGTCTCTGTGGGTAGTAGTAGCTAAGTAGTTAACTGAGCAGTATCAGTTGCTTGAATGTGTTTGATTAGATACCAGTTAGGAAAAATAGAGGGTGTGTGGAAGACAATGATCCTCTTTAGCTGTGTATCGCTGTGATTCTCCTGAGACCCATGCTTGTGAAGCCACACTTACTTTTGAATGGTCCATTTAAATCGCTGATTTGATCCAATCACCTTCCTGATGATACCCTGTCCACATATTCTGTTTCACCTTGAAACGCACTGCTCTCACTGCCATTTGACTTTGATGTAGCTGTAGTAGTTTCACACTCAGGCTTTTGGTTATGGATTCACCTCAAGCCAGCAGTACTTCAAAATAAATGCACCTCTGAACTTATGAATTGTCTCTCAGGCAGATCATCTGTCTTTATTATTTGCTTATCTGTGTGTGTGTTTGTGCATTGACTATTGGGTGTCATCACAGAAAGGTATTTCTTTTAATCTTAAATAATCACATTTCCATCTTGCAGAAATTCAGATCACAGACCATATTCAGTGCATCTTAACTTGGTTATGTGTGTAATTCTACCTCACATAATATATCAGGAATATTATTTGTGTGGTAGTAGTACTCAAATATCTATTGTGGTGATATTTCTGTGTAAAGAGGAATCTTATGAGTGATTGGACCAACAGATGGTGAGTCTTTGTGCATGAGTGGTTGAGTATTGTTTGGATTTACAAGCTGAGAATGTAATATTAGGAAGGAAGTGTGATATATTAGACACACTCATGGTTAAATGTTGATATTTGTCCTCACTTTTCACCAGTGTATTTTAATTAAGTGTGCACAGACACAGAATACACCTGTCTTGTAAGATAATTGCTTTGCTGTCACAGGGCAGGCATATAGATGAGTGATTTATTTGATCAAGATCACCCAGTGCTGTTTTCCAATGTATCACAGCAGATAGGCTACCCAGAAAAAAACAAAAAAGGGACAAACCATATTTTCTGTGGCAGTACCCCAACCCCCCTGGTCACTTACAAGATGGTAGCAGCAGGGTCTGTACATGTCCCAGTGGTCCCCATCTCCAACAGTACTGTAGCTCATTCATAACTCTTCTGCTGTGCTGACTCTCTGATTAATGTGCCAGACAATCAGCAAGCTTCCTATGTAAGGCACACACAATGCGCATAGTCTATTTAACAAACAGCAGTGCTGTCATATTACTTTATCACTATCGTGTCAAAAGGTATCAGCCTCCACCCACACCACAGGCTCCATGTCACCTGGGATGAGTTGCCCAGCAGAATTGTTATTTTTAAGAAAACAGCCCTGTTTAGAGCCGTTATGAATAGTTTGTACTCAATCTTATCAAGAGAGTTTTCTCACACTACTTAGCCCCCTCCAGGCTTTTATTCCCATACAAGTTTAATGAGAACACACATTGGAACTGTAGAGCACATTTTCAGTCTGCCTTGATCTGTGAGTCTTTTCTGACTGCTAATCGTCACCCACAACTCTAAAGCCACATTTAAAATTGAGTTTGTAAGGGCCAACGAAATGTGGTCCCTTTGTGAAATCTCAGAACACCATAATGTAAAACTAATGAGAATCTTGAGTCCGTAATGATATAATTGAATTCATCTCAAAGGTTTGAATGGTGTATTTGCATGCTTTGAATGACTTTGGATGATCACTTTACATTTTAGCTCAGCGGAGTGATCGCCACTTGTTTTCTTTCCTCCCCCCCCAACACATTGCAGAGCCTCATTGAGCAACTGGCACACATGCACACTGCTCTCTTTACTGCCATTAACCACATACCTGGGGTGCTTGGCCACAGTAATGATGCTTGACTCCAGTACCCACCGACTACCTTCCAGTGTCAACCATCAATCTGCCCAATGAGAGTGCAGCTACAGCCCTTGTAGACACATTGCTGAGTCCTCTACTCATCACCCTGTATCAGAAAACTCTTTTGTTAAATTATACCCTATTTGATGTGCTTTTCCAGTGTTTGTTACATTCTCCGCATGTGCAAAATGCTTGTTGATTCGACAGAGGGTTAGCTGACTCACCTCGCTGTTTGTAAACAGAGAGAGAGAGTGGGTGAGATCTATCACTGAAATGAGTTTGGTAACAAATGCTGATAATGGAAGCCCTTGGCAGTAAATAAGTGGAAAATGAAGAGACCAGCAGGGCTGAAAAAGATCATTTATTCATCCCCTCTAAATTCTGCTCAGATTCTGCTTAGTCATGTCCTCACCTCATCTCCTTGGAGTTGATTGGATCACGGTGGTCGTGGGTGGCTGTCAGCGGCTAACATGATTGAAAAGCAAAGTGATGCTGCCGTTCATACTGAATAAAGTAAATTGTGTTTAATAACTTCATTCCTTTGACTGTCAAACTGCATGCGTTCACTTCATCATTCCATTTTCATGGCTCTGTGGGAACTATTACATTGCTCTATTTCTTTGACACCATTGATCGATTTTATGCTATATTAAAAAAAAAAAAAAAAAAAAAAAAGGGCAGTTCTGTGTAAGGCAGCAGACCCATTTTTATGTCCATCAAAGTACCTCCCTGCCTTCTCTGCTCTGTTTTAAATATATATTCCGTCGGTTTGATCAATTCACAGAATTGTCGTAAAGTGTTATAAAAAACTGAGATATAATAATTAAGCCACTGGCAGGTAATACACAAAACTCATAGGGGGAGATTGAAGAGGATCAGCAGTATTCATGTTTACCTGTGAAATTTCACAGGCCCTGACACTGTCTGTCCCTGTCAGAGAGTGAAAATACATTAATCTCCAGAGCAATACAATTCCACCATGAATTCTTTTTAGAGTGAAGGAGGCAAATGATGTGAATGTTAGAGCAATGCCTTAGCATGAGATATTACATGTGGCAGGGCAATTTCCATCCTAAGCAGGAGCAGCTCTTCTAGTCCACCATTTAATTTCCACATGTGATTGCAAAAGATTCTTCTGAGAGCTGGCTGGTGCTCAGACTCTGTCAGATTAGCTTCATTTGAACCGGCACCTTTGCCATAAATAATCTGGTAAATATAGAACAGTCACCACAATCATACTGAAGTTACATTTCTTGACTCCCCACATCATTTAAATCTCCGCACCTATCACATTTCCTGTGTGGACAGAAGAAAAAGAGGTATATACCTCCATAAGCCCACTTTGTTGTTGACTGCTCTCAGCACTCGTGTCATGAATGCTTGATTTTCAAGTGATGAGCGGCGTTCTCAGAGCAGGTGAATGTTGGCAAATAAATATCCTAACCATCTGTATGCCGGCATTAGCAGCAGCAAGCGTGCTGCAGTACGGCTCTATTGCATCCTTTCTTTCACACCCTCCTTCTCCCCTCCTCCTCCTTCTTGCTCTGACGGAGACAAGAAACAAGTCTCTGGGAAGTGAAGCTGCACAAAACCCACGACAGCATCTCATTATCCACTAAATAGCACCAGATTAATTACAATGACAATGACAGATGGCTTGTTACTGGATCATTGCGATGGGACCCAAGGGAGGAACAGAAAAATGCAGGTACAGAACATTGACTCTACACCAGACGCACACATGTAGTAGTTGTGCCTATAATCCATGTGACAGACAGTTTATTACTGCCCTATGAACTATGTCATTTCATCTCTAAGTCTCACAAACGAGACCCAATGTACGTTTGAGCAAAGATGCAGCATTTTTTTTTTTTTTTTTTTTTTTTAAGGTTCTCTACAGTCTCCTGCTCAGCATGTGTTGGGAACCAATATCTAGTCATTCAGAACTCTGGAGTACTCATAAGAAAATATGATCATAGTTAGATCTCATTATTTTTTATTCACTTTTGTACTTTGTACTTTTTATCAATTTTTTTGCACATTTTTCCTTATTAATTACTTGGAAGGATGGCTCTGCAGCAAAACTCTTTTGTGTTGTCCATTTCCCGCTCCACATTTATTGTTGAATACATTTTCTGGGTTCTCTCTGCCCAGAAGAGGATCCTGTTGACTGTAAACTAGCGGTGTCCTCTTGAGGTAAGCAACAGCACAGCGTGGATTTCTTTTTTTATTTGCTTAGTTTTATTGCAATGACCCGCAAAGGTCAGATCACTTGTAATGTTTGCATCACACAAAGACTTTTTTCCTCCTCATTTAACGTGTCACACAGCCCGTTTCAGAACTCCTCAACTGTGATCCTCCACTCTTGACAATTTACCACATCAATACCGAATTACGTGCTCATGTTAGTGTCCTCTACAGGCCTGCATTCATTCACCTGCTGCAGAGCACGTGGCAGAACGTATAGCGGCAAATAAAAGCACAAGCATTTTGAAACACAACTGCAGAATCCTTAATTGTGAAATATAAAACGTAATAAAAAGTAAATTTTGACAATAATTGTCCAGAAACAATGTTCAAGTTGTTTTAGTCTCCAGAACACAGTGTTTACACGCTCCTGGGTTAAATAGTAGTTTTAATGGAAGCTGTCCATGCTGACATGTGTTGCTGCTGAGATTTTCCATGCTAGAGCATAGTGCTATAAAAAATTCATTCAAAAAAAAAAATAAATATTGTTCTGCAGTGGAATCACCAACAACTGATGTGTGAATAGGTTTGAATCATTGCTACGCCAGCCATGGAGGCATCGTAACTAGATCCCAAGGGGCGATGGCACAAAAGAGGCAGTAATGGTGCCGTCTGTGATAGACCTACAGAGGCTTTGACCTCAATGTTTCTGTAATCTTTTTCTCCTTTAACATGGCCACCTGTTTATGAGCCCTTTCAAAAGGAAATTCCCACCACGATAAAGGAGGTAAAGCATCAGTGCATATTACTGTTCCCCCCTGTGAGCTGCCCACAATGTCTTGTAATAATGCACCAATTTATAACTTTTGTTTGTGAGTTTCCGGTTCATGAATACAGAGCAAATGTGCTCCCTGTCAACATGGGGGACAAAGAGAGATTCCACAGCATTTTTTGGTGAAGTTGTTCAGCAAGTCTATTGCTCAAGCATGAAGCAACTTTTATACACCAAGGTACAGGAAGTAAAAGCAATGGAATTATGTTTTTTTTTTTGTTTTTTGTTTTTTTTCAGTGTAGGTGTACACAAATGCAGATAAATAAAGACAGTGCTTGGGAGAAAGCAAAGCATTTAAAGAAGTATTCCACATGTTTTCAAACAGTAAATATCCAGCCTTTCAGTGAATGTGGCTTTTGTACGGACCAAATAGTCACAATGAAGACAAATGCCACAGAGCAGCAGCCAGCAGTCTGTACAGAGTGTGAGACCTTGTCTTTGAACTGCATGATTATCCTAGCACTGGTCCACTGGGCATATTCACTTGACAATTACCTGTAGCTGAAAATTGGACTTGAATGCACATGAATAGGACATGGCCTTGCTATATTGTAGTTTTGTGGTTATGGTCGAGGCTGCATGGCATGACTGATACTGCAGTAGATCCCGACAGGGCGCTCTGCACAAGCATCTTTAGCTTCCCCTAAGTGAGTCCTGGGCCTCAGGTGGAAGGTAGACCGGGGTCGGTCTGTATAGCAAAGTGAATGAACAGTTTATGAATGTGAAGTGAGTGACATGAATGAATGAGAGAAAGTTGAAGGTAGGGGGAGAAAGAGAAGGCTTGATCTGAATCATGTTGTCTTGACAACAGAGGCAACTTGTGGTGAAAATTCTCGTTGCTTTTGTTTTTCACAGTTTTCTTCAACTGTGAAGTAAAAAGAGCCCGCATTCAGTCATTTCTCGCGAGTTCAGTTCATTGATGTCAAACAGCACATAATCAAGAAATTAAGTACTTATGGCTCTTATGACAGCTTGAGTGCTCTGTTCGTTTGGTTGTGACAGCAGTGGCATCCAAGCAAATAATAGAACACTATGTAAGTACAGTAAAAAGGATCATTGGTCTTCTGTAAAAAGTCTTAGTAGTGAAATAGACAGCAGCCAAACATAAAAAAAAAATAGTTTTAAACTATTGTGAATAGTTAACTTGAAAAGGGAAATATGTAGATATTTCATGCGTAATACACAGATTAGTCACAACAACCCTAATCTTCTGGCTGATATATACATATGGCTGCTATATATTAAATCCTCTTCCAATCCTCCACATAAATGCACCACTCTGCTTTAGCCATTACCAACCATTATCACTTCCCTGGGCAGCCACTGTTCTGAGTGCTAGAAATACAAAAATAAGCTAAGCTTAAACACTTATTTATCTGTGAACAGTAATTGGACTGTTTTCTTTCTTTTGAGTATAAAAAAAGAATAGTTAGGGATAAGGTTGAGTTTCATTTGTAAAATCTCATCATTGAGGATTATATTTCAAGGAGTTGATTTAGTTTCACTGTTGTTTAATTTGCATGAACTTGTATAATGTTGCGGGAACATGGAGAATGGGATTTATTATTAATTTTTTTTTAAATTGATACATGGGATTGCAACAGTGGGATCTGTCACCATTCGGCTCTTTACACGTCATTGCCGTTTGTGATCAGTAAATATAAAATAAACATGGTAAACACAGAAATAAAGATGTTTCTTGTAAGATCACACTTATGTTTTTATCTCTCCAACCCTACAGCTTTGTAGTCTGTGTTACCTGCTACTTTAAGGTGAAATGCTGGGTTTAGCAGATGAAAGTGTTTATTGATTTTGACCAGTTGTAGCAGTGGGAGTGTAAGCCCGTCCATTTAAATACTTCCTTTCTCTCGGGAGCAAGAGCATTTTCCACACCACAGACATTGCGAATGTCCGTACAGTACATGGTAGCTCTTGGGCTCACACTAAATCCAGTTGGATATAGACACAGATTAAGCTACTGGGGACCTACTTAGCTGTGAAATCAAGTCCTTGACTGTCCCACAATCATTTAGGCAAGCAGGTAATAGTCATATTCCAGGGGTAGTGAGTCCTGACAGGCTTTTCAGGGTACAGCATCTATACCAAAAACTGTCTACTCAAAACTAAAACATGAGACTTTCTAGATTCTGTCACCATCTCTGGCAGCAGGAGGCGCCTGTCCAGACGAAGATATTAGACCTGCTGTAGAAGGTTGTGTGGAAGGGCCACTGTGATAGAGTACTACTGAGCTCCTGCTGTCAGTTTCAGTGTGTTAAAATACAAACTTGGAGTGAAACATTACTTTCAGTGGGCTCAATCTGTCTTGAAGAGTTATTTGGCAATGTCAACTTGGACAGGTGCAAATCGATAAGCACATCAACTTTTAGGAGAGTTTGGAGAGTGTCGCCAGCAATGGTCACACTGTCAGTTTTAATGTGGTGTTTTACAAAACTCAAATATATGGATGTGTCTATTCGAGATAATTTATTTAAAAGATCAAAACATCACTAATACCTCCTTTGATATAGTGAAGCTTGTTTCTGGCCAATTTCTGATTAAAGTAAATAACAGATAAAGTTGCAAACATACATTTAGCTCCTTGAGTACATTGATTTTAATAGAAGAAACATTAATGGAAGAAAGTAATTTGAATCGGTGTTAAAAGATTTCTACATCTGATACGTCTGAAATGTGTTTGTCATGTTTGGTTTCACTGTTGTTGTAGCTGAGCTTGATAATACATTTATAGATTTCTACATTGTTCATTTTCTGTAAGAGCTTAAAACCAGATATGTCTGTAGCTTTTTGAATCTCTTATCCTGGAGTTTACTTTTGAATTCAGACATGCTGGTGGCCTTAAAATTAACTGAATAATTTAAAGCCTTGGTTTGAAAGAATGGCATGAAACAACGACATAATTCAGTCTGTAATGCAATGGTTCAATACGCAGTTAGCCATGAGTCACACTGAAACTATTGTTCACGCTGAAAAGATTTTTGTATAAACATATTGATTATGAAAAATAAAGGATGCCTCTATACGTGATATGCACTTATTTGTAGAGCAGTATCTTTTCTTGCTGTGGCTGAATAGCTGGTCGTGTGAATTGCTCTCAAATGATGTAGAAGAAATCGCTGTGGCTCTAATAGGAACTGCTGGAAGTAGATTTCTATTCATCGCACTGCAAAGCATATCAATTAGAACACTCCTCGATTTGGCTTCAAGGTCAGCTTTTATGTTTTCTGATGGCAACATTTGTGAGGTGTACTGTACCTCAGACATCATCAGCTTTTCTGTTGAAGTTGGTACAATAGTCTTTCTTTCAAACAGTCATAGAAAATATTACAGGATTGCCAAGGACATTAGGAACCTGAGTGGAAGACTGTGGAGAGGAGAGTTGTCAAGGAATAGCCAAGTATGAGAATCAATGGCTCCAGGTGCATTAGAATTTGTTCTGCTCTCAATAAATAGGATCATAAATGTTTATAAATATGCTATTATGCAGTGAATTGAACTGTGGTCAGTGAAGTCACTGTATGCATTCCTAATGAATTGTTTATTGTAAATTCACATGCATCAGAAGCAGCTTTTACACTTGAGTGTGTCAGAGAATTTCATCTGCATTACAAGCCATCTTAGTTTCTGACAGGCAGGACAGCTGTTGTTTTCTCCACAGTGACGTGAGGTAATGGCTCTGCAAAGTGCAAAGTAGGGCTCACGAGTAAACACAAAAAGGACTTGAAATATGACTAGAAGAAACCCCATGAAATCCTACCTTTAGCTTTAGCTGCAGTCTGCTATTTGATGCTTCCTGTTGCTGTAATTAGTAAGTTGCACTTCATAGTGAGGCATTTGCTGTAACAAAATCTTTCGTTTGGAGGCTTGTAGAGGTGTATTAAGTGTGTCAGCTGGTGGTTTTGTAGTCTCTTGCTTGTGTAATGCATTACTACATTTTCTATTGTGCTACTGTGTCTACAACTTGTCACTCTGCTTTGTTGTTAATCTTGAGAAACGGCTACAGATCTTGTATGTTATCAGTGCTGGTCATCTCCCCCATTAAACACTGTATAGAGTGTTAAATGTCTTTGTGGATTTGGGTAGACACAAAGAAAATGCCCCTGTATCTATGACAAGAGAAACTAAGGCTTTTTTCATCTTTTATTTTGTATTTTCAGCTGTTAGTCTATTAAAACAAGACCCCTGCTACAGAAATCTAATGCATTTTAAATTGTCACTAATTAAAAAAGACATTAAAGAGGGGACACAATTCCTCACATTTGTATTTGCAGTTTGTCAGCTATATGGCTTGGTATAAGATTATCATTAAGAACTCATTAGTTGGATTGAATAACACTAAGATCATAGCCAAAATATTGCACATGCCTTGTTTATGATGCCATAACTTTTAATCTCAAGATGGCAGCCAGCTCCTCTCCAGTAATGGAAAATATTACTCCATGCTCTTTGAATATGAGTGCAGTGCTGCTGCTTTCTACAGTTCAATCCTGTTCCAGTGGCAGCAGATTGGACCGTGTCCAGTATCACAGATATTAATGGGCACAGAGAGAGTAAGAATGACAGGATGAAAGTGAGGAGAGTGTAGAGAGAGCCAAATATGTGTGTGAGACAGAAGATTGCAATGACCACTTTGAATGCAATATCTGACCTGCTTGCGAACATTAAAAGTGCTTAATGTTCAGACACCATGTAAATACGGAAAAGGAAGGTATCTAATGGCCATCCTTTACATGTGATTATGGAAGCACTTCGTCTTCCTTCTTTGCGTTGTATATTTTAAGCTTCTCTAATGGATATAGCCCTCAGACAGGAAGTACAATAATAATTAGAGGTTAACTAATTCAGTTTTGTGCTGACAAAGTACAAGGACGAGCATGAGGTTTAATGTTACCTACATGCTTTAAGTTCTGTCACTGCTCTCTAAGTTTACATATACTTACACAGTCACAAAAGCTTAGTGATGTACACATGGACACAGACACACACAGATGCACTGTATTTGCTGAGTTTGTCTTGTTTCTAGGTTATCACATGTTAAACTGATGAGAGGGAATTCATACACCCGCACAAATAATGTAAAACATGTTCCATAACGTTGGTGCTCAGAATTAAAACGGTCAAAGATTGTAAATACAACCGCCTATTATGCTAAAGATTGATTCTGCACACAATGGGTCTTCTCTGTAAGATAAATTATGGTTCAGTGCAGATATATATTAGTAAAACACATAATGCTGCCCCTGTTGGCCCATCGAGGAACAACGCTGAGTGGGTGGGTTAAGCTGTGTGCACATGTCTATATTTGGGTGCAGAGCGCTTTGTGGGATACGGGTGTGGCTGATATCATGGCCAACTCTGTGAAAGTATGTTGGACAAAGATAAAAGTTGCCGTGCAATCTCATCCCCTGCTTTGATAGCGGGCAGCCGTGATGGACCCATTTCAATAATGGCATCCATCTACTTGAGCTTATGCAAATGCGGGAAAATGAAACATAGGACATTTCAGGCAAAAGAATTATTTGTTCTGGAGAGCAGGACCATTTATCACGTAAAACATGATGGAGTGGCCGTGAAAGACTTGGAGAGGTGGAGATTCCAATGAATTTCATTTGTGGGGCAGTCAGCAGAACGCCTCCACATCCGAGGTTCAGAAATTTTTCTACAGACTGTTTTTAAATTTCAAACAGGAATGGAAAAGGCGGAGCGCTATTATCTCATTCAGTGCAATTACTGTGGTGGATTTGCTCAGGGAAGATTTGCTTTTATCATGTTTATTCAAATGTTTATTTTAATTTTTTGGTTTAAGCATGCAGGTTGTTCTCATTCTCGTTGTGTGTGTTGGTGTTGTTCTGTGTGGGTGTATATGTTAAGTATGCAGACAAGTTAAAAAGAAAATTTCTATTTAATGATGTATGCCGCTTTGGATGTTGTAGTTTATGATTGATTTTGAAAGCTTTCATGTGAATTCCCATGTGTTAAATCTTAGAGAAAACATATAGAAATATATAAAATGCTTAACAGTGACATAAATTGAGTGAAATACAATGTATAAACATGATGATTTAAAACAAATGTAGCATTCATTATTATGATAAGCCTTGAAGAGCAGGAATGAAATAGATAGACTCTGTTGTGACTATGACGGAGACTGTTACATGGACTTGCTTGTGTATGATTAGCAGCACTATGTTGTGTTTCAGTATGAGATAAAAGTCTGTAAAATGGGAGAGATGATAACGGTTCCAGTCACTTGGTTTGATTTCTTCCTTCATCGGCAGTTTGATTTGAAGATGGACTGGCCTTGGCCTCACCCCACTTGGCAGTATTTTTCCTTATCTCTCTCTCTCTCTCTCTCTCTCTCTCTCTCTCTCTCTCTCTCTCTCTCTCTCTC
>CM076657.1:12900352-12996431 GCA_038496675.1 Rachycentron canadum
TTCTTTCTTTCTTTCTTTCTTTCTTTCTTTCTTTCTTTCTTTCTTTCTTTCTTTCTTTCTTTCTTTCTTTCTTTCTTTCTTTCTTTCTTTCTTTCTTTCTTTCTTTCTTTCTTTCTTTCTTTCTTTCTTTCTTTCTTTCTTTCTTTCTTTCTTTCTTTCTTTCTTTCTTTCTTTCTTTCTTTCAAGTCACTGGAATGCCAGTTGCCAGGAGTTTTGTCATCAGCAGGATTTCCTGACAAAACACATTCCTCCAGAGGTAGCACTGTGCACCGTCTGCTTTCATGGATCTGTGGTAAATTATGCATATACCTGTGTACCCTCGGGGAAGAATATTGTACTCTAGGTCATACATTATAAATGAACATGGACAACTGTAGGATACATGAACACCTGGCGTCCTCAGGTAAGGTTAAAACCCAACAGGATTCAAAGTCATGTTGCTTTCGTAATTCTGACCACCCAGGGGATTGGGGGAAGGACACACCAGCGGTGTGGAGGCCTGCCTACTATTGCTCAGTATCGCTCGCAGGCTGCCTGGATCAAAGAAGTCTCTGAAATCCTTCCCTTCTGGCAGGACAGGGCACTTCAGGCCTACCTCATCAGTTTCTTGAATGTCCATAGCATTGCATCAGTTAAAGCTTTATGAAAACCTCCTAACTCCTCTTCAGCACTGTCACATCTAGATGCCATTTTAGGACTCCCCATTGCCTTGTACCTTTCCACTCTGTTCCATTACTAAATCTGTTCTCCTCTCTTGGATTTTGTAAAGTTCAAGGTCAATACTGTCCTCTTAAGTCTCACCCTAGGGTCACAGTGAGCAAATGGGGCATTTCTGTTGGCCATGAGAGAGAGAGAGACAGTGGGAGAGAGTGTGTGTGCAGCTGCTCGTTGGTGTCTAGTGCAGAACTGATTTAAGGCCCCAGGCCACAGGAAGGAGGCTACTCTATACTCTGGGCACGTCCCTGAAACCAGCAGCAGAGGAAGCACTATTGCCATTCAACAGCCTCGACTGCAGACGCCTAAATGAGTCTGTTCTGTCCTGCAATGCCCAACGTGGCGGTCTGCCACTAACTCAACTTCTCCAGCTCCTAATATGCCCTCCCCTTCCTGCTGGTACTTCTCTATTCTCACTTCCAGTTCATCCTTTTTTTTTTTTTTTTTTCTCTGCCTCTCTTTTTAGTGTTGCTTACATCTCCACCTTCAGTCTTACTGTCTTTCTTTCCCCCCATATTCACACAGTCCTTGTCTGTCCCTGCCCACACACTATGGACACGGACTATAAGCACATAACTATATGCTAACTGCTTACTAACCGTTTATTGTTCTTTAGTGTAAGGTTTTATTGCCAGAGATTCCAACCTCATATGATAAGAAACTGTTACAAAGCCTAAAGATGTATAGCCTGTCATGTAAATGTGTGGCAGCTATTAATATGAAACATGTCAGTGTGGGTTACTTTGCTCTTCTAGACCTCTTTGTGCTCTTTAATATAGTCAGAAAGCTAGTGTGTGTGCAAGCATGATTTTCAGCCCATTAAAATCCTCACCACCATTGCATGACTGTGACTTATTAAGATCATGCTTGTCAATCATAATATCTGCCACTGACTGGGCAGTTACAGAAGGCCATAAACCATAAAATGAATCAATTCAAGTGTATCTTTCTGAAATGAAAATGTAGTACTTGGAGTGTGTATGGCAAGATCACGAAACCCTCACAAACCTTTTTCCAGCCCAACCCAATTTCCTTGAGACCATCTGAAAATGTTTCCATTTTTACTTTTGCTTCACTTTCTATCACCAGGTCTTCTCTGTTTTGTTTTTTTTAAATATAACTTTTTTCGTTTCTTGCCTTTCTATGGTCGTCCTTTGTTTTATGCTATGCATATTTTCTGTCTCTTGTAAATGTGGGTGTGACAATTTCTTTGTCGTCAGTGAAATCGTCAGTGAAAATGTTAACAAAAAATGGTTCTGCAGCTAGATTAATAAACAATGGAGGGATTTCTTCATTGTTTTTGATTAAATCTGTTAGCTTGCCTGAATATAACAATGTTTAACGTCCACTAACTTCTATGTGGGTTGGTAGAGAAAATTGTGAGGATTTGTTTCCTCTTGCCTGCATATTTGTGGTGTCACTGTACACAACTTTTCACCTAATGTCCCCTTGCCACCTGGGGGTTGATGGAGGGGGAGCGGGGCGGGTTAGTATCACGGACGGTGTGATGACAGCTCGTGAATTCTAAAAGCTTTATCGGTCCCCTGCAGCCTGCCTGGGCAGCTCACTGCTGCCTCTCATCTCTCCTGTGTGTTGCATTGAATATGGCTCTCCAATTGGGGTCATGGCACAGACTGATAGGAAGCTATATTCCTTCATAACTGGAGGCAGAGCTACACAGTTCAGTATTAAGAACAGCAGCAGAGAGGAATGGCAGGTCTGAACAGAAGATGACTGACAGGCCAAGGCCCCTTAAGATATAAACATTAGAAAACAAGAATTGACGTGAGATGCATCGTTTTCTAATTTTGGTTCTTTAAATTCAATATATGTGTACCAGTTTCAGAGCTATTCCCTTCAGTGGACAAAAAACCTCCTGCAAATGAGCTCAAACTTAAACTTGGAAAGGTACTAAACTGAAGATAAGCAATCCACTTTTCACTTCTGGCATTTATGACCTCAGTTTCAGCTCATCTGCAGTATTTCTAACCCAACTGTGTGAGACCTTTTCGCAGAAGACCAAGAAATCTCAGCTTCTGTTCACCGAAGTCAAAACCAACTAGTGCTGCAGTTAGAAATACTTTTTGTTAACAACATTAATGTTAATTTTTTTGTTTGGTCTAAAAATGCCAGAAAAAATATCTAAATAGCTTGATCACAATTTGGTATCCTCAGACTGCTTGTGTGATATTTTTCCTTGAGAAATTACTTAAATCGTTGTAAAAAATAATTTAGAAAACTATATCGGTAGACTAGTTGATTAATTATGTAATTATTTCTGCAGTTGCGTATCTTTGGGTAAAAAAAGATTTTCGCTTTGTTTTTCTTCTGAAAAATTCTTCTTCTTCATAAACACTGGATTAATCTTTAACACTGGATTAAATGTCATATCTGATGTTAATCAAAAATATTCAAATCAAGTGTGATTTAGTAAAGAGTAGACAACCAAAGAAAGCTAAATAAGCTAAATAGCTATAAGTATGTGTCACTTTATTATATTAGCAAACTGTCATACTCAATCTGCATTAACTGTTGATGCAGCATCGGGCTGTTATGTGGCTGACATGGTGGACACATGGTGATGATATGTAGCTCCTAGGCCTAAGTTGCGAAACATCTCAACTCAAATTTATGAATCAGTGGTAATGTGTGTCTGTCAAATGCAATATATTTAGATTCCCCAAGAAGACACTTAAGGCTTCTACTACATGGCTGTATCATAAAATTTTCCTCTAGATTTTTTGCTGCTAGTTGCAGTAATGGCAAACATTTCTCCTATTGAAAGTATGTTGGAGGGATGGCTTGCTATACTGCATCGTAAAGGGCAAATAAATCAAAACCTTCCTAACCTGTCACCTCAGCTGCAGCAGCTCTCAGCAGATGTCTCGCTCTTTCTCCCCTGTTTGTCCCTTTTCCCAGATTACCTATAGGGATTGATAGCCATGCCAAAGCAAAAACAGAAAAATCCATACTGCTCTCCTGCCCATTCTATACTACATTGATTTCATGGTGAAATATCAATCTGCATATGTCATGTACTGTTGCGGCGCTTACAATAGTACAGCACATGTTCAGAAGCAAATCAACATAAAGCCGCTTTAGGACAGCATTTTATCAAGTTGCTTTAGGAGACCTGTTTTTTTTTTTTTTTTTTTTTTTTTCCTCTCCCTTTCTCTTTTTTAGAGGCAATTAAGGAGGAAAGTCAAATGAAAAATCCATCCAATACAAGCGCTGATGGATTTTATTCATGAAGTAAAAGCTAACTTTATTACAGCTCTTTAATTTGCAAGTACATTTACACACGTGTAGAAGCACAGAGATGCATACAGCACAAGCACACATACATTACAGTATATACACAGAAGCTCACGGACTTAGTGATGTGTTGACAGGTGTCGAAAAAAGAACACGTGAGAATCAGCATGTTTTTATCAGACAATTATGAAATGCTTTTAATTACCAGTGGAAGTCTATTAGTAGCACATTATATGCCCTACGTAAGCAGCCTGAGGTGGTATCACTATCCTGGAGGACATTATGTAGAATCAACTTCAACACTTCAACACTGTGTGTATGTATATATACTTGATTATATACAATTATGGAACACATTTACTAGACCCGCACTTGAACCCAGATTTGTACCAAAAGCCATTGTCATTTCGTAAGGCTCATTGCTTAATATTCTACCAAATCACAATGAAACCTGTGAAGAAATTATTTTTCGCTTTTCAAGCTAACAAAGAAACAGAAACGACAAATGTCTGAAGCAGATGATAAAAATAATTAAAAGATGATAAAAATGGATTTACTTGAGATTACAAAAAAGAAAAAACACCTCCATACAATGGGTGCCATTCATTTTACAATTCTTTCTCAAGTTCACTTTGCAACTTTCCAAGTAGCACTAACAGTGAGACAAAAGTAACAATGACCCTAAAACCAAAGAAGGTAAATGGAATTCAGCCCTCATTGATTTTTTTTATCAATTACAACTGTGCCTTTCCTTCTCTTACCAGTATTTTTATATTGATACAAACCAAATTTCTGTTGAGAATGTTTGAGAGTTTGTAGAAAAATTGAAGCCTAAGGCAAATCATCTCTCTGAAATACATAAGAACAATTTTTCATTTTGTCTTGTTGTTTTTGTAGTAAAGCATAGTAATAATGCACATATTGTGCTGTAGCCTATTTGCAGATATGTTCAGCACCTGGGATAAAGACGGGATTAAAAGCCAGTGGGAATTTTCTCGCCATCTTGTTTTTAAAACAAATTGACTGCCAGGAAACCAAGCGGCATATGTCTGACATTTCTACTTTCATGTCTACAGTTTTCAGAATATGATTCTCTTTATTGCATTTCTGCAACTGTAAAATCCCAATCAGGGTCTGCATGATGTGAAATAGATCCACATGATGACATTTAAGAGCAACAGTGCAATTTATTTGATGTGTTGAGGCTGCCCTTCAAGCTTACCATGCAATGTCACTGCTCAGAAGATGTGAATGTGCTGTATTTTTAATGGTACAGGCAAGCAGTACAATAGGGACTTTAGTCCTTTGGCCAGTGTTTGACAGGAAATAGAATCTGTACCTTTTGGCTGTAATATAGCACCCTGAAGAAATGGAGGAAAGGAAGGAGAAAGAGGGAGGAAATGAGTTTGAGAGGGAAGCAGGGAGAAGGAACATTCAGCAACGTTATCCTTTCTGCTGAAACTTTACATATGTCAGCACTTCAAAAGTTTCCCCATTATTATTTATCCCACAACCCCTCCAAGAACTTCAAATATTCATTTGATCTAACCTTTTATTCTGTGCTACTGTAAATTGTCTAAAAATTCCTTGAAACTGTTTTAATCTCTGAGCTCTCTTTCCTTTTCTTCCTTTTATTTTCTTTCTTTTGGGGGAGTTTGTTAAATGCTGTTTAAACATGAGGATCATTATATTAGTTTCTTGACTGTTGTTAGAAATGTCATTTCACCAAAGTGGAGCAGCCTACTGCTGTAGTATAACCCTGTTTAAGAGTAGTATCACCTAACCTATTCAGATAACAGGTGCAGGTTTGACACAGGTCACAGTGTCTGTCCGGGTTAGGAAGGTGGAGGTGTGCCAGCATGTTCAGAAGCTATTAGACCGACAATGTCCATTTTCTGAAAATCTCAAGTGGTACACATAACAGCTTTAGCGTTCATCAAAGTCTGACTTTAAATCTTTGACCATTAAGCTGAGTTTGACGTGTGATAATAGGAGAATCTGCTTATGATTGAAGAGCACTTCACTCAGCTCTTAAAAAGGTCACTTGTGTACATGTGTATGTATGCGCATGCTCGTATGTTCACACAAACATGCAGTGTGTTTGTAGTTGATGAGACGTAGCAGGTTTTGCACGTGGTTCTGCCATGAGGTGGCCTAGGACGGTGATTTCACCATGGTGCTAAGTGATTAGGTTGATCTCTGGGGAGAAGTTTAATTCTCCTCTGAGTAAGGATGCCATTAAAATGCAATGACATGAGATTAATGCTCATCTTGTAAGTGACATTTACTTTCTCATTTACTGTGGAAATTGTCTTGCAATATTGTGCACTAGGCCTTGTTTTGAATGCTGATGAGTTTCAGAAGTACACACTGGGACAGTATGAATGTTGGATGCTGAATGTTGCTTTATAAAGAGGAAGTGTATGTAGCTGAGTAAGGGACAAATAGTAAAACAAGACCATCAGCAAAACCGTAAACCTTGGTGTATAGCTCAGATCAAAAACTTACTATATATTAGATAAATGACTGTCCGAGGCTTTAGTAATGGGGCTGTTGAAGCTGATACCTGACCAGAAAGATAATTCAATACCATTGTTCTGAAGTTGCTGTTGAAAAATGACACACTGGACAAACCATGCCTTTATTCATATTTTAGTTTCCTGCATCCTCACATTGTGGGATCTTTGTCTGTGATCACTAAAAGAATGCACAGAGCGAAAATGATTGTGCTCCATAATATGTCTCTGTCTGTGCTTCATAAAACCATATACATCCACTCATATGTTTTCTGTCTCAGGTTCTTATCTTTTTTTTTTTTTTCTGTTCTTCTTACAGTACAGAGCAACGCAGCAAGAAGAGCCAAAACAGTGTGTTTGTGTGTGTGCATATACACACTCGTGTGAGAGCGAGGGGCACATGCTATATGTGTTTGTGAGATGAGGAGAAGCTAAGTGGCTACCACAACCACCCAGATCAGACAGCCTCCTGCGCTGCACGATGGATTAGAGCCCCACACCTCAGGAGATCAAAGGTAGGAGAAGATGCGTGGTAATCAGCCGCCACTCACCTGCCCTGTTCAATGACGCATGCAGAGAGTGAGGAAGAGAGTGAAGGAGAGAGAGGAAATAATGAATGACAATGAGTTTAGGCTGTGTGCTGTGAGCTTAGACACTGAGGCTTGTCACATGTCCATCACTTAAGCAAGATGGAAGTGAAGAGCGATGAAAAATGTATCCCTGCCACTATCAAATTACCTATTGTATAGATTATTAAGAAGTTTTAAATTAATCCACTATTAATATTAATTAATATTACTATTAATAATTAGATATATGTTAAATGTGCCATGCATTACTCAGCATTATTCAGTGGATCGGCCAAAATCAGTGAGCTAATTTGAAGCCATTTTTAGCATTGCTAGATTTGAAGCAGTTCAACTCTTGGCTCCTTAAGAACAAACATAGTAACTTCCTTTGTGTTGTGTGCAGAAAGTGAAATACATAGTCCTACCTTCCAAACATGCCCAATACTCTCATACTGAGATAGTTGGACAGACAGTTGTAATAATATTCAATTTGATGCTGCATACATAAAAACATGGCATCTTCATTTTGAATATTGCACTAAAAGTGAGGCTATAATACAATACTGTAGTGTCACGGAAACAAAGCATTGGAGATAATCAGATTTTGACACTGTTGTAGATTTTGGGAAAACTATTTTATAATGTTTTGCTACTTAAGAGGAATATCTAAATTGAAGAGGTTAATGTGAGTTGAAAAATCCCTGCGGTCTAAAACATCACTAGTACACATCAGCATAGATCTCCCGCCCACGTCTCCAATTTTGTCAGCAATTCCAGAAGGTCTGGTGCTGCTCTTGTGAGTTCGAGAATCAACCGAGCCAAGGAAATCACACACTATTGTGATTTGTATGCTCTATTTCTAGCTCAGGCAACAAGTCCAGGCAATTTCTCTGGGAGTTGTTGAAAGTAATTCTGGAAAATGCTGGACAATGCTAACTGAATCAGAAACAGATGAGGCAGGCTAAGGAAAAATAAGGATGTAACACAAAAAATGACCCCTTAAAACACTTAACATCACAGGCTGTTGATTATATTAAAAACATAACGATAATTTCAGGGTACAGTTTTCCTTTAAGCTGCTTGAGACATACCTGCTGCAACATTAATAATTCTGGTCAATATAATTAAAGGGATAAAAATAATGCCTTTTGTTCAAGGCCAAATTACTTCTATGTCCGTAGTTTGAACAAATTAATAATAATAATAAAAAAAAAATCCAGATACATTGTTCACTGCACAGTGACATACACTCCTTTTTTGTGACCACTACAGTGCCTAAAAGGGAAAATCATGAAATGTTAGTTGCTAAAGTTGTAAAAAAAGTATAATTTAGCACTGTTTGTGTAAAATGGGTCCATGAAAAATGCATTTCCTCTATTCCTTACTGCTTCCCCCTCATAAGTAGTCTCAACAAGCCTGGCAGATGAACTTTTACCTCCAATTACCTTCCTCCATTTTCTAACCAACAAATTCATGATGAAGTTTAGCAGACGTTTTCCCTCAGTGCTTTTTGAAGAAGCACATATACTTTTTTTTTTATTTTTTTTGTTTCTGAGAACCATTGTGAGTGTCAGTCATTTCACATTTTGCTTACCTCCTGTGCACAATGCTTCTCTTTGCCTCCTCTTCAGCATAATAGTTAAAAGGGAGATTTTACATAATACTTCAGCTTCTTCTCAACAATGAGAGCAGACCCATTTTAGTCATAATATAACTTTTTCTGTCAACAAACTCATGGATTGCTTTCACTCCTAGCTCATTTTCTTATTATATGCCTTAAAAAGTTAAACATTATTGTAACACAAGAGACTTAAGAATGGTAACTAATAGACTACAGTGAGTGATGTTACTTCATGGATTGGTCAGAATTTGTGTGTCTGCATATCACACTCACCTACATATAGTTTTTGTAATCTGAAGTATTTCATGTCCAAACTTTGATGAATAGAATGAATTGTAGAAGCGTTTGAGCAGAACATCACAACCTTGTTTCTCTCAGGCTAATCTCTTAGTTCAAGCAATCAATAGAGATTTTAAAACAGCTTTTTCAGTTTTTCTTTAAGGATATAATGGTTTTGTGTGTGTGCATTTGAGAGTATGCTGTGGTTGTAGTTCTGACAATCAGAGCCGGACTATAGTCAGCAAGAAAACAAAGATCCAGATGGCAATGTTCCCCTGATGTGAATGTAACATTTTATCCTACAGCATAAGAACAGTCAGAAAATTGGAGCACCTCTCTACTTTCTCTGTGACCTCTCTTACATGCATTTGTTAGTTTCTGACAAAACCAGCTCACAAAAGCTGCAGAAATTGTCTATTTTTAGATAAAGGTGCCAGACTAGACCCTATAGCAAATGGCTGAGTGTGTCAGTTTTTTTTTTCTTTTTTTTTTTAAGTACTATTTATTTAGAGGACAGGATGCATTGTCATCTGGAGGCTTCCCTCCATCTGCCACCTGCTGTGCTCGATAGAGAGAAAAAAAAACGTCACAGGAGGCTTATAGGTGAATGCTGAGAGGATATGAATTTTCCCAATCCACGTTCACCTCAGCGTGTTTTTATAGAATCAAATGGGGTGTTAGAGGCAGAAGGTAGTGTTCATATCCTAGTTTTTTTTAGAGTGCAGATTTTTCTGTGAAATCTTGTCTTTTTGACGTTGGTGCAGAATTCTCCTTTAAATCCATATTAAATTGATTTGAAAGCTTTCAGATTGTATGTGTCACCGCTGGTCTTAGACCATATAGAAATGGTCACCATATACAAAGAATGATGGATAACATGTCTCCACCAGAAAGTTTTCAATTATCGTGACAAAAGATATCTTTGCCACACACACGCTTACACACACACAGGTGTGTACAGACACACACACACATACATGCTCTATTCTCAAAGTAAGACTACTTATTTAGCCCCAGTTATTTAGTCATATTACAAACTCTCAAGAGTGCCAGTGATAGAATAACCCAATTCATATTCATATGCAGGATAACACGCTTTTCATATTTTTTAAGCCACCACATTCCCCCACAGGCAGCTCCAGTATGCTGTGAATACAAATACCAGAACACACAGTATGCTGTAAAGACATTGAATTTCTCCAAGGCACCAGTACCCTGTGAAATTCACTACTGACAGAATTTGAGTTTTTACTGACTTTTGGCTCAAGGAAAGTGGTTTGAGGAGATGGTTTCAAATATATTGCCCACATGTGCAATCTTGCATGAGATGCAAGTATTGAATACCACTTTGGTGCAGATGGTGTATTCTCACCTCGCAGTATGTGTAAACCACAGTATTCGGTATTGCCACTGGGTGAATCCCTCTGCTCAGCCCTACTGGAAATGTTGAACTGGCTCTGGTATGACAGACCCATTAAAAACATCTTTGCTGTGCTTTGTTTTCTGCATCATTAATGCTCTTGCCACAGCCTGTAGCATGTTCTTCTTAACCTGCATAGCAAAAACAGTGCATATCTGATGAACTCAGTCCCTTCTTTCCAGAGGAAGCTTCATGTGCTTTGGTGCTGGTTCATGTAGTTTGAGGCGTGGGTGTGCATGCATGTGTTTAATGAACTGTTTGTATTTGTGTGTTGACTGTATTCATGAGTCGCCCTCAGTCTGCTCCTGTCTGTGTTGCCGCTGGGCCACCTGCCTTTTTCCTGCCTCCTTTCCCGGCTGCTCCTGAGAAGTAGAGATAAGGCCCACTGATGTTTGTCTGCTCCCTGGCAGATTACTGAGGCAGACAGGTACAAGGACTCTGGCAGACAGCTACAGTATACTGGAGGCCAAAGGAGAACTTGCTTGGGATGCCTAAGCTGACCACAGCACCGTTCCAGCCTGAATGCCATCTGGCTTCTTTGTAAGAGCTGCTGCTGCACAGCTAATTACTGTTCAAAGAGAAACACATGGGAGTCAATGAGGGAAATATCTGCAAATTTCTTTGAACTAGGATCTTTAAATGATGTTGGATAAGCAAACATAATCTCACCAATTTTTCTTTGATCAATAATCACTGTAATGTAATTACTAAACCGTAATTGCATAAATGATGAACATAATTAAAGTCAGTGGGTCACCAGCATGCCAGAGATATGCAGGAAACACAATAAATATAGTGGAAAAACTCTTCGTCTGAATATGATATTTTGCCTATGAAGTTCCATTCTGGGCTCTAAAATGTCTAGTACAGACAAAGTGAGGAATGAATTTATTTATCATGTTGGAAACATATCAACTTTTCTGTCTTGTTTCAAAATAATATAATATAGTATATAATATAATATAAAATTGATAATGTGTTGATAATATATTAGACAATGTTGATGATGGTAACCAGTTGAAATAATCTCACTGTTTTTTCATTTTCTTGAGTAAATACATAAAGGGATAAATAATTGACTCATAAAGATTGGGAATATTCTTTAGTTGCTAGTGCAGAAGATACCATGTCTGTATTGTGAAAGTTGTAGTCTTGATGGTACTGGATATCTAATCATCTAATGATGGTCATGAATAAACATTTAAACAAGACATTTTTTAGTTGCAACCATGTTAGTTACAGCATTGTGTAATCATAAAGCACTTCCTGTAACAGTTTCAAATTTGAAGCAGTAAGTGTATTTTCTGATTTCTGGTTGCTGGTGTTTCTGTTGTTTACATGCTATTCAGATCGGATTACAGATTATTTTTCTCTGTCCCTCCCTCGCTCCTGCTCAGTTTAGTAATTTCTCTGCCTCCTTTAGTAATAATGCTAAATGTGATGAAAGCAGTTTATTTGCTTTAATGGAGGCGTGTGGTGAACATGTGCCATATTCACATGTGGGTGGGTGATCAATTAGCTCAAGGGTTCATAAATGAGGACTTGAGGGGGGAAAAAAAAGTGTGTGTGTGTGTATGTACAAGTAAGTGTGTGCCTTTTGTATATTTTCCCTCAAAGCAATGGGGTGTGAACATATGATTCAAGTACATGGTCAGTTTAGAGTTGCCTAATTAGACCTCTTCTGCTTCTATTCAAAATATTTCAGAGGTTTCTTGGAGAGAATATTACGTTTACTACTAGATGCTATATAGAGGATAAGAAAGGGAAAAGAGTTCAAATGGTTTCACTAGGAGTGGTGCCCTGGTCTGGGTGTTGAATATATCACTGAATCATAATTTTGTGCCCATGAATAATGTCATGGTGTATTTTCTTTAACACAAGAACAGAACTTTTCTGCTTAAAGGATCAGTTAAAACAGTGACAGAGAGTTAAAAAAAGAACAAAATGCTTGATGTACACCAGCAAATGGATCATGAAAAAGAGGAGATGATGTAGCAGATGAGTTTGGTGTGAGAATAAAGAGAAGCAGGTCAGACTGTTAAAAAAAAAAAAAAAAAAAAGGAATACAAATGGATCACAGGGTTTTTAAAAGTATGAAACCTGAATAAGAATTATATATACTACAGACAAAGAGATTAGCATGCTTAGTCTCACTCAAATGATGTCATATCAAAGTGTCAAACTTCAACTGTTTGTTATTTAAAACTCTAGTGTCGGTTGATCACTGCTGTCTTGCTAAGCTCTCTGCATCTCTCTCGTGCATCTCTCTCTCTCTCTCATTTACATTTTTATTCTTTGTGCCCATTGTTTCTGTCTGATTGACTTGTGTTTAATCTGACCTGTTTAAATAATTGTCTCAATATTTATGTGGTCAATTGTGAAGATGCCGAATATAAATTGTTTATTGCTCCCCACACCATGTGTTAGACAGGTCTCTCCACGTGTCTGACAGCTCTACAGGAAAATGAAATTAGAGGAAAGGAGAGACGTACAAGCAGGAGCAGAGGACAAGGGATAATACATGATTCACATACAGTAAGCCTTGGCTGTGTATCACATTGAATATACATGCAGGAAAAAGCATAGAGGGGATCTAAGGGTTTAGAAAGAGTTAAGAGGCAGACTTTTACAAGGTGAAGTATAGCTTATGAAAGGAGCTCAGACTGAATTAGACAGTGTAACAGCTACTGAGAGTCACTGACTGACAGATTAGCAGAATGACTGATGAATGGTTTATGTAAGAGAATCTGAACCTGAAATATGTGGATTTTAAAGTTGTAGATCTTATACATGAAAAAACTGCAAAACTCCACTGTCACCGTGAAACATCCCTATCAGCCAGTACAAATGACCACATGCTGTACCATGTTGTTAGAAAGTACTTTATGTAAAATGCCTGCTTAACTGTGTTATAAATTTACTGTAATAATCAACCATCTTAAATAGACTTAAATAACATATGGGTGAAGGCATGGGTCGCTTGTGGCGCTTCTCAGCTTGCAATCGGTGGCAGCATCTGGTCAGTGAACAGTAGTCAGAAGTAACACTATCAGAGCCGCAAGTGTTTCAATAGACTGCTCTCTAAAGGGAATGAAATGAGATATTTCAGTGTATACTCCTGAAGAAGAAACTAAGAGACTAGATGCTGCAAAAATATTCTAATTTAAGCAAGCTCATGCCAAAGTATGTGAGCTGGATTTGTTTTTATTTTTATTTTACTACAGAAGAGATGGTGGAAAAACATCAAATGCAGCAGGTTACTCTTCTTCGATATGATGGCAGAGGCTTTGCCTAGCATTCAGTCACACATGCATTGCTTTTTTGTTAAAAAGGACCAAGCAGTGCTTCTTCAAGATTCACCTTTGGCTATTGCACTGTATATCCTGCTGTGCAGCCAGCGAACATGGAGCAGTGATTTTTGTCAGCATTATTAACTGCTGTTGGGCTTTATCTGGGCACTGCAGTGCATAATTGGAAAATCCAAACCCATGAAACATAACCTCCATACCGTCTTTTTGCCACCTGCATCGTTGTTATTTATGAATGTGCACTGTAATTTCTGCTATCTAGTCTTGGAAGTATATAAAAGATTCACTGTTAAACTCTGCAGCTTAAATCTACTGTCATAATTCACTGCTTCCGTTAGTTTTCTTCAGGTCGTATTTTTGTAAGTCGAGTCAATGACCATCTCTTGGTTTACTGTGAACTACCATACTGCCTGTTGAATAGCAGTGGATATCCTCTACAGGTACTCTGGGATCACAAAGAGAGAGAAGGGCAGGGAGAGATGGGGGAGTTTCAAGGAGAGGTGAAATTAGAAGAAAAACAGAGTGAGAGGAAAAATGTAAAGACCGTAGCTGTATGGCACAGAAGAAAATAAGAGGTAGACGGAGGAGACTGTCAGAGGATTTAGCCAGAGGAGCTGAGGGGAAGAGAGACATGATACCTCAGATATTAGAAACGGTGTGAGAGAGAGAGAGAGAGAGAGAGCTTGATGAGCGAGTGCATTGGGCAAAGCATCTCCAGATAGGATCAGCACAAGAATGGGCAGTGGTGGGCAGAGAGGCTAGATGTGACAGCTGGCTCCAGTGGTGTGTGGTGAGGGGTGGTATTGTTTCAGTTATACTTGATGTTCTCCAGTCCCATTTACAAATTGGAAGGACCACCAGTCACGCTCACACAGAACCTGGCTGCTGACACCAGGTAAGGTGGCTGATGGATGGGACCACTTTGCTTAGTGGATCTAATGATAATGGGTCAGAAGAATTGGATTATGACTGACTGATGGAATGAAGATGGTGGTCCTGACAGTACCTTGTCTCAATGATAAAACCACTGTTTCATTTGATTCTGATAATTGACTGGTTAAGGCTTGTTAGGTGTATTAATCGGTCCAAAATTTGGATGCACATCCTAAGCGCAGGCCTGTTCTGAAATGTCTGAGTACACTGAGCAGGCTTTGTATTAAATAATGCCTATTTAAGACCAAATTAAACTTCAAATTCTAGCCAGGAAATTGCTGCCATACTAGAGAATGTCATCTATACTTGTCACCAATAAAACATTACAACAGAGGTGCAGGTTTAGGAAATCACTGCATGACAAAATAATATATTTTTTGCCTAAATAACATATTTTGGAAAGCACCATTTGAAGCACTCTGCTTTATACAATGAGACAACTGCGAACAGGAGATTTCAGAAGGCTGTGCTCCTTGCCGTAAAGGGAATGGAGCGCACACACAGTAGCCAGGCACAGCTTAGTGCACACAAAGCACAGAGAGGATTTGTCTTGCGACTTTGATTCTGTCTGAGGATGCATACTGTTAAAACTAGAGCTGATCTAGAGCTACACAGCTGATTCCTTTGGTATTAGAGGGAACAGATACTCAAAAGACCCTTAGTCTGGTGTAAGAGGGCACAGGAATTTGACGCGATTGAAGGTATCTGATGTAATTGCCTCTTTCTAATCACCTTTTTCAGCACTAGGGTCGTAATGCAATGCAAACACTATTCCTTTTGTCTGCTTCAACATAACGTTATTTGTAATAGTTTTCATCATTATTCTAAATATTCAACTAAATGGGATGAGTGCAGCATATTTCTCAATCAACAGCACACCCATGCTAATTACGTTTTTTGACATTAAAACAACAGCTTCACTTAATCATTACTATTATTTTGACAGGGCTTAATGAGCAAAAGAGCCTCATACCAAACAGTTTGGGTACCTTCATTCAGGGCCTACAGAATGTTATTTCTGTAGTTTTATTGTTGCTTTGGCTTCTCGCTGGTTCTCAAAAGCCCAATGTTCATGCCATTTGACATTGCCTGTAGAACTGCAAGCTAATACTGTTCACACATTCATTTTGCCTCTAGAAATCTCTTGACTCTTAATAATCAAGGAGTGCATTGCATTCAACCCTGTCACAGTCCACGTTGTCATGAAAAGAGAGCTGGGATGAATGAGCACAGCTGACGCGCCATATTTCCATTCTCGATGGGCTTTTAGCTTTCACTGAGCCGTGAACAGCTCTCCCATGACAACACAGGTAGAGAGCATTGGCGAGTGGCAAAGAGACAATTGTGTAACCCCAGTGTTTGCATGTGAGTGACAGGTCCTTATCAGAGCCCCACGCTGGCTGATCAAAGTTGAAAGGGGGTCAGGCTGAATTAAAGAATAGCTAATTAAAATGTCCAGGGAACATGCCAGCCCTCATTTCATTTATCTCCTCAAGCACAGTTGGAGAGAGACAGAGAGAGGTGAGATGTGGGAGAAGCAAGGAAACAGAAAAAATGTGTGGTATCCCACGAGTTGAACTAGATAGATTATTTAACAGTGTCTTTGTGCATTGGTAACAATCAGAGTTGTGTTGTTCAATGATATCTTGGTTTGAAAGTCTCACCTGTATGTGAGTAGATGATTTTGGCAAGAGTTTGGTAGGAGTTGTTCACCTGAGAGCAGATTGCTGTAGATGGATAGAACGAGGCCCCAGGCAAGGTAGCAAAGCATGTAATGGGACAGTCATAAAAGGCCTATTCTGTTTTCAGGCTGCTCTCTGTGGCATGGCCTTTTTCAAAGCTCCCATTTTCACAGCCTGTTGGAGAACAGTCTCTTGGGTTGATGGTGTATGTTTGTGTGTGTGTGTGTGTGTGTGTGTGTGTATGATAGGCATTAAGGCTGTTTCTTGGGTGGTGCAAAGGTCACACTAAGATCTACTGTGTAGACCCCAGCCCAAAGCTGGGGTTGTCTCTCAGGATGCAGCTGCAGTTTTGGGCATTTTGTAACCAAATGATGTGTTCACACATAAGTCAGGAAAATATCTAAGCTAAAGGGTATTGCTGACTCTGCTAGAATGACATGAAATCTCTCTCTCTTCTGTGGCATACATCCTGCTTTTCTTTATGAAAACACAAGTGTAGAAAAATATTACAATTTTTATATTTCAATTTCCCTGTTGTAGTCATTTGAGAGGGTACTGCTATTTATTCTGTCCTGTAAAGTTTGAAGTTTGTTGTCTCAGTGTCCCCCAAACTCCAGTGCCAGGAAATTCAGTAAACTGATGAAGAGGATGTCAAACTAATATGAAATGCTGCTGAGAAATAGAAAATAACCCATAAGCAATAATGTCAATGTACTGTATGTGTGAGAGCCCGTGCCATCGGGTTGTCTAATAATCTAAGTGTGTGTGTTCTTTCACGCTGGAGTTTTTGTGGTGAAGGTGTCTGAGGCTGACTGACACTGAGAGCGAATCAGCCTAATGAGATGCCATGTTGCTCTGTGGAAATGATTACCTCAGGAGGAGAGGCATTAGATTGATGAGGGCAATCTTTTGCCTCTGTCCCTGAGCTGCACCAGTGCCTGCGCCGCCACCACAGCATTTAGACAGAGACAAGTCACTCCCTCTCAGCCAAAATGACCCATGTCACTTCCTTTAAAAGCTAAAAAAAAAAAAAAGGGGGAAGTAAATCTGTTCCCCACCACCTCAGTTTTAAGTGACAAAATCAATTTAAGTATTGTGCTGCTCTTCTAAAAGTTCAATTTCTTAATGCCATCAGTCATAGCTTGCCTTTGCACATGCTGATTACCATGGCAACCCAGTGATATCCCAGACTACCTGGGTAATATCTCTATAGATCTTCTTCCTCTGAGCTTAGTTGTCTAAAAGGTGTTAAAAGGCTACTTTTTCCTGAAAATGCAAGGTGGGTATTTTAGATGTACAATTAAGATGTGTCACACAACAGCTACTAAGGCGTTTTTCTCATCTAAAATTTGAATGCTGATTTATCAATAACTGAGGTTATTGATGCCATAAAGGATGATTGGTAAATGTTTCATTTGTTACTGTTTGCCCAGCCTTTTGAGTGCGATTTTATGTTTTTTATGTTTCAATCTATTCATACATTTTTAAACCTGGACACCCACCTTGCCACTGTAGCTGCGTTACAATCAGATTAGCTAGTAGAGCTCAAACAGGGAAGATCAAATGTGGATTTTAGATTCATTGGTAGGTGAACCTGATCAGCAACATTGCCCCCAAGACATATCACCACTTTGTTTCTCGAGGAGAGGGTTGTGGTTGGATGCTGGCATTACCTTCAGTAGCTGTAAGCAGCTAATTGGACTGATAACAAAGGATTGTGATTTGTGATTGAGACGAGTGCTGGAGAGTACAGCTAGGCCAAACATGAAGCTGCTGGCTCCTTGTTATTTTCTATTTCAAGTTGTGAATCGCTTGCCTGGAGCCTGACAAGATCACCACTGGCGAGAACTGACCTTATTAGTGACTTGTGATACTGGGTATAATTTAAATAAACTGTGAACTGTTATTTATAACTGAATTTTATTCAAATATAGCTTCTGCACAAATCAAAAGTTATTGAACTCAAGTCTTGCAAGGGTTTGGTCTGACTATACTTTTAGACAAATCCAGTGGTGTGAAGTTGTAAGGAGCTGCCTTTTGGATTTTAAAGTGATGGGATAATTGAGAGTAGCAGGGAAGTATATGAATGGATAAGAGCCAAGAGGAGTGGCAGAGAGGAAGTAATGAATGAAGGTGCAGAGGAAAGTGAATGAAGTCGTCTTCCTGACTGAACTTTTGCTAAGCCCCATTTACCAACTGATGTACTTATGACTGGAGCATCAACAAAGCCACTCACATCTGTTACTGATGAGCAGACTGACCCCATCGCTGTAGTGTTTATCAAGTGGATTGACTTCAGGGTAATAAAATGGCATCCTGCTGCAGAACTCGATCAACACTTTATACAGCTCATGTATTAATGCATAGATGATAGATATGACAGACATTTTCTATAAAGAATGAGTTAACTAAAATGACTGCTGAACTCGCTGATTATGTATGCAGTGTATCTCCCACTTATATTGGTTTTTCTCTGACTCGTTAGTAGCTGAGTGTGAAGTTAAAACATGCTGTTGACTATTCACACAGGAGTGGACACTTGTGCCTGCTGCCTGTGTTTTAGTGGTCTCTATTCTGACTGTACTGGATCTCACTTAGCATGCTGATCCAGCTCAGGAGCAGATCCTCAGGGAGACAGGAAGCAGCGCTTTGAGGCCAAGGCTTAACTCTGGGATTTGATGCTTCACCTTCTCTCAAGTGTGCCTACTCTCTATTGATACTTCATACAGTATATGTTTTTGAAACGTTCTGCTTGAGGCGCTTATTAGTGTCAACTTCCTTATCAAAGAAGTGTGCTAATGTATCAGCCCCATCTTCTTTCTTCGTATCCACACAGCTCAGTGGTGAAGTAATCCATAATATATGATTTATTTTACCAGGTTCTGACTATATATTTAAGAACAGCTTTTACTGCTAGGTAGCATCTCACTTTGTATGGAGACATCAAGATAAAAATCCAACATGAAATGCACACTAGTTGTTTCAGCAGATTAGATTCATGCCATGAATTTTGAAAGGCTGTGTTCTTGTTGTCTGTAGGCTCATGTTGAGTCTTGTGTGTTTACTTAACACCACTCTTTTAATGCCTGGTCAATGACACAAATAGATATGATTTTTCTTTAAAAAAATATATTCTGGAATGAAACGAAGGGCATAGCTGCCTCTTAGGTTTAAAACTGATAATATGAGACAACTAGCAAAATGTATATAACTATATAACTATATAACTATATAACAATAAGCCACAAGCTTATTGTTATATAGCTATATAGCTATAGAAAGTAATAAAAGAAGAAAAATTGGCTTCCAATTCTAAGTTTCTGTAAGTTACATCAGAAAGTATTTGAAAAGTTTGCGTTCAGAAGGAGACGACTGACAAATATCCATCATTTTCCATCATTTCTTCGGCTTCCATCAGCTGCACATTTTGTACATAATTGATAGAGCCTTTTCACTCCAGTTCTCTGACAGAATGAGTCAGTCCACAGTGCTGTATGGTGACAGATTAGCGCCAGAGCCCATTTAATATTTTGCTGTTCAGATTTGAGTCTTTCCAGAAGTGAGTCAAGTCATCTCTTAAAAGTAGTTTTTCATTCCCATCAGTGTGTTTCCTGCCGAACAACACAGACACAATGTCCTTAAACTCCAAAGTTTCACAGGTGAACAAAGGCAAGAGAGATCTCTCTGATACATTAGCCTTTGTAACCCCCCACCCCCCTTCACTCTCTTTCTGACTTTTGTTGCCTTTCTCTCTCCCTGACACATCAGGTCTCTTTTTTGTGTATCTCTCCCACACAAACACACAGTGTTCTGGTGTCAATTTCCAGTGCTATTTATAGAGAATGTGTTCCCAAAAAAGTTTCTCCAGTATGTTAAGCAGTGTTTAAAGCTTTCACTGTTACTCGGAGCGTAACACATATCGAGCCAATAACCAACAGCACTGAGCACTTCCAACAGCTGATATCTTTCTACAAAATTTAGATGCCCAAGGTCGTCTACAGTAAATCTATTCATCAGTAAAATAACTGTATAATCATAATGTACCTTGGATGACAGCATTTTATAAAGTGCTTTTCAGCATTATCTGCAGTGTACTGTGTCTACAGTATTAAGCTGACAGAATGAATTAGGACCATTACATTTGTCACACTGCTTCTTTAGTGCTCAGTATCTAAACATTAGGGAATTGGCACTCTGATCACCAGAGAGTACATTGGCACAAAGACCTGCCATTAATTCAGAGCACAGAGAGGATTTCTAATCCTTTATTGAGTATCTCCATTTATTTAGTAACACACTTAATTTATTTTTACTACCACACATTTACAACATGCCAAAAGAACATTGCTTAAACCACATTTTGTTTTCATAATAAAATAATGAGTTTGGAAATGTACATTTGTCTCCATAACAACTACCACATATCTGTTAGGATGAGCATCGATGATTATGCATGTGTCCTGTTTACATCGCTAAAAGATACGTAGAAATATGTTGAGATGCATGCATTAAACTCTAATTTGGCTTTATGTACTGTATATTCTTAGCAGAAAGTATCTTTGCTGCACTGCAAATTTACTTTTTTTTTTTTTTTTTTTTTTTTTTTACAATTTTATGATTTTTTTCTATCTAAAAATAGAAACTTTCTTCACATATCAAAAGAAAAGAGAGCTGTGAGCTTTAGCTGCACCTCTACCCTCAGACATCAAGAGAAAAATGTGTTTGTGCAATGTTGGTCTGATTTTCATAGCTTTGGGCATCATTGCTATGGGTTATTATAACATGTCACCCATCAAATATTGCAGAGATCTGAGGATATGGTGACAACACTAGATACAGCTTTCATTTTGGATTTCCCTCTGGAGAGCAACACCAGCGGTCAGACAACCAGACAGGTTTTTAACAAGTTCCCTGTCAGTCCAATTATCTAAAGTGAAAAACTTAATAGTGTCTTCACTTTATTTCTTTAATCTAACAGCATTTAGGCTGTATATGAATTCCTTTATCCCTTCTTTATGTTTTTGCTATTTTTCTCAAAATGTCTCCACTACATTTTTCCCATTTTTGAATTTTTTCAAGGAAGCCTAGTAAAATGAGAAATTAGAACATTTTGTACTCTGGGGTGAATCAGAAAGTCTTAATGAAGACATCCAGGGAGTGTTTCATGAACATCACCCATGGCCATTAGCTTGAGATTCAATTAAATCGATATGGCGTGTCCAATCTAGACCCAATTTAAAAATTGATTGACTTTCTCTTCCTCCATATTCGAATCAGCATTTGTCATCTGTCTTAGCTATGTTATCTCTCCTCTGAGTGCATGTCAACCTGCCACTGACCTTCAGACATGAAGAGCCACATGAAAGATTGGACTGTTGGTTTGCCATTTATATGAGCAAAGAAGTGTCCTGAAAGGAAATAAGGCCATAACAATAGAGTGTAGGAGCATGTGTGGTGGCACAGGGAAGGGACATGTCAAGAGACAAAGAGACAAAAAGAGAGAGCTGTCTTCTTTTTCTGTGGCAAATAGATTTCATTCTCATTCTCGCTGAGCAATAGTGTTCATGCTGTGGCAAACAAACTCCTATCTCTTTGTCCCTGCATCTCTGTGTAATTGCACCCCTGCCTCTTTTTCACACTGACCAGATGTATCCTGGCTGAAAGTTTCGCCAATGCTGCACCGTGCACGAGTCTCATCAGCTCCCCTGACATTGTTCCCCATCAGTGTGCCAGTGGCACTCCACTGTGGGGGGACTACCTCATTTCCTAAACACACATAGAAAGAAAGTTCAGAACCGCATATCATTAAAATGACTTGAGTGACTCTTCTCTCCAGGGTTTTAAGTGTTATGTGTGTGAGGCTCAGTTGCACAGGGTTGGATTGGTAGCTGCAGGTTGGGTATGAAGGATGTCCTGGGGCTAAGGGTGTAGTGAGAAGGTGTGTTGGTCTCTGCACTGTGACTGTTTACTCTGCTGTTCTGTTGAATAGTTAAATGAAATAATGAAGGATTTCTGTTTGACAGAGGTCTGTCATGCTACAGTTAGCACTTTGGGAACATAGCAGCCACTGCACTGCAGTAGACCTATGGACAAGCAGTGCACACTTGCTTTGAATTCTCTCTATTTGAACATTAGGCTCACATTTAGCCTTTGTTCAAACTGATTTAATCTTTACTTTTTTTAGCCATACGAGTGGCACAGCTCGAGGAAGAGTATTGTCTGTCTGTTGGTTGACTCCCCACTTTGGTCCAGACTGAGATATCTTGACAACTATTGGATGGATTGCCTTGACATTTTGTACAGACATTCATAATCCCCTGGGGATGAATCCTACTGACTTTTGTACAGGTCAAAGTTTTCACTTATCCTTTACAATATTTCATCTCAACAATGGCAGGATGGATTGCCGGATGGAAATTTGATAAACACCTTCGTGTTCAACGGCTATTTCTCTTCTGTAGTGCCTGGACAGATGTTACACCTCTCTGTTGGCCTCAGTCAGTGTATTGCTTGAAAGATCAACTACTGTTAGATATGATTTAATGAAATATATATCATCAGTCTGAATTTCTGTTATTTTGCTGTTACTGTAGTACATACCTACATTACTTTTCCTTTTGGTTCTACACTTTATCTTTCTATCTGACAGAAATACTTTACAGCTCCAATGCACCTAATTTATATAGTCAGTGGCATGGCATTCATATATTTTCCATCTGAGTCTCTACCAATATTCTAAACTGATTTCCATGCTTCCTGCTAGAAACCTGTGCTACAGAAACAGCACTAGCAGCTAGACCAAGACCGTTCGAGAAAATGAGTGTTCCATTATTTATGCTCCCCTCACTAACTTTATGATGCCGTTAGGTGGTCATGGTGTTGTCCTCTGTCTCCTTTTATTAGCTGTGGTGCACCGCTGCATTTTAATGGATACGTCAAAGAATGAAGTTTCCTTTTGGCAATGTAGCAAAGAGTCTGTTTCTCAGACTCAGTGAAACAAAAAGATGGATTCATATCATAAGATGAGAGCACAGTTTTAATGAGTTGGTTTTTCTGCCTGCCAGAGTCCAACACTGAATGTGCAGCATTTTACCAGCTAAGCACTTTTTCTCATATTGGTCTGAAAGCCATAGTGGCCTGGCATTTAGTGGCCTCAACTGTGTATGTAAAAAGACTTTTCCACAGTGGCCGTCTTTTATTTCATTTCAATATCCAATTTCCTCAAACTTTTTTTTAGACGTTTTTATTTTTTTATGGCTCTGTGTTCCTTTTGAAGAATCGATGTTAGTTTCCTTCGCAGCTTCTAAATAAGCACGGCAGTTTATACCATCATCTTTACTGAATCCTGTTTTGGCCAGAGGGTGTCTCTTAAACCTGCAGACAGTTTGGTTCAAATGTGATCAACGTTACTGTGATAGGCTCTCTGGTTTGCTTGCCCTGTTTGCTGCTCTGAGGTCTGTCTGCAGGGTCTGATTCTGAAGACAGGACAGTTAATGCTGTAGGACAAACCTGGGCCCAGTGTGACCAACATATATAAGGCCAGAACAGTGATTAGCCTGGCGAGACCTCCTCTCCATGCAAAGATTGATGTTGTGTTGTCTTTTTATCTTTTGTCCTGCAACGCAACTCTCATGCCGCACATTTAAACTCCTCTAGTCCCTATACAACTAAAATTACTTTCAGCCTTCGTAATTGTGAACATACAGACGACTTCAAGTCCGGTAAATAAACATAGACATGGTTAAATTGTTTTAAACATCATGTACATCACCAACTCATTCAGATGCAAATGCAGCAGAATGTAAATCAAGATGCAAATGCTTTAATGAAAGTAAGATAAACATAAAGTGGGGATAATTGTGTCCATAGCATGTGTTAAAACCATTATATTACCAATATTATTGATCACGTTGATTGTACTTATTATTTTTCTGCACATAGGTATTCTGTGTTTGTGGAATAAGATGTCTGGTGTCGACCATACAGTCTATAATCTACAGGAGGTAGTAAGGAGTGGAAACACATGACAAAATGAGAAATTACACAAGATCTCCATGGCCTTTTAATAATTTTTTTTTTTTTTTTTCCAGTGAGCAAGTGTCTCTTAAATTCCACTCTACACATGGATGGAGCCAATCCAGTCTCATAATAAAATATGAATTATATCCAACCCTTTAAGGATGTCCCCTTTGTCACATAAATTATTGGTTTAAAGGGATGTGTGGCGATCGGTATGTATGATGTGCACACACTACGTTACTGTATAGTCATGATATAGTGACATGGATAGTGGAGGTATTTATCATCACCATCACTGGAGCAATTGTAACGTATAGTGTTGCTTATTATCAATTTTAAAAAAAGAAGATGAAATTTCACACCATCGCACAAACCTGCATGTTAGATTAGAGGGTTTCATTTCCATAAGATGGCAGCTTCGATGCAGGTCATTGGCAGATTATATCACAGCTGACAGCACAGAGTGACCTTGCTTGTTTTGATTCTTCTGTTCTTACATATAATGTAGTGACACTGGACTGGAAAGCCTGTCCACAGAAATTCACTTTCATTGCCAGTTCATCTTCCCATGTCACATGGCATGTATGAATATGCAACACTTTGATTAGACAGCAACATGCCCTACACAGTTTACAAGAAACCGTTTGATATTTAAGTGGGATTGTGGTGGTATCATGCCCTGAAAGCTTCGGCTTATTTTTCTAATATATTTAAAGTCAAAACGTGAAAGAGCACCAATATGTATAGCAGCAGTGACTACTGAGCTCTGCTGCAGTTCAAACATCAATATTGAATGTGTCTTAATCCTTACTGTCTCAAGTATGCCCATGGGTGGATCTCATATTAATGTCTTTGGTTTTGAACAGGTACTTAGCATTAGCCATTAAAAATAGATCAGTTTCCAAAAGGTAAAAAAAGAAATACTCATGTGCATCCAGTGTGCTTTTACCTCATGTAAGGCAATAATGATAATGATAAGAATGCAGAAGAATGCTCTCCGGACATCTAAATGCCAAGCTTAGAAGGTGTTGACTTGGGCAAAATGCCATTGCTCTCAATTGACTCTGTGAATGGAGTCTTTGTCTATTTTTTCGAAAACCTATTATCTATTTTAACATGAGAAAGGCCAAAGAAGGAGGAGAATACAAAAGGACAATATAAAGTGTCACAAGGCTCATTTCTGTATGATTACTTGCATTTTACTCACACATTGCAGCAGCCATGATGCTCTCAGGTGGTCTGTATCCCTAGTGCTGGCTCTGGCCCAAGGTGATGCCCTAGGCAACATGTGAACCCACTCATAGTTTTACAGTAGGTTGACTGGCAAGTGAGTGGCACTGTATTCAAATATCTCAACAACTGCAACTTTTTAATTCATATTATTGGTGTTTTTGCATTTTTTTTCCCTTTTTTGTAGTGTGTTGTGAAACGTCCTGTGCAACTCTCTCAACCACACTAGGCTTAGGGCTGATTGCAGGCTCATCGTCTTGATGATGTCAGGTCAAGGATTGTTTACCACTTGAAGCTACCTTTCTTTCCCTCAGCCACATCCCAACTCTGAAAACAGTGATTGTTTTGCTTGCACTCCTGTGTTCTTTCAGATGAGATGAGCGAGAAAACGTAGCAAACAAATAAATAGCTCTACATGCAGAGGAGTGCATGTGCTAACACTCCCACATAATGTGGTAACATGGTGTTTGAAGTAGGACTTCAATTGGACACCCCTGAACAATGTGCAACTCAGTATCCCACACAACACATTCCTGCTCCCTCAGATCGGCATTCAAACATTCTCCCATGTGGCCAAAGCTTGGAAGGAACGTAGAACAGTGATGTATCTATACAGAGAGGGTCAAAGCTAACCATTTGGTTGTCAAAACAGGGTGATATCAGAGAGTTTAATCCCCTAGTATATGTAAAGCCTTGGGATCAATTCTGAGTTCTCTGATTTTTTACAGTTTTTTTTTTCCAATTATAATTGACTCAACCATTATTGTCATTTTATTTTGAAGTGAGTCATGTTACAAAAATGAATTTGCTCTGGCAATTCAGTGATTTCCACTTAAGTAAATGCAGAACAGAAATAAGGTTTATGCCCACTCATATCTCCATTAGATTCCGCTTTGCAATAATACGACACATCTTTTTTACATACACGCATTATGACATACATGACAGATTTTTTTTTCCTGTCTACATGAACTCAAGACAAAATAGTTTTCCCGCTTTATATCTGCAATGTCAACAATAACGACAATAACTGTCTTGTTGCATGTGGTGACACTGTAAAATAAGGGTGCCTAAGGTTTGCTGCTTTTTATCTGCGGTTTTGGAATCAGGACAGAAACTAGCATTAAAAAGTTGAGACACACGTTCCCATCCCATTAACCTGACCAGTGCATGTGGTTGTACCAGCTGTTTTATGTGTATAGTCGTAGATGATTTGTAATACATATATTTTTGTGTATTATTTGTGACTAATGAGTATATTGGGTAATATCCCCATAAGAACAAAATAAACAAAAGTGGATGTGTATAGGTCCTCACACAGAGAGGACTCAGTGTGTCTGTGTGAGAGCATGTGTATGTGTGGGTGAGAGAGGCTGAGACTGAGAGGCAGAGAGTGATGCAGGTCATTGAAATGTAGACAAGCATTCAGCCAGATGCTGCAGAAATCAATCCTAGTGTAACAGATGGCAAGATCACTAGGAGCATGATTCTCTCACCTCTTTGTGCTGCACTACCCCATGGGACATTGAAGAAGCCTGTCTTCTATAATGAGTGTAGCCTATAGTAGCTCACACACATAATTTTTGCAGATGCTTTCACACCTTGAGATGAGATTTTTGTTTTGATATGCGAAGATTTTGGGGAAATACTCCAGCATTCAGTGAGATGTTTGGCCTGAAGGGGGTAAACAACCATAAAAGAAGAATGAAATGTTCAAACTCTAACAGCACTGTGGTGAACCACAATGCTTTGATTTTTCTTCAGAGGAATTGTACATGTCTTGGAAAAGATGAAGTTTCCCTATTCACATTTTATGGGTTTAATTGTACAAAGTTTGTATTTGTACTCAACTATTTACAAAATTATTATGGCTCTTATTAAAAAGTGGTTTTGCCATCACCAGTTACATCCTTCCTGAATTACGTTATGGATGTGCTGAATCCTGGTGAAAAGAAGGTCTGATATATTCAGAAAATTTTTTTTTTTTTTTTTAGTTGAATGAAAAAATATTCACAGGGTAGCCTTTTCCTAGCAGCTTACTGATTTTCATATTGACTCAATCTGTAACTGAGCCAAGATTGGGTCTGGTTTCCCCCCTCTGTGCAAACCTTTGCTTAAATTGATCATTTCCCATTCTAATGCAGACAGTTGCACAAATGTATCCTCAGAAACACATCTGTTTCTCTCTCTCTCACACACACACATACTTGCAAGACATGGACCTTTATAGTGTTTTTCTCAGCTCAACTCACCTCTACCCCACTCTATTCACTTACCAGGTACTTCTTTTTCCATCACAGATAATACCTCCTCAATGCAGGGGCTATCGTGGTGTCATCTTCACCATGAAAACACGTAAACAATGGAGGATATCAAAGGGATACCAAACAGAGAATCATCTGAGCACACTTGACCACAGTGTGAACAGTGTGAATGGTGAACAGGTTGTGATACTAAATATATCATACAAAATCCATAATGTAACAGGATACACTGATCAGCGTGCCCTCCTTTGGCTATTTAAAAATTGTGAATTTGTTTAGAACAAGTTTGTCTCAGGCAGTGAAGATGCAATACTTACGATTTTCTCTCTGACCATTCGTTCAGTAGCATGAAGTTTTTTCACATCACCTTTAGTTATCACCTCAGCTTGTTGGGGACTTTGATAATATAAAACGGATACCATCCACAATATTTTCCCAATGAAAAAAAACAAAGGAGGTGAGCAGAGTTGAGTCAAGTTGAGCTGGTGTGAAGCAGTGGAAGGGGACATTTAGTGGTTGTTATAAAGCCTGAGTGGCAGTCAGGGCTGTTGGACAGGCCACTTGGCCTAGACACTGAGCTCTCATTATCAGAGCCCTCTGTCCCATCCTTGGCACAGCTTTTGATTTTGTCAAAATCTAATACACAGTGGGACACCTTGCCAAGGATTTTATTTTTTTTTATGAATGAGCTTTCCTACTCATAATGATGAATTGGATTTTAATTGCCAAACGTTGGTATTGTTAATGACAATATAATATATCATGGAGGGTTCCAGCCCGCACACATTTTTTTCTGCAGATGCCACAGCAACAGCATTGTATTTGATTTGAACTCTTATTCTCCTGCTGTGTATGGTCTTTTCTATGTGACATAAAGTCCCGGAGAGAATATAACACCATCCATCCAATGGCTTTGTTCTTCAGACAAAAGAAAGTGTCTTGTAGGGAACTGTTATGTCAAGTTACTCCTCATTTTTTTCTGCACAGTGATATCTAATAAAGGGGCTGCAGCTGCTGTGAATTCCCCTGTTGCCTCCTACGCTACAATGCAACTGTACAGTACCTCTGGGGGAAAAGACGTTGGTAGACAAAGCAAGTTCACCCTGGAGAGTTTAGGAATAGGAAAAAAGAGAGATATATGTGCAAGCCGCCACACTGATACACACACTAACACACATTGAGACATAAACCCTACTTAAACACTATCTACAAAGAAACATTGTTGCATAATGGTAAAGATACATGCTTTTTACACATGGCTACCTCTTATTGCAGACAGGGGACAGGGAGATTAAATCAGCAGCTTGTTCTCAATTAAAATGTAGAGCACAGCATGCGTCAACCTTCTGTCTGCTTTTCTGGCACAGCCATGCTTTATATGTTCTCTGCTTTTCACCCTACTGAGTTCCTTCTTTGGTCTTATTATAAACAAATTACTTGACTTACACTGCACAAGTGGTTAATCAAGAGCACTAATGGGCAATAGTTATCAGTCATGTTGCAGCAGCTTATATTTAAAATACATCCATTAAAATGATGATCTAATTTGCATATTTGCAATTTACAAAATATCCCTCATATTAGCTACCCTGACATGGTCATTCTTGCAAAAATTAAACTGCTATAACCTGAAACACAGTTTGCAGTAACAAGGAATCATGTGGTTTAATGCTTCCACAACTATCTATACCCGGGGGACGGCGGCACGCCTCCTCCTACAATATTTTGGCCCCCTTGTTCACTAGAACTGCAGTCAGTGTCACATATCTCATTTCACCTAATGATTTCTGGTTCTTCACTGACAAGCTTCATAAATTACTGGATTAAGTCATTAGAAATGATTTATTATATGATGACAAATACTGTGTGGTAAAATACTCAATGCACCAAATTCCCAACAAAGTGACTGCTCCTGCCTGAACATCTGCTTCTGGTCTTATGGGATCTTTATGGCAACATACCCTGGGAAGACAGTATGATCACGGCAAATAACACCAGAAATAAACCATCGACCAGGAGTCATTTTAACCAACTAGTCCCACAGCCATTCATTCATTCATAATCCTGAGTCAGTGCAAGGTTTGGTAACAATGGCTTCTAAGGAATGGATTTTTAAAATCAGAAGGATCTTCGGTCTACTGGGATACTGACACAGGATTTCATTAAAAGAATCAACATTAAATTCCTTCTTGCCAAAGCACAGACCTAAAATTAAAGCAGGGCAAGAATAGTGACATATCCTGAGATGAGGGATAGAGATCCCTTAGTGGTGGAAGCTGTGAGGAGGTGTAGAAGTGAGGCAAAAAGAAGTAGAGGCAGAGATCTGCAGTGTGTAGGTGGCACCCACACAGCTCAGCTTGGCTTAACTGGCCCTGCATTAGCTAGAAGGCTAGGGCCTGTTTGTCTGAAATCTCCTAGGAAGGGACAAATCAAAGGCAGGGCAAGGGGCCACAATACAGCTTACGCACTTTCTGAGGCAGCACCACACATGTACATTTATGCGGGAAACACAAAGAAACACAGAGCACACTTGCTCCCTTGGCTCCTATTGATTGCTTTCTATATCTCTCTTCTTTTCCTTCAGTTTCAGAATCCCCACAATAAAGCCCTGTCTTCACTGGCAAAGCATTCAGCATTTGGAAAAGTCAACTCCAGCCTACAGCCAACTTTTGAGCACAATAAGCAAGAAAACACAGTGTATAGCCTCTTATAACAAAAGCGTGTTTAAATGTAGAACATATGGGTTTTGTGTAAATTGTAGTTAGTATGGATGGATGATGGTCAAACTTGTATTCTTGGGGGGAAAAAGGCCAATAGTCCAATAGACATGTGCCAAATTGTGATCAGATCAACTATCAGTTTGTTTTTTTCTCTTCCAATATGAAGCAAAGGTGAGGATGATCACTGTTAATCAGTCCCTTAATTTAAGCAATGTGATAATGCTTCCTTTTCCATCTGCCAATCCTGGCAAGTGCTCTGTGCAATCTGACAGTACCCTACATCTTCACTCTCCATCTTTCTCCATATGCCTCCTCACCCAAGCTTTGTGTGTGTCTACCAGGTCCATGAGCCATGCAGGACCTGGCGCTGTTCTCCACACAGATCTCTATTTTTGCTGCATCTCTGAAGCATTGAATTCTCTGGTCATCCACTCCTTTTCCATTTTCTGACTTTGTCTTTGCGCATATATATCAGAACCAGATTTTCAGTTTGTAATTTAAAAAAAAAAAAAAAGGGAGAGGGAGAGCGCATAAGAGCTGGGGACAAATTTTTTGAAACTGTTCAAGAAATTATATTTTGGTCAGACATCCTGTGTCTTTAGAGATTATCTTACTTTTTCATCAAGCATTTCAACATGTCCAATACTTTATGGATGGGTACTTTTGGCTTTCTTTACAATGGGCATCGTAGCCTCCCAGAGCTGCTAGCACAGCTCTAGACTCTTGTTAATCAAAGAGCCGATTCAGCCTCCTGGGGAAGCCATTGCGTTCGTCACATATTATCATGTCACAACTTTGACACGTCTTGCACCATGACACTCACTCCTCTTGTTGTCTTTTTGATCTTGACATAGATTAAACAAAATAGGTGACAACCAATGAGACGTGATTTTTATGACCTTCATTGAACTCTACTGGGGCGGTTGTTATTGCGTCATCTGCATGAACATTGGGATCTTCCTTTCCCTTTGTATGTGAAGACATGTTGATTGCTTCATTTGTTCATGGCCCTATGACGTCATACACACAGCTCTATGTTTTCTATGGTTCTTTGCCAGTCTTTTTATAATTGCTGTGAGCTAAATGTCATACTTTAACAGCCAGGTTTTAGGGTCAAGGTCTATGGGTATTGATTGTGGACAATGGCTCCAAGAGACTCAATGTGCAATTTGTAAAGGTTCTTGTCTCAAGAGGATTTTTTTATACCACGTGAGCAGTGTGCTGTTGTTTTTTGTCTATGTGAGCACGATTCTAAAATGTTACTGTTATTCATCTCTGATGTGTCTAATTTAAATTTGTTTTCTAGTGTGTGCGTGTGTGTGTGCGTGTGCGTGTGCGTGTGTTAACACCCACCTTTGTGTGTCACATGTAATGAGGCAGCATGCCTCCTTCATGACCCTCCCTCCCTTGTCACCTCCTCTAAAATCTGACAAACATTAGGCTGACAGGTAGTGACAAAACATGTCAAATTCTATGATTAATACTTCTCTTTCCCATCTTTCTCACTTTGTCCATCTAGCCTCTCATCAGTCTCTATCTTGTGTCGGGCTGGTGTGCACACATCTGTATTCATGTGCAGCATGTCTGTGGGTTTGAGTCCTCTCACTTAACTACTCCATAGGGATCTTAGAAATGCCCATCGGTCAAATATAATTGTTAGGACACAGGATGAAAGGCAAATTGACCCAAAGAGGAAAAGTCTGTTTTCCTTTACAAAAAAAGTGCCATGAACCCATCATTCAAACTGCATCCTCCTTCAGGATTCCATTCAGCACAGGAAACATGGAAAAAGACTCATTAACGTTGATATTGTATTGCATTTTTCATCATCTGTTTCTGAACTAAAGGTGGAATAACATGGATAACGTTGTTGCTTTGGTGCTGATAGAACAAAAGTGAATTTAAAATGAATAAATGATGTGGCATTAGCAGTTGCCTAGCAACTGCCTTTGCTTTCCAGTGTTTTTCCTGAGGAAATAATGTAACCTCCAATTACTTTAATGTTCAGAATTTTACCTCGGTAGCAGTGTCTCTAAGCTATACCATTTATGAAATCTTTTTGCATGGCAAAGGATATAGCTAATATACATGTGACCTTTTATTGTTTTGTGAATGAATTATCACTATGGAGCTTTAGAGGGTGCTAGAGTTATAGCATGGACAGATGGAAAAGCAAAAGACAAATCAATTACTTGTGCTGCAGCCCCACAAACATGTCTGATGCACAGACATGGTTTTCTCTCTGTATTGAGACAAGGGGATGAATACCAGCTTTGTATTCAAAGGCATGATGAAGAGCAATGTAAATATTATCGCCGCCTGTTGTGTATGTGCTCTCACTGTCTGATGCCATCAAATGCTCTGGCCAGCAGCCTCATAGAAAAAGGAAATTCATACATTCATGCTCTGACACCATAGTGTACAAACATATGCTGTACAGTATACTTGGTTCAGACAGTTGAGACAATACTTAGATGTGGTTAGATTGCAGCTCATTTTATTGTAAATAATGAAAGAACAAAAATAAAAATAAATGAATCCCCCTAATGCTGTTAGTCCCTATTACTGCATAAGAAAGCGATCCATACAACACCAGGACCCACTGATATAAGATAAGGGTTTGAACCAAACCAATACTAAGCTTCCATTTTCACTTAAGCTTACAGGGATGTTAAGGTCATGTAAACTGTTGTGTCATTGTCTGGGTCAATCCCTTGATTGACAGGGAAAGTTTAAGCACAACTATTATTTTCACCTCCATTTTTAACTGCTGCTGAGGTCTCCTTGCACACAACACTTAACCCTAAACTGAAGCAGTGAGAATTTTTTCCGCTATGATTTTGCGAAGCAGCTCATGAAGCCCGTCATTTTTGGCAAAATAGCCTGCATGCCCAGTAAACAGTCACGTTCCTCAGAAAGAGAGAAAAAAAAGCAGGTATTAGGGAACAGCATGAAAGCACTGTGTTGAGGCTTAGACGAGATTGTGAAAAGACTGCAAGAAAAAATACTGAACCATAAATCCGTCTTTTCAACAGCCCAGTATGGGACCATTGGTGTTGTTTTCTGTTGAGTGTGTTTGTGTATATTTATCAGCTTGTGTGTGTTCAGCTACCTCGTGTTTACAAGCTGTGGTCAAGATCAGCCTCCTGACTGGCACATGGCCATTGACCAGTGTTATCCTAACAGCTTAAAATGTCTTTATGAGTGTCTCTGTGCTGTTTGTAGGTGGGCAGCGGTGCCCAGTCACTGAATTTTACCTGTACTTATAGCCACTTAAACAAAGGGATTGGTAATAGATGATTTTTAAGGAAAGTTTAGTCACTTGAGCTGACACATTAATTGCAATCCCAACACTGATCATAGACAGTGTTTGTGATTCACAGGTGGAAGCATTAGGTTCTGTCAAGTCATATTAATTATGATATTGACTGATGTTGAGTTTCTTCCAAAATTATATCAATAATTGAAAAAACACTGCTGCACATGTACATATTTGTAATACTTTGTTACAAAATGGGCTGCGTCTAATGATTATTTTCACTCTCACGTATCAAGAACAGGCAGTATTGACGAAATAGTTTGTTGTCAGGTCAAGGGGATTTATTACCACCAAGCTTTATGGCCAAAATCCTGGCGAGATCAACTCCGCTTTTTCCTCTCAGCGCTGTTCACTCTTGCAGTGTGGTTTGGGTCAGTTCTGCTCCTGTTTTTGTGTGGCCAACAATATACTGAGTTTAGCTTTAGGTTAACAAAAACTAAATCATATCTTTCTCTCTCTTCTTAGCATCTGGCCTGTGACAAACTGATGTCAGATAAGATCTCTCCTTTTGAAATATGGCAACCAGTGAAAGCACAAATGACAACTGATGACCGTGGCAATCTTTTCATCTCTAGGTTATGATTTAAAATCTTTTTCTTAAACCATTTGATATTAAGTCTGGAAGATGTCAGAAAGCAGTTAGTTTGAAAATGCTTTTTTGCAGAGCCCAAGGTGATGTCTGCAACTTGCTTGTTTTTCCAGGGTAACAGCCTAAAACATTTTTGATTTGTAGTGATAAAATGGAGATTAAAGCTGCAAGTCCTCACAGTTTAGAAGTGTAAATTCTAAGGTTTTATACATTTTTCTTGGTAACTACTAAACTTCTATTTTACTAAATCACTTATTTGATCAACAGAAAAACTCAGAATTATTCTTCCAAAAACAGCTTTAGTGGTTACTTTGGCAATTATTCTTTACTGTAATAGAAACATCTATAGGGGATTGCAAAATAGAACAGAAGTTTATTTTCAGGAACATAAAGTGTCAGAGCCCTGACACAGACTTAGTTGGTAGCTGAGGCATCTCCAAGTGTCAAGACAATGCAACAGCTACCTCTCAAAATCCAGAAAAATCTGTGAGCTGCATGGATTGTGCACAACTGAATAAAAGATAACGTAGCTTGAAAGGAAGATTGAAACTGGATCAATTATATCATAGTGATCAATTCATTGACTATACAAGGTGCCAGACCTCCAAATGCTAACAGACAGACAGATTTTACAAGGACTTGGTTGACACACTACCACTGGACTAGTTACAAAGACTCCCAAACTAGACTTCTCGTTGACACAGCCCCGGCACCAGACCGGAGGCATCAACTCTTGCCAGGCTTTGGTTTGCCATTGTCCACTGTAGAGGGAAATCCAGCAAGAAATCAAGTAAGAGAGCACCAACACTGACTTCAAACCCCCGGAACTCATTTCAAAGCAGGTACAATTGGATGACTTTTAATGAAATGTATGATGATACTACCTTTGAACCTGGGAAAGCTCCTCACACCACTAGCATTCAGGCTAACCAAATCCCAAGAAACAGCCCAAAACCAGTGCTAGACTGCAGGTCAGGAGAAACGTGTGACACAGCACCTGATAAGCAACACATTCTACTCATTGGGGATCTATAACCAGCATATAAGAACAACTGAGACTGAAAATCTTAATTATGATGCTGATCAGTCAGGGAACAAACAAGTCATCCTGCTACTGGAGTGACTGTCAGTAACAACATTTCCAACTTTGGAAAAAGGGATCAACTCTTTCATTCGACTCCTTGGCCTGAATACATGGCTCTCGTTGGTGTGCCTCATCCACGGGATACAGTTTGTAATTTTAATATATATTTTGGAACTGTAAATATGTTTTAGGCATGATGGGGACTACCCACTAGCCTACAGTACTGTGCAAAAGTCTTAGGCCACCCTTAGATTTGTTGCTTTATCAATGCTATAATGATCATATATATAATTATTTCTCAGTCTTGCAATACAACCAGAAAATATAGGAAAAGTGTAGCAGTATTAAAAAAACAGAAAAAAAAAGACTAAAGTGGCAAGTAATTCAGTGTGACCTCCCCTGGCTCTTAAAGCTAAATGGAATGAACCATAATTAATATCATTGCTAAAACCTGTATTTTTCGACTATCTCATGTCAAAATGATGCTGTAAAAAAGGTACAATATACCAGGTTTGTGCAAGACATGCTCGAGCATGCACAAGTTGTATTAGTTTAACGGCCACTCTCAAAGGGAAATCAGCAAGGGCTCCATTTGGGTTTTAAGAGCCAGGTTCCTGCTATTGCTCAAGTGTAAGGGGAGGTCACAATAAATACATCCCACTTTACCCTTTAGAAGCTGTTTCTTCAGATTTTTTTTCTTTTTTTTAATCCTGCATATACATTTCCTGTATTTTCTAGTTGTATTCTAACAAAGAGACTGAGAAATAATTATATATTATCATTATAGCATTGATAAAACAACAAATCTAATGGTGGCCTAAGACTTTTGCACAGTACTGTACATCATGTTTTTGATGTGCCATACCCAAACAATAATGTGATGGACAGTGCACATGGGCAAACAGCCTGTACGTGTCCCTCCTCACCTTATCCTCTGCTCCCCATTGCCCAAGGCATTCAGAGGACGTGTCTCTACCAGTCAAGGACCCAATGACCAAACTCGCCAATTAAGAAGTTTGTCAAAGCTGCCATGCTGAACCGCAGTCAAGTTGATGAATTATTAAACAGCTATTACCACAGATATCAACAGGTATCCACCAGTGAGACAGACCCTAGCGTGCTTCCTTAAACATACTGGTGATCTTAAACAGCCCATAGCATGGTCAAACCAAACACATTGTAGTAAGCACATACGCATCTGGAACCTGTCTCGGTTCTTTAAACTATGTCAGTGTTCAGCCACGAGCCTCCTATTGTCACAGAATCCCCACAACTGAAACTAGCTGTTTTTAATGTGGGACCGTTGGCTTAGAAATCATTATTCTTCAAATATCTGATATAATAATGTCATAATTGGGAAGAATTTCAGTTGATTTTAGTTGAAATCTGGAAAGGAGGAGTGATTGCAGTGATTTTCTCTGTTGTGTATGTTTGTGTGTGAAGACACTGACCTGGAGTTATCGCTGTTCATCGTTACATTACATTGGCCACCAAGATATTCATCTCTATTTCTTCATGGATTCTCTGAGCTGGTTTCACCTCATATGATAGATTAATCCTGAATGGAGAACTGACCATTCATATCAATGATAGAAATGACTCCAGAGCTATGGAGCTTGTGAATTCACAGGATAGCTTTGAACTCACCCACCATATAAATGAATTTACCAGCACAGTAACATTATATACGTATTAATGACAACAGGGTTAAACACTGATAGTTTCAGTAATTAAATGACCTGTTTCTGGTCATCAATGTGTGGTTTCTGATTCAAATCTAAACTTCTAAATCAAAGTTTGCTAATATTAGGAGATCATTTGAACCATATGATTGACTTTAATGGGATGGTTGAAATCTTTAACAACACAATGTCATCTGCTCCCTGCTAAAGAGGTTGACTGACAGAATCTGCCCGTGGTTAAAAAAAAAAAGTATTATTATTGCAATTAAGAGCATCTGTCTGGTAGATGATATAATTGAGCAAAACTAGACTCACAGTTTATTGTAATATATACAAAGAGGCCATGACTGCCTAAAACAAAACAAAATCTTGCAAGAAAGTTACTTTTCTAAGATTATTACACAGAAAACCTCCAGCTCTAGAATATTATTCTCTACTATTGACCAACTACTCAAACACCCTTACAAAAGAAACAAATACTAGATATTGAAAAGATAGTTTCAGTGCAAATAAATGTCTTTCTTAAAGTAAACAATATCCTGTAGGAAGTTTTAGAAGTTAAACTCAATTTGAACTGTGTAGTTTAACTTTTAACCAGAACCAAGCAGAGAATCCAGTTTTATCTGATTTGCATTGACTTCCTGTAACATTTAGAATTGATTTTCACATCCTCCTTATATAGAAACCTTATATACAATATGGACAAGGATCAAGCTACATTGCTAACTCCCTTGATAATGATCTACATATATGAACACTGGGCACATCAGCTGCAAGTTTACTGAAGGTTCCCATTAGATGCTTGATATCATAAATTATGTGCTGTTCTCATGAGGGATTGCAATGGTGGATCACTACATAGTTGAGTTGGCATAGGTTTATCGCTGAATGGCCTTCATAATTCAACCTGTGTCCAGGGGAGCTGGGTATAAAATTACCTGCCCTACCAACTGGGCCATGGCCCCCCTCCACGATTTTAACAATTATATGTATTCTATAGTCATCTTTATGTTTATTTTCAGTTTTATTTTCCATTTATGTTACATTCATTATGATATGAATTATAATATTATGTATTCCTGTTTTTATGTTATGTGTGTGTGTGTGTGTGTGTGTGTGTGTGTATATATATATATATAAGCATTTTCAGCTACATTGTACGAAAAGGGTTTGACAAATAAAGTCAATTAATATTTTTATTATGATAATTATTAGGGTCTGAAAAATTCACTTTATTCAAAGAAATGAAATAAAATACTGTCTACATGCATGTGCTATATTTGGAACTATAATATAAAAATGCACTTCTTTGTGGAAACAAACTCAGGCACTGTCTGTTTGACTGTTTGATACCTCTTGCACAAGTCCTCTATAGCCCATAGGAGGCTGTTGGCCAGTGATGTTCTGTCAGTGTAGAGTGTCAAAGATGTTGTAGTTTCCTCTCTGGGCTGTTGTCGTTCTGCTAGGTCAGGCAGTGTGTCTTACATGACACCGCTATGCTGGGTGGGGGATGTGAACAAGAGGAGCAAAGAAGAGAGGAAGGGATTTAGGGGAATAAAAGACCTGAGTGAAGGGAGAGATGAGGTAAGGGTCGGGGTGAGGATAGAGGTGTGTAAAGGGAACAGGAGAGGAGAGGCATGAAGTAAGACGAGAGGGAGACAAATAAAAGAGGATAGGTGGCATGCTTTGATACTCTCCTGGTGCCTGGTGTATGCATGTATCAGTACTTCAGCTCCTCTTCAGCTTCCCTGACTGTTATTGGGTGATGAAACCCCAGTTGCAGTAAATGAAATTTAATCATAAAAAAAGTTTCCACGCAGACGAGGTGTGAAATTTTATAATAAGTCTTGGTGTGTGTATGTGTGTGTACATGTATAAGCGTGTGTGTTTTTGTGTACGTGCACTTGCATCTGTGTCTGCATGCTCATGAATGCACATACGCAAAAATGATATAATCTTGGGCTCAAATCAATAATAAAATGCAAAGTAGCTAGGGCTTTGCAGCTAAAAAGGTTAAGACATCACCATTGAAACCATTTACAGTCCTCCATTTCCTCTGTGTTTATCCATTTTTCATAACTTTATTGAATGGTTTGAATTTCACTTTATAGCAGTTCCTCTGACAGGCTTTAATTTCACACTGAGGAAATTGTCACTTGCAGGAAAAAAGGTTTTTTTTTGTGTGAGTAATTTTGGGTACTTGACACTTGAGCCTTACCAGCTGATAAAACAGTCTCACAACCTTGTGATCAGGGTTAAAACTGCAATTTATTACAATGGAGGTTAAAGAAATATCTAATGTATTATGTGATAATGGCTTGCTTAGTCTAGTCTGAGATTAAATGGCACAGTATTTTTGTCATGTTCAATCATGAGTAGGCCCAGTAAATGTGCATTTTCAACTCCCTAGAGCGGGATTCATTAAGATTTTCAAATATTTGCATTTTAAGCAGTGGCAATAGTGACAGTGACAATATTAATTTCTTAAAAACCCTGTTCATAATCTGCAAAATGTGTCTGAAATAATTACTGGGCCCTTCCCTCCTTTTTTTTTTCCAACAAACAGAAAAAATATTGGCTCATAGAATTAATGTTGATGACAGGCATATCCGGATTTCACCAGTGTCTGGAAGCTTACATGTGTCTGCTTAATTAAAAGTAATCTCTTTGCATATATTTACAGAAATTCATTACCATCAGTTATTCCATCAAAAATGAGTAAACTACCGGTCAGTTGCATCTGAAACATTTTATTTGGAAAATATGAACATCTGCACTTGCCTGGTAGTTCTGTCATAATTTTAGATTTTTTTTAACACTTCATAAACAGGTAAAGCACTGATAAGTGTAGGCAGGATTAAACCTCTTCATCCTGCCTTGTAGGATTAAATTCCCTAATCCTTCCTTGCATTATCAATGGCCCTTAATCAAGATATGCGCTTGATGAGTGCAAGTTAAATCTTATTTCATATTGGCCCATTGTCGTGCCCCATGTAATGCAGAAAAATATTTTTAATGATTAAATGCATTTTAAGTCATAAAATGTAACTTCAGAGTCAAGTACAAAAATACTTGAACAATTTCATGTCTTACAATTTTGTTACCAGTTCAAAGGGGGACTTTTTTTAGATATCATCTACACAAAGCAAAACTAAAAATCACAAACACAGAGGCCATCACCCATGAGAACACTCAGTAGTGTAATTGTTGTACAGGACTGTTGTTTTGAGTTGGGAGCTCATCTTCATTTCAGTCTACACCTATGGTTATGAGGTTTAAGTGGTGACTGAATAAATAAAAATACAAGTTACAGTTTCATGGAACATTTTATGGCAATGCTTCATGTAACTTCATGTTAATCAGAATAAACCGGCACATGTCAAAGAACGGCTAAAACCACTAAAATAATATAATATAAAATAATGAAAACATTTTACTTTGTTTGCACAGTGCTTCAGAATACTGTCTTTTGCTTACTTGCCAACTTAAGTAAAATAAATTCCCTCTGGGTACATGAACCACTCTCCTCCGTTGTTTGACATTTAAAAACACTCTACACCCTCTTTCCATGTGATGTATCTTTCTCAGGGGAGCCATCTTGAAAAGGTGATGTTTGCCGGTTTCAGGAGAGAATTGTGTTGCTTTCAGCTCAGATACATTGCTGTCCACAAGGACATATGTACCAACTGGAATTTCATATTCATGCTAAGAATCCTAATCCAATAAAACCATATTTCAGAAAAGAAAAAAACTGAATCGGATTTCTCTCTGAGAAATGTGTGGCTAGACTGGCCTTGATTTACAGCTGCTCTCTTGGGTTAAAGAGAATATGACCTGGCATTTTACCTACATAATGAAAACCATAGCATGGTTTGCATGAATATTGTTACTGTGGAAAAGATGAATGTGGAGAGGGAGTGCTACTGTAGAGCTAAGTGCCTCATCATCATTTTTTTGACAAAGGGCCAGGATTAGGTTGTAGAGAGAGATTGTACTTTCCATGTTAATGATCTTGTTCGCCTGAAGTGCATGTGTACTGTGAGACCGTGGTGCGCGCAGATGTTTCTCTTGCATCTATAAACAATTGCTTCAGGCATAACAGTGCACATTTGTTTGCTTCCTTCTATCTTTCTCCATCTCACCATGGAATGCAGAATGGATGTGCTGTTTTTCTCAACTTAGTTTGGAGATTTGGGACAAATATATTGGACAGCACTCTCCGTTGCCATCATCAAAACGCCAGGAGAAATAGACAGATCGGGGGCGTTAGCCAAGTGGTTAGGGCACATACCACGTGGGTGCAACTGTTTTGAGCTGGGGCTCCCGTTTCAATTCCTGGTTGGCCGAACTCTTTATTGCTTTCCCAATTCCTGGCTCTCTTAAAATAATTAATTAAAAAAAAAAATAGAATAGAATAGAATAGAATACAAAATGAAAATAAAAAATGAAAAAATTGAATAGGCAGACAGGGTCTCCTCCCAGTTGGAATTGCAAGGATGTATCCTAAGCAGATGTCTATAACCACCTCAACTGCCTCCATTCGATTTGAAGGAGCAGCTAGTCTACTTCAAACTCTTCAAGGATGTCCAAGCGCCTCACCCTGTCTCTATGTTATGGCCAATCCATGATGAGCTCAGCAGTCCAGGAGACTGAACATCCCATAAACCAGGAATTGCCTCTGAGGCCTATACATAATATCTCTTTATTGTCTTTTATGTGCATCCCTTGTTTCCTACTTTGCCTTCTTATGTGAAAGACACTACTATCATGATCAGCTATTAATTTCTATGTATAGTTTGTCAATGATCTGCCTCTAATTGTATTGCATTGTTATTGTATTTGCCCTGGTGAGTTCTTAAGCACAAGTAGCAGCAACAGTGGATGTGAGACACAGCTCATGCAGGCAGTTAAGGTACTTTAAAACGTTTTGTACCATGGTAGTGCAATTTTTTATGAAAAATAATCCTATTTCTCACTTAATAACTTAAATTCTAAACATCATATATTTACAGATTCAGGGTGACTTGCACTGTGTGATGATAACATTAGAAGTTGGGTTAGGGTTTATTAAAATCCATAAATTGATTTAGGAATCATTGAAAAAACGTTTCCTTAAAGGCTCCTAAAACATTTTTCATTTTGAATGTATAAAAGTAATCTATTGATAGTTGTCTGCACATCTATAGGTCTGCTGTAGAGATACAGGCAGCAGCACCTAATGGCCCACTCCCTGAATAATTTATCAACCATGTAAATTGCCTAGAATCAGGTCTTAATCAGGGCAGTGGGATCAAATTAACTAAAATTCACTTGTACCCATTTATATCATCAGTCTTACCAAAGTCCTTGCTAAACTGACAACAAGGAGCTGATATAAGATTTTGACCCTGAAAACGATTTGCAGATTGTTCACTCAGGTGGAGACAGCAAATAGCCTCACACATACATGAGGCTAGAGCCACTGCCACTCTCCTTGCTGCTGTGTCACTGCTCACTTTTTGAAAGTGTTTTAGAGATTCAATTATAATGGGTCACCTGTCTGAGCTAGACTGTGTAGACAAGCTCACCTAAATGTGGATGGCCATGAAGGTTCAGCTGTGGAAGAGCTGGTAGAAAGCTGGAGCTGCCTATCATAGCTCTTGACAATCTCTGTCTCTTGACAGGATCTGCACAGGTTTTTCTGTGTGTGTGTGAGTTTTGATTCGGAGGTGCATGTGAAGGTTGGGTAATATGAACCAGACATCATATCTCTGTATTTTTAAGCTGTGACGGTATACAATTTATATTTTGCTATTTCAAAACATGTGAAAGAAAAACCCTATAGAATATATAGCCTGTATTAAATGAAAACAGGCATATCTCCAAGAATGCTCCTTTAGTGGTTTTCAACAACAGTTACAGAGTTATTAAAGTACAATTACAGGGTTGTCTTTTCTACTTAACAAAAGACACAAGCTGTCCAAACAAGAAACAGTATATATATATTTTCTTTTACAAATCAGCCTTTCAGAGTTTCTTACAGGTTGAAATTTTGCTTGTGTTCGTGGGAGGCATGGCATGTGACTGATGTGCATGCAGAGACTCATGCAGTTTAGAGGAGGAAAGTGAAGTTGATGTCATTTTGTATAGCTACAATTTACAGATGCCCCCTAAACTGGGCTGGAGCTGTGTTTCAGAATTTGTGAGTGAGTGGGGCTGGGAGAGGGAGAGTGGGGGTGGGATTGCACGAATAGTGTGGAGAGGAGGAGATGCAAATACTGCCATGGATATATTGAAAAAAACAAGTTAATGCAACATCAACGTATATTGATACAAACAGTATTGTCTCAACTTTGATTGAAAATGCATTGATATACCTTAAAAAGTCGATATAGCCCAGTGTGTGCATGATGGCAAAATCTCTCTGTCATCACTAAGGTTAGGCAATCTTCACTTCCTTTCTCCAGCTATATACCCCACTATTACCCTTTACCTTCCTCCTCTTTCATTCCCTTTAACACGCCTTTATCATCAGCTCCACTCCACTCCTTTTTGTCTTTCCTTTATCCAAGCCTTTCCACCTCTTTCCTTCATCCAAGCCTTCCTACCTCCTTGCTTCATTTCATCCAAGCCTTCCTACACACACAGCCTCGGACTCCCACTGATCCATCTGATCTCTTCACAAGTCTCATTTACACACTCCACAGTCTTCTCACCCCTCAACCACCTCTTTGTTCATCCACCTTGCTTCTCAACTTCTCAGCTTGAACCCTGCTCAGCCCCACGGTATTTCCCCACACTTAGACCCTAACCCCATCAGTGCTGATTCATCAAAATGCCTCTGTCCTGCAGTTGCACACCCACCAGCAACTGCACTACATATGAAACAGACATGACCTTTCTTACTTTTTTAACAAGCAGTTGTAGCACGTATGCATGTAGATGTAAGCATGAATTGTTTCAGAGATCGAGGTAGGACATGTAGGTGTCAGAGCAGCGCAGGCAACAGTGCTTCCTATTTAATCCACAGTCATATTTATTCTCTGTTAAGACCTTTTCACAAGAACATTTACCCTTTCCAAGTTGTAATAAGAGGCATACAGGGAAATGCAAATTAGTGAAGTAAAACTGCTTGAAACGCATAATATCCATTTTCAGGCCAAGTGCAGGCAATTTTTTCATAAAATGTAATCTTTACAATCACTACACAACCATCCTGATGAAATTACAAAAAGAGAAAAAAACTATATTGAAATCTAAAATTAATTTGGCTGGATTCAGTTAAAAATAAATATACACAAACCCAACCCACATGTCCACATTTTTCATTGAGTTTTTGTGTGTGTACACATGGGTTGGAAAGTTTTGCATATATTTGTTTTAACCTGCAACCAAATTAATTTGAGATTTCACTCTCACTTGGATATGTTCATGCACCATTGGAGTTTTTACAATGCGTGCCACTGGCAATGGTTTCTAATGTGAAGGCAGCTTGAGTATACAGCCATGGATGATTCTCTGTTGTTTGCATGTCACTGGACTAGCACGAGTATAACGACTGGAATAAATTTGGTGAAGATCCCCATACCATTTCCAATTAATGGAAATAATCTATTCACAGGACTGGATCAAGGTTACATGCCTTTGCCTTTGTATTGTATATCATAACGTGTATATTGCAATTTTTTCTAGCAGTTATATTCCAAGGTCAGAGCATAACACAGTGAATAGTCATAAAAGATGAAATGACGGAGGGTCCTGATTATTGTTATCAGTAGTCCTTCAGTATGCCCTCCTTTGTGACAACAGACTTCCAATGTGTTTTTGTCCCTCAAATAGAACTATATATCTCTTAAAATATTTGAAACTGAGACAACATTGAAATTCTCTCTTCTTGTCTCTTCTCTTCTCCTCTCCATTCCTCTCTTCTCCCCTCCTCTCCCCCTTTTTGTTCCTTTCTTTCTTTTCTTTGGGGCTGCACCAACAACACTACCATGGCCCAGCATCATTGACTCTAGCATACAGAGAGCAGTAATTAAGCAGACTAATCTTGTTTCAGCAACAATAAACTATAGCAACCACAGATCCCATATCCTCATGAAATGCGTCACTGTGAAAAGTATTTTCACCAGAGGCTTCGCAGAGGATCAGTACACGTTAGCTACACAAAGATAATGTACATAGCCTCTAGAATCTATTCCTCTAAACCATGTAGATGCATACTTCATTAATCAGAAAATGAATCTTCCTGGTGGTTAAACTGTGTGATAAGAGGGCTAAAACTGAAGTTGTATACATTACACTGTGTATATCTATTTATGCATAAATGTGTAGATTCTAGATATTTAAATGCAGTTTTCAAAGTAATAATTATGCCGCCGACAGACAACAGGTCAGAAAACCCATTATCTGTCTTTCACCTTCTACGTAGATTGAAAGAAAGAGAGGACACTGTTGCAGAAAGAGTTTTAAATTCTTAAGTTGTCTTTTCGTAATTTTAAGTGGCACTTACAGCCCTTCCACCATCATGTCTTCTTACCAATGTCGCCTGATTTAGCCATCTTGTCAGGACTCTGTACTTGAACAAAATGTGCTTGACTATCTGGTCAGGGCAATTTACCCCTCATATTACAGAGATATGGTGACATCACACAGCACCACTCATAACTCCTGCAGAGTTCCCATCAGCCATAGTAACTGAAGTATAGACAAGTTTTACTTGGTTATAAATAAATGCTATTGTTTAGCAGTTAAAACAGAAACACTAATAATCTGGTTCTAATAAGGTTAAAAATGTTAACTAGTTGGAAAGCCACAAAGGATCAAAATCCATTCTCAGTGAATGTGCGGCATAAGTTTCAGGGGTCCACATCACATACGGTACAGTGGTGCCAGCAATGGACCAAGATTGGCTCCAAGCGAGTTGCGATGTCACAAAATCGTGCTCCTAAGTGCACTAATCTGATTTAAGGTGAAAAAGAACAGCGAAAATAGCTTCTGCACAGACATCATACATATGTCACAGTGACATAAAAAAAGCAAAATGCATCTTTGAGTGGATTTAATTAGTTTCATATCTAATTTAAATAATATTTGAGAGAAATCCCACCCAGTGTGTATTCTCATGAGTCCTCACGTAGGAGTGAGAACTAAAAGACAAAGAGAGGAAGAAAGACAAGAAGTGAAAGCCCTCCTAAAGCCTAAAAGCTCTGTTTTCCTCTGCGGGCACAATGTCTAACCTCCCAGACTGTGCGTTATGAATAACTATTGAATGCAATTCTGCACACTGTCTATTTTACTGTAGGAATGGTAATCATATCTAGGTTACACTGGAGATCACGGAAAACAAGAAGCCCATGCTGATACGCTTTATCTTGCCTCTTTTCTCTGCCATAATATACTGCTTTAATTGGTGTGCTCTGGAGGCAGCATGAAGACAAGCAAAATACCTTTCAAGTTACAATTAATTTCACAAGGTTGTTGATTGTCTTCTGTTTTTCCATTTTGCTTTCATCTATTTCTAAACTTCTGTCTTTTCTTTTAAATCAGATTTTGTTTTACTTACACCCAGCATCCATCCTTCTCCCATCTAATACTATTTGTAATGTCGACGTCAACTGGCATCTGTTTTAGTGGCTGAATTGCGTGAACACTTGTATACTCCGTAAAGACAGGAATGGAGCAAGTGGCAAATCAAGCATGACAGCATTGGTTGTATGTTCAAATACTTAAACTAATAAGTTCACTTTTCCTGACATGTGACCTCTTGGCAGCCGTGCAAATGATAATAGAAGTAGTCTGATGTTGTTGTACTTCCACAGAAACTCTCAGGATGGAGGTCATAGCGAATGCCAGGACACAAAGCTTGCATTTCCTGACAAATGTATGTCTTATCTTGTTTACCAACAGTCAAACTTGGTTTCTATAAACCACAAAAGCCTGATTTTATTCATGGCTCCCTTCCCTCCCAATTTTTAGATGCCTTAATAAAACAACTGTAGAGTCGAAAACTGCTAAGACTTGATTTGTGAATGATATGGGTCACATGTTTTTTTTTTTTTTTTTTAGGTAACCAGATGTTTTTGAGGACTTTGTGTTATTGCTCTCTAAACTGTGTTCCCACCCTTTCTTTCTGTGCTTGATTTGCTTCTCCACAAATTGGAAAATGGCATAAAAAAGTTGAGAAGATATTACTGTCGGATAAAAAAATCTATTCACATCAGCATTGATCTGGACGGAAAGCAACCAAGCTGTAAATCAGTGGTGCTTCTACTAAAACTGCTCCACCATGGCATTTTGATTAAAGAGAAACATGTTTAATAACTGGCTGTGGAAACAGAAACTGGTCTGACCATAGGAAGTGAATTAATTTGTCAAGATGGTAACATGATTCTTTTCTTGTTTTTGTGTATTGTGTAGCCCTGTGCACTTTACTTTATCCTTTTGGTTAATGTGTTTTGCACCTTCAGGCCATATTTGTTTATAACTGTCACTGTATTGAACTGTATTTTAGTTGAACAGCTATTTCCATCTAACACATGTTGCTTTTCTTATCCAAGTCACGCCTGACCAAGATCTCAGCCGACTTTGGAAAGCAGATAGAATAAGAGGATTTTCAGATTAATTTAAAGTAGAAACATTTACATTCGCATTTTCTTGTTTATGTAAGTGATAACTGTAATTATATACTCAAAGTTTATTCCAGTCTCATTTAGGAAATGTATAGTTTCTTCAATAGAATTTGACTGTTGTTTTTAATGAATTCTTTCTTTCACTAGTACTTTTTTATTTCGCCATAAAAATGTTCTTGATTGACTTATTGACACAAACCCCTGTCCCCTCACCCTTCAACCAAACACATGCCCTTAGCCTTAGCCATATAACCATAACTTACCAATCTGCACCGATGAAGCAACATTATTTTTCTTGTAAAAAAAACAATTGATTTTCAATCTGTTCTTCAACTTTTGTTGTGTTACTCTGATTGTTAGTTTCTTTAAAAGGCAGGGGGCTTATATTGTGACTGGCAGAGGAAATGACTATCCAATTATTTTCCACTTCACCAAACCGTTGTTGTTTTATCTTGTGAATATATGTAAAGAAAAACAAGTGTGCTTATAGGACCTTGTTGTCCTGGTGCACACTAACTCAAGCTACATTCTTGTTGTTGCAAATAGGGAGCACAGTGATTTCTATCTGAAGCAGCCCTCAGAACCACTTGCACTGCTTTAGTATGTGAATCAAACATTGGCTTTCACATAGTCTTTATTGATGTGTACAGCGTTCTTGAATAATTTCAGAGTTGGTTGGGTTTGGGAGAGATACTGAGCTGCTGAAGTACTGTTTGCTGTCTCGGCTCCATTATCCACCACCCTGCAGGTACAAGCCATTTCTCTTACCACCCGTGCACTGCCATAGAGGGAGGTTAAATCTGTGATTGTTTTTTAGCCAGGCTTCCATGATGGATGACTAGCATGGCTGGTTAATATGATGCCTACACACCATAGCTACAGTACCTTGAAGAACCATGTGCGGATACGCCGCGCTTACTGCCTGGGCTGGTTTCTATCTTCCATTCAGCTAAGTGATGGGTGGCGTTCTGAGTGGGTTCATTTTAATGTTGGACATTCAATTGACTGATATTGTAAAAGACAAGTAACCTATATTTGTGTATATAGTCACAAAACATGTCTACATCTGGAATGTGTCAGATAATGGCTGTTAAGGCAGATTCAGCTGAACTGGCTCCAACAGCCTTTGCTGATAGCTCATATTCCTTGGAGGTGTTGTTCTATTCTGCTGTCACACATGCTAGTTAGGGCTTTTTTCTTTTACTACTCAGATCAACTCCAAATTGATTAATTGACTTAATAAAGGAACAACTTAAGATCATGGTGGCACACAAGTCTTTTTTTCTAACAATCCAAAAATCAAACTTTCACCTCTACATCTTCCCAGAACATTATTAATGGTACTCTTGAAAGAGGAATTCACAGTGGACATTATCGTGGCAGTATCTTAGTAGATCAGGCATTCTGCCACTGACTCATGTCATTACAGTTTCAGCTGCAGCAACAGACTAATTAACTGTGGGTCCAAGTGCCAAGACAAACAGCCTTTAGTTAATTACATAAGATACTTGACCCACATCGGCATCATGGTTTAAACCTATTGAATTAATTAATGGACAACAAAATCTACATTCAAAACATTCTTGATCCCATAAGCAAGCATACTGGAGCAATGACCACCATCATTCACTGCTTTCATGCAAGAGTTAGCAGATGGATTTCATGCACCTCTGCGTATCACTTCAGATTGGTCATGTCTGCCTTTTTACAAACAATATGGATATTGAACTAGAGGAAATGTTATCCTGTTTTACAGTTATGTAAAACTGATGACCATTTAACAGTTTTGACAAGTTTGATTAGAGCTATGTGATTTTGTTCGCAGTACTTGGATATACCAGAATATTATGCATTTAGGTCATTTTGTAATGTGTATTTAAGGATACTTAAAAAAAAACGAAAGTCACACATACTAAATATGTACTAAAAATGAATTTAGCCAGCCAGTGGTTGAGTGTGAGCTGGGTGGCCTGTCAGCTGTCTGATATTAATGGGTGTAATTTTGATGTGTATGTCATGGCAAAGTGCTTTGGTAAGAGCAGTGTGTCCTTTATGGATGTGGCTTTACTCAGCAAAGAAAACAACCCAAGAGCCCATAGATATGCCTATAATTGTGGCATTAGAAGGAGGTCTGGCTTGTACCTCATTAGAAGAAGAGCATAGAGGGCCTTGGGGCCTTTAAGGACAGGCGGGGAAGAGACAGAGTGACAGTCAGAGAGAGAGCGAGACTGACTTTTTAGTCACATCGAGGATGAAAGAACATTGCATCTATTTAACCACACAGAAGTCGGACACCCACAGACTAAGACACAGGCATAAAATATACACCAAATAACACACATGCAGTAAAAATGTTCATGTTTATTCTATAAGTGTATGCTATTATTATATTGTTGGTCACTGTTGCACCTGCCTCCCGATGAAGTTTAGCTAAGGGCCCTGTTGTTTGAAGTTGTGTCCCAACTCCTGCAGATAATGACTGCAGTGTGGTTAAAATATCTTTATGCTAAATTCCCATATCTGATGGACACTATTGGTCCATGTGCCTTAATATACAGTACGCTATTGAAAAACCTAATCAGTGTATCTAAAACCTGATTCAGATTCTGGAAAAGGAAAGTTAGACAGTGAACAGTATTATTTTGGTCAGTTGTAATGGTGCAGTTCACAAAGGCTTGTTTAAATTTCATATCATGTTTCAGATAAAATTCACCATAAGATTATGCCTTCCTTGTTTCTCCTTTTTAGATAAGCGGCCATCTTTAAAACAGGAGCTTTCAGCTATGTATCCTTTACCTTTCATTATGCCTCTCTCCCTTTGCAGGGACACATTACTTCACTTTCTACAGAGAAAGGAGAGTACTATTAATAGAACATCCATTTTAATCTTTGTTTCTCCAGGGGCTGGTAATGATCACCACTTTCCTGTCCCTCATTTCCACCACCACACCACAGGATGTGTCCTTGAGCAAGGCATTTAACTTTACTCGACTGCTCACATGGAGCTTCTCAGGGGCCAGGTATTAAGACCTGTGGCAGTACTGGGCAGTTTACTTGCTGTAAATTTTGAGTAAGGTTTATTAACAAAAAGATACATGGTCAGCAATAGATGAAAGAAATAAAGGTTTGTTTTTGTTTTTTTTTTATTATAGCTCCCACAATACAACTGCAGTGTCCAACTAAATTGATGATGATAATGATGCTGCCTGTACGTATGTAACATGATTTTCTTGAAAAGGTAAGGGCTATGGTCACTATGGTGTTTGCACTGGAAAATAATTTGTTGAAATGCAGCTGAGCCTTTGGAAGGCTGCAGGTTCACTTTGTGGAAAAGACAGCCTGCCTCAGTATCCATTATACATCCAAAAGAACATTATTTAATGCCTTTTATTTCACTTGCATGGTATCTATCCGTGCTCCCTCTTGAGCAACAACAAATTTATGAAAAATTGTTATCAGAATGAAAAAAATACACTTTATGCACACCCATTGGTTTTTGTGCACCAAATTTGTGAAATGAAACTAATCACAGACATAAAACATGTATGCAACAAATGCACCGTTCAGATTGACCCTTACAGCTGTTTAACCAGAGTGACAAGCTGTTACAATTTGGAGGGACATTGATTTTGAAATCAAGTTTGTTTACCTCCAGTGCGTTTCGCCAGCTGGGAGCTGTAGCTACCCAAGTCTGCCAAGGAACTGATTTTCAGGCTACACCGCCTGTCTGCTTATGACTGGTTTTTGCCTCTGTTCTGTTGCCCTTGCTTCTGCAGTGTTGTACAGTATGATTGAGAGTGTATATCCCCCTGGAGCATTCTGTGAGTCTAAGTAATTTAGCACAGAGTGTGAAGGGCATCATACACACTAATACACAAGACAAACACGCACACACACATAGGTTAGGGTCAACCACAGAACAGTTTGACCTCTGTGCGTACACACTGATGCAAGTAACGGCCAGAATTTGTGGTATATAGGGGTATAATAGTGGAGCACACTCAGAGTGGGAGACACTTGTTAAGAGATAGATCAGATGAGCACATCCATTCATCTTTGAATTGGCCCTGCCCTTTTCCCGTCATTCTCTCTCCTTTTATTTCTCCTCTTAAACATCATGAAATAATACTCATTTCTGCCTCTCCACAGGTCACTTGAGAGGTTACCCTGCCAATGTAATTCTACAGGCCATGTCCAGGAAATGTATAACACTAATCAGACACAATTGTAGGTGTGGTTGCAAGAATTGATTGGAGCTGATTGTGGATTGTGCTCTCTTGGTTTATTGAACACTTAAATGCCCACAAATTATGCAGTTAGCATATATGTAAGTGATATAAGTTATTGGCAGTGTGCAAAAGAGCAAATTGCACATTTTGCCACTTAGCCAATGTTAGCATGAACAGCTGATTAGCCGACTTACCAGTCTCGCAGAAATGCTAAATGCTATTGAGTTCAAACTTCATTCATATGCTGGCTAAGAGCTGTCTAAAGCGTTGGAAAGCAATGCTGACCTGGTTTTGCTTCCATTTCTATCACTTATTTTCTTTTCACTGTAGCCCTGTCTGTCTGCCCTGAAGAAGAAGCACTGCCCAGTGGGCCTGCTGTAACCTCTTGTATTGTAAATGCAATGATGGCTGAAGCTCTTGGCAAGCAACCACTACTACCACCTGCTCCCGGCAAGAAACCACATTCAATGGCAGAGGAATCTATATTCTGTGCAGTGGTTAGCACTGTCAGCTCTGTGCTGAGTTCGAACCCTTTCTGGAGTTTGCATATTCTCCGTGTTCCTGTGATCGATGGTCCAGCTATCGTCGTATTTACAGAGGTGATAATAGGCCCACTGGGCAGCTCTACTTCTTCATGTAAGACAGTGGCTCATTATTTCAAAGCAGCATTACGAGATGGGATCAATCAGGGCTAGCTGGTTAGCATACTAACATTAGTAGAAGAAAAGAGGTGATTAAAAAAATACCCAACGCTGGTGTTGCTTTCCACATGTGGAGGCAGCTCTCAGTAAGTAATGGAATTAAGTTTGATGCTGAACTTTCAATATTTCTTCTAGACTGGTTGGTAAATGGCTGTTAATGCGAATATTGGCTATGTAGCAACACCAAAGACTGACTTCAGTTGTGAAGTACCATATACCATAGAAGGACTTGTATACTGCATATGTATGTTTTCCTAATTGGGTGTCTGTTACTTGAGCACAGTTTGTGAGCCATATCTCACGTCGTTTGTCTAAATTGTTTTGTGTTTGTGTGTTTTACATAAACTAAACACTAAGCAAGTCAAATTAATTGTCAGCAGCTTTAAAGAAGACATAGAGCACAATATTAACACAAAGAACAGACTTGAATAGCTTGAATGTTATCAAGGGGCATTTAAGCACCCAGTGTTGTTTTCTGCTGTTAAGGCTGTGTGTTTTTTAATTTTCATTCATGCATCTTCTGAAAATGTTTTACAGAATATTATAAATTGTGGTAATGGAAGTGGAGTGGAAAGTATGTGGATCCTGGGAAGAGTGGCATTACATTACATCTGTACATTTCCCCTCATTGAGATAGGTATTGATTAGCAATTTGTTACCTACCCAAGTTGTTCCCATTTGCTAGTGATGTGACTGACAATAAGAGAGCAAGAGAATATGGGCAGATGGTCTTGATAGCCTGCTCCTCTCCTCTCCTCTCCTTCTTTGCAGGCTATATGAAGAATACATAAATTCATTGTTGTACAGGGCTGATGGAGTAATCATATGGTGCACGTACTGTAATGACAGCTTGTCAACATACTCCTCATAACTGAGTAACAGATGAACTGGTCCCGCAGTATGATAACGAGTTTGAAGATAATGTTGGCAGGCATGAGGTTGCAGTTTTTTGTCTACTAAAAGTAACACTGCAGTGTCCAAGTAGTTTGAGGACAGTGTTCGGTTTGGCACTTATTTATATGAGGAGATTATTGAAGCTGAGACTTTTCAACCTGCAATTAACACAAATATCTCACATCATCATTTAATTAGAACATTAAATTATTCTTCAGGGATTATTCCACTTTGCTCTCCTGTCATCATAATGTGGAGCCATTTATTGCTAAACCCTGAACAGCCTGGTGAGAAAAGTTTTACACCTGCTATCAAAATGCTATTAAATATTAATGGGCTGGACTCACCTGAGATCATTCTCGACGAGGCCTTTTTTCTGCACCTGTATCTGTGAAGGTCATTGCATCTGTTTTTACCATATTTTTACGTTACTCATCAAACTCCTTTACAGTTCACTTTACCCTTTCAGGCTGATATTACTGATAAACAATATCCACATGTTGAGTTCCACACCTGAATGAAAATTATATCTAAGAATTTTTAATGTCAGCGTTTGCTCCACATTTTAGAAGCAAAGTAGTGCAGCAGTCATAACATGTAAATGAGAATATAGTGTAATGCAGTATTTCTTTTTCAGACTACTACTTAGCCACTAAAATGAAACTCACAGAGCACCTGTCTCCCAAACATCCCCAGGACTATATTATATACTATACTATATAATGTTTGAATTTACATACATGCATGAGTCAAATTAGTATTGAAAACAACACGTAGAAAAAAACACTACTTCTTAATGGCTCTGTGTTCACTCTCAGACCATTTGAGAAACACTACATTAGACATATTTTATGTACATATTTTAACAAATCTACTCATAGACCACCTTGGGTCGCTTGTGGACCGCTGGTGATCTGCGGACCACACTTTGAGAAAGGCTGGTGTAATGCACCAGTTTAAATTGGACTCTAGGGGCAAGTTAATTACTGTGCACCTGAATGTGTGTATGTCTACCACAGATTAAATCTTCACATGGTCTAATGCAGAACACAAAAGTTGAGGGCTCCTTCTTTTTGTCTCTCACAGTAAAAAAAACAAAAAAAAAAACATGCAAATTAGGTGACTTTGAGACTTTAAGGAGCGAAAATTATTGTGTAAGCTGACATAGACTCTATATCTTTTGTGATATTAACTAGCAGGTATGTAAAATGAATTAATAATGTCTATGAATAGATCAGTTCATTGTTTTGTTATAATATTAGCCTGTTTCTCTGTCATGGCGAGCTGGAAGTGCTGATGTAGAGCTGCAGGTTGGCGGGGTTGATTCAGCTCCTCTAACGAAGACAGCAAGTATAGTGACAGACAGAACAATAGCCTGTGCTGCTGATGAAGTCACTGGGGAGCATTGTACACGTATTGTTATACAGCATGTTTAAACTCAGCAAAAATATGGATGGGTGGGCCATACTTTCAAAATCATGCATTTTTTTCTTCCAGCTTATCATTGGAACACATCTCTAGACTGCCTGTCTCTCTTTTCCTAAAGGCGTAAATTTTATTGCTTGCTTGTTATGTTTTCATTGAGTTACTTACACCCTGTAGCCGAAAATGTTGGACCAACATTCTGCCTCTGGGAAAGTGGGATTTTTTAAAGGAGAAAATGTACTCTGGTATAGTTACTGATCTGTGTTTAAAAACTGCAGAACAATGTAGAAAAGCAGAACAAAAAGCATATTTCAAGTCTCCTAAAATGTTGCTAAATAAACCACGTTTGCAAAGTCTACAAATGCCCTAGACTCCTCACTAGTCAGCAGATTTGCAGAGGAAACCTCTTAGATTACTGTACTGTAAGTGTGGTTTTCTTAGACTTACCCTTAAATATTCTGATTCAATTTCATGAGTTGCTGCAAGAACAGGCCAATTTTCATCAGCCTTGTATTGCCCCCAACAGGGAAACTGCTGAGATTTGGTGTTAATAAAAAGTGTGTTTACTGCTGGGAGATGCTGGTCAGCTTCATGCTGGCTGCAACAGTCCAATTCATTCCAGAGCAAAAAACTCTAAGGTTGTTTCACAGAACTGAACAATGGGGTTGAACCGATATTTTCCATACACAAATACCTCTACCTTCTTCTTTGTTGAGTTTGTTATTTTTGCTTACGTTTACAACATTTCAAACAGACAGACAGACATTTACTTTGAACTGACTGCAGATATTCACTTGAGGAGTCTACATACCACATGCATATTAATTTTCTGTAGCTTGCGACAGTCTCTCAAACCTCCTTGAACATCGGTCACACATCACTTATTTCCATCTACAAGTTGCTTTTGTGCAAGTTCTGAGACTCCCATTGCAACAGTACATGAATATATGCAAATATGTGAGTCTCATTATGCATTTGACTTGCCTTTGGTTCAAACTGTCATCTTTAATGGTCCATTTGCAATTGAATTACACAACGTTTGATGTATGATTGACAGTTTTGATATTTGGATTGTGTAAACTGTTGCTCTGACAGGCAAGTCAAACAGCTGTCAGACCATCCTGTTCTGTCAATCGTTGAGCTTCCTCATCTTTCCCTGTTGACACAGTGCAGACAACCTCACGATCTTGATTGTCAAGCTAGGCTGAGGCCTCTTATTGTATTGTCTGACAGGATGTTCTTATTGGATGTAAAGTAGTTCTTTGGGGTTTGTTCATTGGGCTAAATAAGAATTTGAGATACGTTTGAAATCATAAAATGTTTAAAAGTTGAAGGTGCGCTAACACAATTCCTCAGGTCCAGATTTAAAAAAGTCAAACGAACTTGGCCACTTAGCTCAAGTTCAAGTCAACATTCACTAGAACAGTTTTATGCAGGTATTTTGCCTTTGACAGCAATGGAAAGAAGTGAATCAACAGTTATGTCGTCTTTGTAATTTGGTTTTAGTAATGTCTGATTTTTACCTCACTTTCTGTCATTGGATGATAAAATCAGAAAAATGATTCCATTGTTGCAACAGATTGTCTCTGCAGGCAATTTCTACTGAATAAAATGATAATCAAACAGTCTTTTTACTGAATTCTTCCAGAGTTTTCCCAGAATTCAGTTTTTGCCAACGTTTAAGAAGAGATTCAATATTAAAACCAGACGGGTGTCATGAGATGCAGAGTGAATTGGTGCCATTGCCAGACAGTCCACATGATTAATATTTAAGGTCAGCCATGGTGCCAGTTTGTTGGCCAGTGAGCCATTACCCCCCATCAGTGTGCATGAAGTGAGGGTCAGAGCAGAAACAGATATATTTATTGTCCTTTGCTCCCCTCTGAAGCCAGAGTTGCTCTTTCTTAAAGTAGTTTATTCCTGTGCTGATCTTACTTTTAATAAAACTTGGCCACAATATTTGTGCGTCCTATTGCTCCAACAGTGTATCACAGCTCGCTGACAAAACCATGTGCACTGTAATAACGTGTCTAAGGCTTTCATCAGCTGGAGTGGGAGCTTGTGTATGCAGCTTTGTCATGTAGCATAGTAGTTTGATGCATACAATATAAATCTTTCTCTCACTGTTTTCTTTTTCAAGCGCTTTCCATCTATAAATGCGAATGTGCTGTATATACCGTACATGCACATTTCACAGTCACATGCAGACAACAGAGAGCAGCAGGCTGAGAATTGAGAATGAGATCGAGGAAAAATTGCTATATTGCTTCAGAGTGTCTGTTTTCCTCCACATGCTGTACAGACACAAAGACCTATTTGTCAAGTATGACACTGATACTTAGCAGCAGTCTGTGCTGCAAGACTGTTGGTGTCACCCCGTGACTCTTATGAAAATGGGTTTTAAGCAAAAATTATTGTGTGTGGACCAGCTATGGTGGTGAACAGCATATTAATAATTTGTAAAAGGGAAGAACCAAAAACCTCCTTTATCAGTTCTTTCAATATTTCCTGTCCTTTCAGTTGTAAGAACTAATGCAATTTAACCAATTCTCAAATTATTCCTACATAATTATTACCATCTCTAACCTACTTATCTGTCTTTTATTTATCGTTGCAGTTTTTATTTGACACTTACTGCACTAAAATATTAATTTTGAAGATATAGTTTGTTTCTCTCTGCACATAATTACATGTTTTGAGGATTGTGAGCTCTTTAAAGCTGTATAACATCAATTGACTTTTGCTTACCAGGGGAAGAAAAAGCATAAAAACAAGATGTGTCCAGGGCTTAGGTGTTAACAAACAGTTGCTTACGCTTACATCCAATGAACATGGCACAACATTATTATCACATTCTTCATTAAATACTGTCAGCAGATTTTGCAGCAAGTCCATATATATCTTTAAAGGGGAAGACTTGCTGTCTTTATTTTAAATTAAGAAATTGCAGCATACATTCATTATTATACTGTATGCTACATCTGAAACCTTTCAGCTCTTTTAAAAACCTTGTTCAGAACAGCTGTGATTACACTGCAGTCTTCTTTTCAGTGATTTCATCTCTTCATCTCAGCCTGCACTGGTTTTTCCGTGCACAAAGAAACAATAGGAGAGTTACAATGGCTGGCATTTTATTTCACGATCCTCAGCCTATTCAGTATTCAGAAGAGGCTTATAGTGAAAATACATTGCGTACAACTCTATACAGTATGATTGCCTGTCTGTCTACCTATTCATACCAACTCACTGTAAAAGTAATCTGTGCTATTGTTCTCTTCATTCCTCCACAATCCAGTCTCTGCAGTGGGACTTTAAAGTTGTTGTGGAGTCTGATGCTCAGGAAGAATCATCACAGCTTTATATTGTCATGTGGTTTCTGTCCAGTGCATTTGTGTTGTGAAGACTAAAAATATCTAAAAAAAAAAAACAAAAAAAAACAACAAAACACTGCTGCTGTTGTCAATACCTAAAAAGATTTATTTTTAGGTATTGGGTGGAATACAACTCTGCCTTACAGGGAAATGAAATAGTTAATTTGTTGGTGATGTTTGGACTAGAGGCAGTGAGTTAAAAGAGGAAGGACCGTCTGGGATAGAAAGCCTAAAGGAAATCGAGAGGGGATCTGTAAACTCAGATTAAGTTTTTGTGTGTGAGAAAGTTTAGTGAAATTTAAGTTAGAAGTTGAGGAAATTTAATCAAAAATTGAATTGGCTCTTTAAGTTTGTAGCATGCATTGTTGTATACATAAGCTCTATACTGGCACTGAGGATATCAAAGTAAACATGTATCTCCTTTTATTGAATGCCTCTCACTCATGTATTTGTGTTTTTTCCCTCTTAGACTCACAGGTTTTTACTCATTTGTCTCCCAAGCATATCCTGTTATGAAGAAGCAGATTGAATTTTAAGCCATTGTGTTACTGTGCAATAGCAATACAGTAGTAGAGCAATTCATCATTTTGTGTTTGTGTTTTTGAGATCAGAAGCTAAACTCAGATTGATGTCATAGATTCAGGAGTGTTGAAAAAGAGGAGCAACCATTTAACTCAATTTTCATTTTACCATTGTATTGAAATTTCTGTTGAACTCTAACACGAAAGAGCTGATCTCGCTGAAGAGCCATTAGTGTTACAGATTGCAGTGACTATCAGTCTGACGCCTGCCAAGGCTTTTGTCTCCACTCAGTGGTGATTTTGCCTGTGAAGGCTGCTGCTACATATCTGAGCTACGACTGACATTGATTTGCCATAGTTACTTTCAAGGGTATTGAATCAACTTTGTGTATGCTTTTCTTGGTTCCCAGAGCAGTATAAAAGAAACAGGATCCTATTTGTAGAAGTGGTAAAGCTTTCAACTGCTATCTCAGAGATGCGCCATCTGAGTCCATCAAGCATGATGCAGTTCAGTGTGTTGGATATCAAACTAGTTTCAAGAAATCTGTGCTGGTTGACTCTCCTGTGCTGCTGTGTTGAAACCTGTACTCTAGGTTATCAGTTGTGCGAAAGCAGTTTACATTGTATAGAACACACTGCTCTCGAGTCGGGCTAATAGAAACGCAATAACCCACCTGTGTACATAACGATAGAAGCTGCAAGGAATTTTCAATACTCAATTAATTTCAGAACAGGCCTCTCATTTGATGCTGTTTTTCTCCTCTGCTGAGAACCTTGGGGGAAGACTTTTGACAGCTGTTATTTGCATAGTTTTCCTAGAAAATGCCTGCGAAATGATCTTGATGTGTTGACAGTCCTATCCCACTGTTCCTCAGGCCCTCTCCTGAGCAATATTCTGGTATGGTTGTCTGAGAACTCACAGGATGTGTCTTATTGCCAATCACAGCCAGTGAGACACCAAACATTACCTAAATACCAACCAAAAAAACTGTAGGCAGATGAGGTTGAAGTAAATCTGATTTAACCACTTATTTTTTGATGGTTGCTTTTTTGATGTTCACATTGGATGGGTTTGAGGTTTGAGTTCCTCTTGCCAATGTGGGGTCATTAATGCAGAAACAATCTCTATCGCCAGAAAAATCTGTCAAATATTTATGAGACAGATGTCAGGCAGTTCTGTTGCTGCTTTATTTTATTCCTTTTGGTTAAAAGAGTGTAGTAGTAATGCAGTAGCAGCCTGGTTGAATCATCTCTGAGTAGATGGATGATTACAGACAAAAACACAGTCACTGGGTACTCAAGGACACAGGCACAGGACATAGTGCATGTCCTTATTTCCCCTGCATCTTCCCATGTAAACTGGTGGTAGTCTTGATGATGATATTTTCACAAAATATACCATTCAAAGGAACTACTCATTATTCACAGCTACAGGGCACAGCAGACATTATTTGTGCCTATTCATCACTTGAATGCTGCTTTAGCTGTAGATCTATTCAGCGATAAAGCATTTGGTCCATTTATTATGTGTATTTTGCTTTCAATGGACATAAATGACACCAAACATATTTTGCCGAAACAGACAAGTGATTCAGGAGACATAGAGAGATGCTCAGTCATGTTGTTCATCAAATCAGATTAGGTTTTCTGCTGTGACATCATCTGTGTCACTGATCTGCTGCTGAGAGACACTAAAACCTGTGAGGGCATATCAAAATGAAATTAAACAAAACCAAACAGTTCCCCATAATAACTCTTCCACAGCTTGTGACAGGCTTAACTCTTTGGGATCCAGATGGCCAGCTGAGACTCTCCAGCTAAACACTACATCAAATAAAGAGACCACCTCCTACCTCAAGAAACAGGTGCAAACACAAAACAGTGGATTTTCTCCTGATGAAAATGACTTTGTGGCTACATTTGCACCTCTGCTGGCTTTGTGTCTGTATGAAAATAGAATCCCTGGTCTATTGAGCCTGACTGCACTAACCTTCTTGTCTGCCATCGTCACAGGTGTACTGTCTGACATTTGGACGCCTTGTCCTCAAAGCGCCTAACATAACAAACCAGGGCTATATTTGGGAGGGATGGGTCTTGGTTTTTCCTGTCCAAAGTAAAGTCTTAAATTCAGTTCCAATCTACTTGCCTGTACACTATAGACATTTCTGTTGCACTGACCTTGTCACTGACCCCTCTCAGCTTCTTAGTAGAGTCGCTCTACCTTGAGAACAGTGACAAAGAGAAGACACTGCCCTCTATCTCTGCTAACCAGAACCACCTGCTCCTTCGCTGCAATTTATAAGACGACCTAACCTGGACATACAGAGACTAGGCCTCACATTTATCAAGCAGAATCACTTCCAGAAATCATAGTTGAAATAGGACAAAAAAGATATGATGAATGACAACACTGTTTTCAGTTTTACACTCAATCCTGTTGTGAACTTAATGGTTCTGGGATAGATTCAGCACATGTTGCTGAGCAGGTAGTGTTGACTGAGCTTTTAGAGAATCCATGCTTAAACCAGCTGCCTGCTGTGGTTGACAATGATGCTGTGAGAGAAGTGAATAAATAGATTTGGGATGAAAGTTAAAAAATTAGACAAAATACCAAAGGGGAGCAGATGGCGGTGATCATTTTCTGCAGGTTCATAAATCCAAGTGACTGCTTTTACATTGTCACTTTGTTTTGTTTTGATTTTGCCTCTCAATACATTGTTTTTACAAAGAAGTTAATTTTGCTCGTAAACAAATTGAACACAATGTAGTGACAAACCTGGCATTGTTTTATGAGGGCCTTTTTATAAGGCCGTTAAATTTTCTTGGTCTCTGTGTAAAGGTATGTATGTCATAGCTTCACTCCAATTATTGAATATACACGTTAATGAAAATTTTAGTGCAATAAATGGAAATGCAACCACTTCCAGGTAAACCTAATGTTGACACTCTATTTCCTTGTCTTCAATTAAGCATGAAATGAGCCCAGGTTTGTTGTAGATGGAGCAATTATCCTGAACATCGACAAATCAGGCAAAAGACATTTCAATCCAGTCACTGTGTTTGAAGAAGCTTGTTCTTATGAATTAAACATTCTACATATTTCCACACCAGGAGTATGTGTGCATATTTGTCCGATCCTGCTGGGAACTCCTCATATCTTCTCTAAATCCTAGAGGGAAGTATTTTTTCAGTTTTATAGATGCTTTACGTAGATGAGATACGTCACAGCTTGAATTGTGGGTCAGTTAGGACTGATTTTCCACTCTGAAATGTGTGATAAATACAGGCCCAGGTTCACCTGCACTTTAACTATTCCCATGACTAAGAGCATAATGTAAACCTCCAAAGGCCCCAGTGTACCTCATTATCCTCAGTACTGTGGGTCTATTGAAGGCGATCTAGAACTAACATCTTTCTGATTTATCATCTATGTACCAGTAGCACTTTTCTTTTTTCCCTCGTACCATTAATGTTTAAACCCCTTGTTCATAAACATGTAATACTACAAGTGAAACAAATAAACAGAAGAAGAATCACTGAGTCAAGTCATTGTAGGAATTAATGAATTGACACATGGGACACATTATGATATTAATAATAACTTTTACATATTGTACTTTTTTGCACAGCTTTAAAGCTTTGGAAGGTTTTCTGAAATAAATGGTGTTTTTTAACCTAACCCCTCTTTTTTTTGTGCTGAAGAGCATGAGGTGCAAAGCAACATATGGTCTGATATGTTTGATAAATTTGGAAACAGCTTAACAGTTGCCCTGCTGCCATGGGCAACAAGATTGGGCCACTATCAAGTATTTTTGTGCAGTCTGTATGTCTCTATAGGTCAATAATTTTTTACCATGCTCTCTGTAATCCTCCACCTGAGTGAAAGAGAAGCTGCTGTCACATTGATTTACAATTTACTTAGATGGAAAGAATGAAACAGGTGAAATAGAGGGTAGGATAAAAAAGTCAAACAATGACCCATCAACATGACTGAATAACCCACAGTGGTAGATCAGAGACTGATGCTGCTAAACAGAAGAGAGGCACCTGGAAAAACAGAGGGCACGGAGGACAACATGCTTCAGAGTATGAACGCAACAAGAAGCAGTCTCATTTTTCTACCGCAATATCCACTCTAGGAAAGTGAAGGACTAAAGGTTTGGAGGCAGTTTGTGACTGGGAAGTTTCCACTTTGATCCCTGCACTTCCATCTTAAACTGAGTAGAGCAAGCCTCTCCCATATTACTACCACTGAAGCACTCTTAAGTAAGATAGCAAACAGATGAAGAGAAGAAGGCTCATTTTAATTTAAGTGCAGTGAACTTAATGACTTGAAATTAAAGTCTAGTTTGTCGACTTTTATTTGGGCAAATGTTTGAATCCAAATAGAGCACACTAGCAATATGTCATACAATTTATTAGTCTCCTTATTTGCATTTTGGCTCCATGCAGAAGAGATGAGAAGAGGACGCCTTGGAGAATGTTGTCTTTCCATCTCTGACACAAAAAACTGAACTCCAGGAAGCAGATTCACTTTGGCTCAATCAGACAGAAAAAACAATAGTCATCAAAATTCTTCTGGGCTGCACTTAGTAGCAGTTTCTCACATCAACAGACTCCCAGCATGCAAGAAGGAGGACAGATAGACAGAGCCAGGGAAAGAGAGAGTACTGTGTGTGTGTAGGTTTATCAGTATGCTGCACAGTTTTGGCTTTTGTGTCCTCCTTGATGTTGGTTGATGTATAAACGGTGTGCTCTCCTCTGTATATTTTTCAGGTGGCTGTGACAGGGGCACCCCCGGGGCAGGACCCATGAGGAGTCATAGAAGATGCTCACAGCCTGGGCGCTTCTGCTCTTCTTAGCCATGTGGGTGAGAAGCACCTCTGGTGGCCCGCTCTCCTTCAGAATAGGTAAATTGTGAGAATATATTGCAAACATGCAAAAACATGCCTATATGTTGACCCTGAAAACCCTGGTCTCTGTTATTAGTTTAGAGACATTACAGCTCACATGTGCAGGAAATTCATATGGATAAAATGATTTCCTCATTCATAATAACTGAATGAATAAATTTGAATTTTTAATTATCAAGGTTGAGGTTAAATGGAATTAGTTGAAATGTCAGCTCCAATTGAAAGAACACTCTAACTTCACAGGCTTTCATGGGAAAATTGGCTGAAGAAATTCAATCAAAGTGTTGAAATGCCCAAGTTTCCTCAATCACGTATGGATTTAGGTATCAACAGGATAAAAGAAAGCCACAGTACCAACATGTTCGGAAGCCAGACAATAAATAATCCCCATTCGTTCTATGCAGTGCAGGCAGAGAAATTCATGAAATATCCTTTTTTTTTTTTTCTGCCATACATTAACAAAGAAGTAGGAGCACAATTACAGCAACACTTTTCCTCAGTCTAGAGGATGACTACTAACTAGACCCATGATCCTACATGTTCAAAAATAAGTATTTTAGTGGCAATTTTACTGCCACATTGCACCATTTTAACATATGTCAGGGCTGTAAGTTGAGCATCATCACTAGGCTATTGTAAATGTCCAGTATATAATCAGTAATTAATGATCAGTATAATTTGGAACTAAATTAATGACTTTGTAATGCAAGCAGCTGAAGTATTGTTACAATGGCTCAATGACACAAAGTCGAGCAGAAACCAGTGTGTTATTCTGCTTCTGGAAATAGTGGCAAATCGGTGGACCAAGGTTGAGAATGACTAGACTTTGCATCTGAGAGAACATGGATCAAAAGTCTCATAACCTGGCATAGTCTGCGGGTAACCAATGGGAGTTGTTCCTTCTTGTTAATATTCTCCTACAGTCAGCAGGTCTCTGACTCACTGTCACAAGCTCCCGTCTCCCGAAAGTTTGACTGACTGTATGCAGAGACCCTTTGTCTCAGGTGGAAAAAGTGTGTGCGTGCGTGCGTGCGTGCGTGCGTGCGTGCGTGCATGTGTGTGTGTTTTTCCAGGTAAGGATAGAGATTGATAATGAAATCGACTCTACCCTCATGATGACCTCATCCAGATAAAAGGGTGGATATTGTATACAAATCCCTATGTGATTATTGTTAACATTAAGCAAACCCAAAAAGTGCATTGAAAATGTGAACGCTTTTGAGACGGAGCAGTAGTGCAGTTTTAATTGTACAAAATGAAGGATAAAACAATTAAAAACAAATGGTTTGCCTTTTTGAAAACTGTTCTCTTATGCTGTGATGGATTCGGTTCTCAATGTGAACACTACAATGTACATTTTCTGGAAAAATAATTTCCAGTAATGATGAAAAAATATGTTTACTTGAACTGAGAACAAGTCCTAGTTTTACAAGCTCATAAATGCATATTGAAATTTAATGCCGCATCCGTCTGATCTTTCCCTCCTCCCCTCTCCTTCTGTGTGAGAGAAATAAGTCTTTTTATCCTCCCTGTGTTTTAAACCTTGACAAAACTCGGAGTTAGTTCAAACTGTCATCTTTGAACAGTATCAACATTTCTTATTTTTGAACAAGATATTTTTTGTTTCCTCTCCTGTCTGCTCCCTGTCTCTGCTACAGCACACCTACGGTTTGCACAATTTATTTGGTGGTTTTGCATATGATGCCCCAAACAATGTCACATACTTTGAAAACAACAAGGCGTACCGTAACAAAAAATCATGAACATTTTTGAATAGAGTATTGTTGGATAATAGAACTAATAGCCCTCTGCCTCTGCTTTTTATCTGGATTCTTTAACCCCTTCCACCTGATGATTCAAATGCTCCTTTGCAGTGATGGTGGTTTATATTTCTCTCACTGATGGATAATTAGGCGCTTGGTCTGTTTCTCATCTGTGCACACAACCAGTCTCTTTTCCAGTGTACTTTCAGTATGTGCTTGTGTGTGCTCTCTGTGTGTATGATTTTTATTCACAAGGCAGTACAAGGCATGGATATGCAAAATCACAGACACACACATTTCAAAGCACACTAAGGCACGCAAACAAACACATACCCCCAAACACCACCACAAACTCCCTGCCATTTGCACTCCAGGAGATGGTATTTAACATGGCTGTCCCTTGAGTCCTGCCTGGCTGGCATAATGTCACTGTCTGGCCTTCTCTGAATGCATCAGGGCCAAAAACAACCTCCCGCCCCTGCCACATTCGCCGCCAGGACCAGCCAGCAGCCAGCAGCAAGCTCAGTGTAGGTGAACTGAGAAACTTCTCTTTGTCGTTGCTGTTTGCAAATGAAATAAAATAGACCTGAAATTGAAAATCCATTTGTCCAGATGACGGCTTGTATGGTCTTCTGATTGGGAGGATAGGTCCAAATGAAAGGCTACTTAAATGGCATTTTGTGTTGCAACAGTGGAAAAATGTATAAGTTGCCATATTATTAGAAGTTTTTCTATTCTTTTCTAGAGTAATGAAAATGAATTAGAGGTATATTAACCTGAAAGAGAAAGAATAAATAACTGAATTTCTTTCAGTTTTGCTTCTCATAAGACATACTACACAGATGTGAAAATAAAGTGAAGTTTTAATTAATCATGAATAGCATAATAAAGTAGATGAGATCAAAGAGAAACACAGTTGAAGACAGTACGTTTTGTAAAATTAATTCCTTGAATACCATAATGAGAAAACATGTTGTTTAGCAGATCTCTTCAGACATGAGACTGTAGAAACCAAGTAAAACATTTAACCATAAGAGATACTGCACAATGTTACATGAAAGCCAACAACCATATGGTGCAGGTTGTTCTTGCAGGTGGTTTACCCTCATTAGTTATTTGAAAGACTCTCTATTCAACAAGTTTATGCGAGAAATCATCGTGTAATCACTGCTATAAGCTGATGTCTGTTCCTGTTAATTCAGGGAGTGAAAGTCTTGGAAGAGCACATGATCCTTCATTAGAGCTAAATTCATCAACACTGCCAACTTTGTCTTACACTCCAGAGCCTTCACTCCATAACATACCTCATGCACATACACACTCTCACTCAAGTGCTGTGGAATTCCCTCAATAGATATCCTTTAGCTTACTTTAAATGTTTGTGTATTATTGCAAGTGAGAGGATGCTTTGGATTTAACTTTTAAAGCCAGTGTGGTCCCCCTTTAACCAGAGAGTAAGGATTAATATTGATTGTTATGGAAATCTGTTGTAAGCTGCACACAATATCACCAGCACCAGCATTTTTGTTGTTCATAATAGTTTCGGGAGGCAAAATTTCCATGGTATTGTTTTGTGTTGCATTACAATGGCCTTGAACACACAGATGTGCTTTAAACATTTTTTTTCATGTTGCCTCCAATTGTGTGATCAAGAAGAAACACTGTTGTCTGGGTTGTCCCATAGCAGCCTTCGGGGAAAAAATATGAATAATATAAATCATTTCATGAGCTTTTACAGAGCAAGAGCACATGTTGAAAAGCCTTTGAAGTTGCAAAATATTTATGTCTGGATCATTCAGTGTGTGTTTTTACTGTGTGCATGTTCTGCTATTCAATCTATAAACATGTAGTTAGTTTTATTGATTATCATTGAATCTAAATCCAAGACACAGTATTCATTGTCAATATACAACTGTTTACTCAGAATGAGTTATGCTAAGGGTGACAGGGGAATGTATTGAAACATATTTTATTGCCATCGACATTAGTTTGAATAATCACTTTTTTTATTATCAGATCTTTAGGGACCTCTCAAGAGGCAGGCTGTCTATGCCTGTTGGTTGCCCATTCATTCATTCATTCATTTTTCCTTCAGTCAGGGTCAACAGGATAGGCATACATTATTTTCCCCTGCAGTTTCCTGCCGCTCTCTGTGTCCACAGGCCAGCTGGGAGATGTAATCCCTCCAGCATGTCCTGGGTCTGCCCATGGTTTTACGGTTTTATACCTCCAGAGGGGGAGGCCTAGAGGCATCCATAGCAGATACCTTAAAAGTCATCAACTTGCTCCTCTCAGTATGATGAAGCAATAGTTTCATACTACAGTCATCCCAGATTGCTTAACTTCACAATGTACCTCATGGAGTGAATTATATATCATATCATTTTTGCCTTTTCTATCTATGACCTTTTTCTTGCTGTCATTTCCCAAAGCTTATGATTGTAGATAGTGCAGTCGAGCCAGAAAGTCCAATCTCTCACATGTATGCCCCATCAAGTTTAAGCACACTTCAGTAAAGAAAAACTGACCACTCTGGGTTGTTAAATCTCCTCTGACACACTGATACAGTAATGTTACAATGTGCCTTGGTTAACCTAAAGCCAAGGAAAATCTTTTCTTGTTTTTGTGTGATATGTTTGCATTAATCATGTCAGTTCTTGTGAGTTTGTGCAATAGAAATGCCCTCTAAAATAATTGTCATGTCAATATTCATCAAATGTCCCACGCTTAAGTATAAATCAAAATGATAATACTAGAATTGTTCTGTTTTAAGTGAGGTGTTTATAGTCATTATTATCCATCAGTGCAATGCACAAGAGGGATTAAAAAAAACAGCTTTCTTGATATCCACTGGTACACAGTGTATATAATTGCTGTTAGGACAAAAGGGTAAAGTGCATTGATTCCTTTCATACTAAATTTCCCTCTAGGACACTGTCTACATTGTTTATGATAATACTATATTCTTTGGAACTAGTACATGGCTCAGCTCTACTACAGATTTTCAGCCAGATTTTTTTTTTTTTTAATTTAACAGATCAGGTCATTTTACAGTAATTAGCAAGCTAATTAACCAGGGACTTAAAGAAATGTGCATTAATTCCGTCTGGACATGTCATCAACTGACAATCATCTGATTTATGTAGAGAATCTCTCGTCAAGTTCATTTAGCTCATTAAGTCAACACATAATGTCGTTCTAACTTACTCTAACTCTAATGAAACTTCACACTTGTATAATAACTAAATACTGGGGTTTGTACGCTGTATGAATCCTGCTGCACACGTCGCACAAGATCCACCCTGAGGCTAGTTAAACACAAAATTTTCAGATTTCTTTACCTTACACCCAAAAACAGTTACAGAGCATCCCTGAGTACTGAGGGAGCAGCAACCACACTTGGAACTGCAGGAACAAGTCAGTCAAATCTTTCTTTGCCCCTTTACTCCCTTTTCCACACTCAGTAGGAGAACACGACTAAGGATTCTCAGTGGGCTAAATTCAATTGGCTTCACTTTTTCAGCAGCAGAGTCTGTGCCGGCACCATCTTTACCCAGCCTTCCAAGACCGGGATCACTGGAGCCGTTAGTCAGGGTGGCACACAGTTTATTCTAAGATAGATGTAAGGAAGGCAAAACACACTGAGCATGATGTAGTGATCCTTACTGCTGGGGGCCTTCGTTTATTAAATGTACTAGAACTGCATACACTAGTCCCCTGTCTCTAAGTTGTAGCTACAGGGGAAGTCCTAATGAATATGAAATTTTGACTACAATCTAGAACCCCAGATACCTCTAGCAGTACATCACATGCAAAACCATATTGACCTTTGGATTATTATGTATTATTTAATATCCAACATTGCTTGCTCAGAAAGTATGATCGGACAGTATGTCCCAACACTGTTGCAGAAGCTCCCACAAATGTGTTGCAGTTTTTGCTCTGCTTTCACCTTCTGCTGACTTCATCCCAAAACGGCTCCATGGGGTTTAAGTCTGGAGACTGTGCTGCTCCTCCATTATATAAAACCAATGTCTGGTTCTTTTCTTATAAAATTTTGGATCATTATCTTGTTATTGGATGAAGTCCTGACAGGGCAGGTTCTTTGTTACCTGCCTTTTCTCACCATTCTCAACAAGATATGCCACTACTTTTTGCTGTACAAAATTGTTCTGATAAAGTATCAGAGGGTGTAAATAACCCAATTTGATGCAACGCTCTTTGTACAGACAGGAGTTGTAAGTAACCAACAAAAGTTGGGGCACTCGTAGGAATTGCTTTCATTAATTTTCAAGGCTTCATTTACTTCCATTGCTGCAGGAAATCTGCAAGTTAACCAATTTCTTTTCTAAATGCCCAGTTTTCTATGAAAACATGAGTTTTTTTTTAGGTTTCAATAAAGTTTTTCATTTGTTATTCACTGGACTTGAACTGCCAAGATTTCTATAAAAAACTGGATAAACTGAGGTGTTAAACTTTTGACTGGTAGTGTATGTACATACACTCAGGACATGTAGAGTGGATCTGTGAAATTGAAGCCCACAGGCAGAGTCTAATAGCATAATTAGGCCTGCTGAGCTAATACCCACGAGTCAGGAGCACCATACTGTCAATTCCCTGGGCTCAGGCCCATTTATACTCACAGTGACATATTTAGGCTGGCTGCTAGAACCAACATGGCTGAATCATTGTGCCCTTGCCTGCAGTCAGGTTCATTCTGCCCTCATACACTGACTTCAGTTGGCACCTATGAACTCATTTAACTCACTGTTACTAGAAGAGCAGAGAAGACAGCATGCTGGGAGGGAAGGAGAGTAAATAACTGTGAGCAAAGTATCTTGCTTTTTGAAATGTCCTTTGAATTGTAGCCTTATTTCCTCTGTGGTGAAACTTTCACACGTTCCTCATGAATGGAGGATAAAGCAAAGCCTCATGTCCCACTGAGCCACGTGAGGAGACTTCATAATTAATTTCCCTACTTTTAATTACTCAACCATGTGCTATGTGAGTCATTAGGTTAATGACAATAAGACATGTGTACTCACGGACCTGAAGCCACAGGGCACCCCTGATCTAGACCCCTTTTAGGTGACCACCTGTTACAAGAGGCAACTGCCCAGCTCTCCCTGTTTCATTCAGACGCCAGTGGAGGTAATGAGGACATATCGGAAAGAAAAGGGAGCTTAATTACAGAACACTGTGTGTGCCTGGAGGCAACCGTGTTCTTTGTTACAAGATATGTTTCCTCAAAAGCCAGACACCTAATTTGAAAATGTGTGTTTGGGATTTTTTGGGGAGAAAATAATGTGATTTGCATACACCGGGAGACAAATCTCAACCTCGGGCATCAACTGAAAGGGGTAGAGTTTATGATTAATCTCTGAGGTTTTAATTACCAGGGCAGGTGCTGGGACCAATCGTTTAGTTAATAGCAGGAATGGCAGATAGGAGTGATGTTATGCAATTATGCACACTACTATGCTCCTGAGCTTACCACATAAATTATTCAGCATATCTGATCAAGTCACAGTGCACAGGCATGTGGAGTGTGTGAGCTTAGTTTAAATCACACACACCAACACACACAGAAAAATTAATGCATTCCTACTGGGATTGATAAAGACAAATTCAAATGAATGTTTACTCATTTGCCTATGCACATGTGCACATACTTAATATGCACTCATAGAAAATGCTATGCCACAATCCTCAGCCACACACAAACATGAAAACATTGGTTCTTAAATTATCAACAACTAATTACAACCTGCAGGGTGATGTTTGTGGATGTGTAATGTAGCTTGCCACATGCTGAGATGGAAGGCATGTGCATCGTTCATATAAAATAGTGTCAGATTATGAATAGTATTACTGTATGCTTTACAGTCCTGTGCTGGTGTAAAGTGAAGGTCATAGTCATAACCAGGACAGCAGCATCATGGAATGAGGTAAAAGCTTGTGTGGGGAGGTTACATTATTCTTATTAGCCTGTAGCCTATGGATCATTCATTAAATATTACATATGGCTTCTTATGAATTTTTTACACTGAATGGTTGAAGCAGTGTGATCTGCAATGTGGAGTACTTTTGGTATCAGTGAAATAAGTACAGTAGATATAATAGGAAATGTGCATAATTAAATGCATCCATGTACAATAGCACTGCAACAAATACTGTTCGTTAGGACGTACCAAGAGTGTGTCATTGTGTGGGGTTGTCTCTCCCCATTTAGATGGCGTAACATGCTTGTTTCAATATTTTTTGTTGGTGTTACAATAGTAATAGTGAGTCAACACATAAGCAATATCTGGTTTACAAAGTCATAGCCAGTATAACGAGCAACACAACATATTTCCTACAGTAACAACAAAAGAAGATGTGAAAAACTGCACAAGTAAGACAAAACAAAAACATCAAAAACTCCCTTTGAGCTATTCACTGAAAATAGAAAACACAGTCTGTTAACATTTGGTATGATCACATTCCAAATAAGAAAGAAAGGGATAGTTTCAAGACAGTCCTCCTGTTTATCTTTGACAGTCTGATTAAAATATATCATCAGAAACTCCCAAACATTACAAAGCTTTGTTAGGCTGTCAGTGCTTTGACAATGCACAAAAATAACACACCAGAAAAAATTTATTGTGTTGCATTCAGCCTGAACCAAAACCTGTGCAGTTCTCCCCTCCATTGGATCAGGGACAAAAACCTAATGCCAGTGTATGAAACCAATAATGGATCAACATCTGCCACCATCTGGTTTATGGATTATGTAGTCATTATAATATTCATTTTAGTTGTAAATTGTATCTACTCTTTTACAGATATTCGCTTGAAGATGTTTGTTTACATTTTAAACTAAAATAAAAATGAAATAGTTTTCCCTGATAACCTCCTTTTTTCCCCCACCACTTACATTGGAAGTGCATGAGGAAGAGATTTTACAAAAGGCATGCATAGTGATTACAACAAGTAAACCAGTTTCAGTGTTCAGATGGGCACTTGATCATTTTAACAAAGGCTTGAAATAGAAACGTATCCTTTAGCCCTTGTATTTTCTTCACGTTTGGGACCCTCTGGAATCCCTTGGGTCAAATTGACCTGAATACCATACAAGGGTTGAAATGTTAACAAAATAGCAATTGAAGTAATTTATGTGTAGAATTAATCATGTATAGATAATTTGGCTGCAAAAATATTTTTTATCCCAAAGATGAAGGAAATTGTGGCTTTCGCTTTCATCATCTGTCATATTTTATCTCAGAAACTAGGGTGACACATTTAACCAGCAGGTCAAAGCGTTCATTCCTGTTTTTCCAGATGAAAAACACTGATATGACATTTTATCTTATATGATCACCCCACTTTCATCAAACTCCCTTTTCACTTGCTGCAGCAACATGCCTGGATCGCTTAGAAGTGGCCCCAAATGTCACTGCTAGGCCATGTCCTTTTTATTCTAGCTCCTTATAAAAGTCACAATCCAATTGGAGATCACTGTGATCACATTTTGTTCCCTGCATGATTAGGTACCTACCGACATCAGTGAGCTATAGTTCTGCTTCTGCTCCATGCTGAGTTTGTAACCTACGCTAACTAGCACTTAATACTTTTCCCTGCATTTTCTACAGACGGAGAAGTTTTTCTACTGTTAATTTTTATTCATTCCACATGTGCGCCTTGCTGCATACGCTGCACCTCCCAGACAAGGACATCAATTTCCTCTTAGCGGTAGCTGTTTTTGTGCAGTGGCTCTTGACTCTCCTCATCCATTATAGTCATGCATTGTGGAGAGAGCCCTGCTTTTAAAAGGAATTAGAGGAGATGATTTGATTAGTTATGATTGATGCCAACCAAACACTTTTTGTAATTCATTCCCCCTGTTCTAAACCATTTTACACCTGCACCATGTGTGCACCACTGATGTACCAAAGCCTTTCATCTAAAATATCACTAAATATGTGTTGCCACAGCCAGCCGTGCAGGCTCCATGAACTTGTGCCAGTGCTTGCACTTCTGCCGTGATACATGAAAACGTAGCCGTAAATGCTGAAAATGCTCTGGTTTTCCTCCTGTGGGGAGCTATTATCTCTTGGCAGCTACCAGGGGAAAACAGCTTTTGTTGACTGGGTTTTGATTAGGGCACAACAACACAACATCAGTCCCAGATACATACGCATGCATACACTGGCTCATACATATACAGTATGTAAGCACTCACAGGAACAGTTACTTTCTCTCCCTTCTTCTCTCTCTCTCTCACTCTGGCTCTCTCTGTCTGATTATTTTTCAACCATGCTGCCATTACACTTTAACTTTCCTGATGGCTTCTTACTTAGCTGCTTGTCACTTTTTTGCAGTGACAAGGTCTTTATGCTCAGATGGCTGTAGCGGGTGTCACAGTATGTGTGCTTACACCTCATGGCCACAACATTGCTCATGAAAGAGCAGAATTTTGTCCACATATTATTAATTTATTGCCTGTCTTTCAAGAAGGCTGCAATGGTGACTCATGTCTTTGAAAAGTGCTAAATAAACATTACATTCTTACTTAAAATAACTATGTGACCTGGAGGGTAACAAGCCATCATTTATAGTGAATACATTGCTCTCACTCAAATGAAAGAAAGAAAGAAATGTGCCACCAGTCAAAACCAGAGAGTACCTTTTACTGGTATTGGATGTTTTTGAATTTCTTTTCTTGTTCTATATTTAGAGCATTTTACAGCCTGTGGCAATTGCATGTGTTGTTCCAAATGCAACCAGATTTGTACTATCAACCATTTTAAATGTTTTTCTCAGGCCGCATCCAATATGTTTTCTTTGCATCTGTTTAATGACACCTAACAAATGGGAAGCAAAGATAGTAATCTACATATTAGTGCTTGGAGAGTAGGACGCAGGGTGATTGTGTGTGATTTTGATCATAATTTCGGACAGATGAAAGTGTCAGAAACTGCTCAAACTGGTCATAATTCAGAACAGAAGATCATGGATGTCCCATCATGTTTTGCCGTTGGCAGGTTTTAAAGTTTCATTGACTGGCAGGTCCATGCATTACTGTGAGCAACTACCCAACCATTCACACAACCACTCACTCACAGCCAAGACAATATCTTTCTCTTTGTCCTCCTTCCAGCACCGTTGCTAGGGGGTAAAGACGATCACAAATAGCTGCCATTACAGGAAACTGTCCCTGTCCAATTCATTCCAGATAAGAAGCTTCACTGACACACATACGCACACACGCACGCACACATACACGTGCACACACACACACTTGCTGCACATGTACAGATTGTCCTTGTAGAGAGAAGAAAGTCTTTCTTACAGGCAGAGAAGCATGTATGGCCCTATAGCTGAGATTGATGGCAGCTATGCTGAAGCTAATGGGTGTGGGCTTGGATCATCACAGGCAGTTTGTATGGGCTTTGGTCGATTACGGCAGAAAAACAGCAGTAATGGCTGAGATTGGCCAGGAAGTTTCATTGACTGATCATAGCAGTTGTTTTTTCTCTCCTGTTATCTTTGTCTCACTTTAGTCTCTGAGGGCTGGGAGTCAGTGCAGATGGAAATTTGTATTCATTGTCGGTAAAGTGTAAATCCATTTCCCCCATTGTTTTACTTTTTTTTTTTTCCTCAGGTTTCCCTTTTTTTCTCCCAATTTAGATTAACCAGTTCCTCTTGCACTGCAGTGTTTGTCACTGTTGACCTGCAGAGGGTAAGGACAGTCAAGAGTCTCCTCCAATACATGTGGAGTCATCAGCTGCTGTTTTTCACCTGACAGCTAGAGGCTTCATAAAGGTTCACTGTATCCCCCTGGGTCCCCCCGCCCCTACACACACACACACACACACACACACACACACACACACACACACACACACACCACCACTCTGACCAAATAGTAGAAATCTAAGATAGAGCAACAACAGAGACACAATCTCTCTCTGGGTCTTGTAAAGGCTGGAGAGTGTGTAATCCCTGAACCACCTAGGTCTCCTGAGTAGTGTAAAACCATTTTTGGCCCAATGTCCAATATTTGCTGGCAGTGTTTGAACTATTTCAATTCCACATCTGATGAACAGACAATATATGATGTTTTTTATTATTCAAATATGTTGAGCAAGTGCTAAAACGTGTAAAATAAAACTATTATATTATGCTATTTGTGTCAACAACCTAAACAAGCAAACACTTTCTTAAAAATACAGGTTGAGTTCATTTATTGATGTGCCAAGGCCATTTTTTTAAAAATGTTTTACAGGCTACTTCAAGGCTTCAGAAATGGGTGTTGGTACAACATGACAACACAAAACAGCAGAACAGTCTCCTGCGTAATCTTGTTTACTGGATTAGAAATATTGAAAAGGAAGCATAACTAACTACTCTGCTTGTCTCCCTGTTTGGTGGATATCCGGTTAAAATAAGTTTTTTTTTAAGTTTTTTTTTTTTTGTGTGTGTGTGTTAAGCTTAGTGTCAAGCAGGAACCATGGAAACAGAACTGATGTAGATGAGGTAGAGTATTTGAATCATTTTCAAATTTCAGACTTTTCCTTTAGAAGCAGCCTCCCAAATAACCAGGTGGTGAATTTGCACACTGATTTGGTTCCTGTGCCAAAGTGTCAAATGCCTTTCTTATCTCATCCATCCATTTTATACCTGCATGAGCAAATTATCCACATGCACTCACACACATGCACATGTGGAGACCCCTCTTGCATGGCTGATGTACACACTCCTCCCTTGACACTGCATTCTGCCAGTCCCACTCCATTGTGCCACATCTTTGATCATGACTCACAGTGAAGGGTTTGGCGAGTCCTCAGAGCCCCCTACCACCACCGCTTTCCAGCTGTCGCCAGGCCCATTGCCATTACAATCAGTTGGCACAGCCATCGGCAGCTGCCAGCTATGCCTTGAGCACCACCTCTGGCTACACAGATGTGTGTATATTTCCTTGTGCAGGTACCTGTGACTGTGTGTTAACACGGATGATGCACTCACCTGCACATATGCCCTCATCCATCGTGTTATGTCTGTGGCATTGTTTGCTGTTTTATTTAAAATTCATTGACATGTTTTAATGGTTAATTTACCAGGCTCTTCTCCATGAAGCATGGGGTGGCTGCTTGCCTAATGGCTAACTAACCCTGGGAGGAACTTGTAGTTGGCTTGTTCTCAGCTCCAGGTAGGCTACATATCAGATATGTGTCTGGTTGTGAGGACACAAGCAACAGGAGAGCTCACCACTAATGATGTGGCCACAGAAAGTGTGTGTAGTATATTTCACATTGTAGTGTATTATAGTGATTCCACTCATGCAGGTCAGGCTGATAGATGAAATCAAGGGATGGTGGTGGTGAGATATGAGGACCAAACTGTGGTTGCTGGAAGGTAACACATCTTTTTTTTCCAAAAAAAAACATCCTTTGCTGTAATTTGAACATTCATTTATTCAGACATCTGTGAACATTGTCAACTTACAACATTCAGGTCTATCTGAATCTGTTTGGTGTTTATCTTGTGCATTTACACAAGGAAAGGTCAAAGTGAAAGCAGACTAACAAAAGAAAATGACTGAATAATAATGAAGGAAGTTTCATTTAAAAAAAAAAAATACACATTCAATATGAGGTCAGAAAAAAAGACAGACGAGGATATTTATGATAAAAATGGAAATAATTAAAAAGTGGATCTTGGTTTATATAAAATAGTATAAACAGGAAATATAGAAAGAGACAGGGAACATAAATGAAGGCATAGATGGTTTGATAGCAGTTTTCCTTTCAAGAGACAACAGATTTTAAAAAAGGGTGGACTAAAAAAAGACAGGGTGATAGATTACAATGAAAACAATAAAAAATAATTTTGACTAGTATTAACATCTTTGTGATTGTGTTTTCAGTTACAATATTTAAATTAGCTTGATATTTTGATCTCATGCACAGGAAAGCTGTCACGGGCCTATTCTCTTCAAAAATATTTCATTGAGCCAATTTACACAGGTTTATTTACATCTGATTATGTGGAGTCAGAGCAGTAGCTTTATGCAACACCAAACCACGCTTTGCAAACCCTGAATATGCAGTGGCATATTAATAAAAAAAAAAAACCTGAGGTCATTGTTACCATGGCGATAAATCAAAGTAAAGGAAATTAACATGATGATGTATTTAAATGAAGTTGAAGAAAGAAGTCTATCTTAATGTATAAAAACATTAATTCTGCATCTTATATTTGGACTTTTCACGATAAAACCAATATGGGACAGAAGCAGCAATTACAAATATGGTGTAAAAGTAAATAGAAAAACCTTCAATTAATGTAAATTTAATCCATTGTTAAAGTTATTTAAAAAAAAAAAAAAAAAAAAATACATAGTACAGAGTCATAACATAATCTACCCAATGAGCAAAGTCCATTAGTAGAAGTGAAAGTTGGGAGCTCGGACTGTAAACAGAGGATCAGATTGATTAATGAAGTACAAGTAATGAAGAAATGACAAATTTCATGGCAGGACTTAATGGACGCTGTTGATAAGATAAGCATGGGCACAATTAAACACAGAAACATACTGGGACTGGGACTCTTGGGCAATGTGGCAGTCTATTAACTGTGTACAGACAGGTAGGCTATTTTCGCTGTTCAGCCAACTGTGTTATTAACTCGCTCTGCACTGAATCAATTGACAGGTCTCCAGGTGTCAGTGTGTATGTAAGTGTGTGTGTGTGTGTGTTTGCGTGGCTTTTCTCCTTTCCTCTTTGCCTCTGCAGTCTCCATCTCTGGCTCCCTGACTGCTCAGGGTCAGTGGATGATTGTCCCTCTTGTATTTCTCCTATCTCCTTACCTCAGATTACACAGAGTGCAGTCCTGTAGGAAAGTGCCGTGGATTACCGTCCATTCCTGCTCACCTGTATCCTCTCCTGTCACCAGATCCCTCACCTTATCAGCCGCATACACGCTCTAGCTGAGACTCCCATGTGGATACTTCATCCGCTGGTCCTATTACAACCCCAATGACAAAAGCATATTGTCCTTTTTTGCTTCTTGCTCACATACACTGGACCAGAGGTACATGTAAATACACAGACACATGTACCCATTCACAAACAGACCATGTTTTCAGCATCAGGCTAAAGCACAGTGCTTACCCTGGCAGATCCCTCAGGGTCTAGCAGTTACATTGTTAACCATCCTATTCTGTTCTCACCAGGGAAACCTCTGTAGTCCATGCCTGCATGATAACATCCCACAACTATTCAACATTCAGGGCTCATTTATGGAGCCACGTGTCTGTGTGTGCTTGTGAACGATTGAGAGGTACTGTGGTGGCATTCACTAGCCTCCAGGGGCATGACTAGCCATCTGGGTCCAATGCACCATTTAGGTGTGACTATAATGTGGCAGACATGGCCCTCAGTCGAAGCACCAGGCAGTTGAAACTGTAAGGGACCAAAACAGTGGCTATGGGGTGCTGTGGCTGTAGAAGCAGAGGGCTCAAGCTCCCTGGAGGTACAGCATTGGCTGCAAGAGGTTGATGACGACACAGATATGTATGCTGGCACAGACCAACACACTGTACATGTCACCATGGTTATTGTCCCTGGAATTTTATCAGACAAGGCAGCAAGAACTTTTGATGCCCTTAGACACGTTCTGCCCCTGCTCAACTTCCCAACACTCACAAACGATTTGTCTTGCTCTCGCTACCCCCTGTCCACACCTTTTCTCTACACATCTTCATGTTTCCTTCCATCCTATTATCTTTGTAGTCTTTTCAAAAGTGCTTTAAGTCTCTTGAGGAGAGCAGAGTTACCCCGAAGCCCAGTTTGAATCTCTCACACCATCCTGCTCACTACAGAGATAAGCACAGCCCCACCATTGTCTGCCTTTCAAACCATGCTTAATTCAATATGAGACTTAATGTAGATGTATTAAGTCTATAGATGGTTAAATGAAGCTACAGTTCTCTCTACTCTTTGAAGTTTTCTTGATACTTGTTTTCTTTTGAATTGTTTTGTAGCTTATTAAAACACTTTATATTGATCTATTTTAACTCACTTAATTGCTCTTATTTCACCAACAAGAAAAATATGAAAAATAAATCATAAGATCTTGAAACTGCCCTCTTCAAAATGTTTCATTTAAAATATTTATCCTGTTTTCAATCCAGAATTTTCACTTCAACAGCAATTCATGTTGGTTGGAGAAGATCGGGAGCAAAAAAAAAAGTCATGAAAATGTTTTGGTTTTTTTGTACATGTAAAAGGAAAGGAGAGCAAGAGAGAAGGTGAGGGGAAGAGAAATATGACTGTGAGCTAGTATCAGGCAGGTATCCAGTGCATATCAGTGCTGATACTGTTGAAGGGCCTAAGGAGCTTTGGTTTTGTCTCTTCAGGTGATGGATACTCACAGTCCAAGACTTTAGCTGTGTCCCTGCCTGCCCTGTTGAAATGGTGATAAAAAGTCAATACTTCATGTGCAGTGCCCATCACTCAGTGTGAGCATATGACTACACCCCAATGTGTGTGTGGGGGTGTGTGAGAGAGAAAATGAAATAAAGAAGAAAAGAATAGGGCAGAGCAAGAGGAAAAGGAGTGATTGAGAGCAAGGTTACTAATGTCCTTTTCATGTGGTGGATTATACTGTAGCATTGCCCTAAAGCAACAGGATGAGCATTGGCCCCCTCGGGTGCTCTCAACACTTTGGAGTGGCTGAATGTCTGTCCATTTCCCCCAGACTGTCACATCAAAGGCTGTCATGGATTCAGGAAACAGCTATGTGGTAATAACAGATAATGGAATAATGGTGCAGTGTTGCCATCTTCTTTCCCTTTAAAACTTTTATTCACCTGGAGCTGTGTGTGGCTGTATCTGTCACATCTGTCCATTCTATAGGCAAACATCTGTCTCCTATCTCGAATGTTGAGATTTTTTTTTTTTTTCTCCACACAGTATCATTGATGCCCAGTTTCTCTGGCGTGTCCAAATTCAAACAGTGGCATACTTTGTCAGCCACCGGGGGCTCTTCTGTTGACCAAAGTGTTGCCTGAATTGTGTCAAACTAGCTGAGCATGAAGAACTGCATTGAATTGTATGGTCCCATTGTAGTGCCAGCATATAACTACAGTGCTGGTATGTATATAGTGGATTTCCAGTCAGACTCACAGCAGATGGTTAAGTTTAAGTCAGATTTAGAGCGTTAGCATGTTATTTGCAATTATTTGTGTTATTTGCGATTATTTGTGATTATTTATTTTATATTGTAAACAATACTCTGCCAATGGTGTCTGAAATATTGCACTGTTTAAATTTTAGATTTAGATTAGTCCAATCAGTCCAATGATGCAGCAAAGAGCAGAGGTGCTTGATATGTTCTCAAGCACAAATCAGAAGGACAGATGGATACAGCCTCTTATCACTTCATTTTATCCTTAGACATTTGAGCATTTCAATTAAATTGGTTCATAATTTGCTTATGAATTTTTGTGATGTCACAGTAACTGATCTTGACCTTTGACCACTGAACTGTGTGCTTCATCCTTGAGTCCCAGTGGATGTTTGTGCTAAAGTTGAAGAAAATCCCTCAATTCATTACTGAGATATCAAGTTCACAAAGCCAAAGCTATGTTTTGTGAGGTCACTGCAACCTCAACCCTTGACCACCTAAATCGAATCACTTCATCCTTGAGTCCTAATGAATGGGAGAGGCAGACAGCCATACACTCAGAAACCCCAAAACACAGTGGCTCTGGTTCTGGCTATAGCTGGTGCAGAACAAACACTTAACTTTCTGTACTTTAACTAACTGATTAATTGTGTAATCATTGCTGATTTAAATGCACCAGTATTGCAAAGGACTGGAATCTGCATTGACCTTTGCATGAATGAGGTTTGTTTGAGTTCTGTCCATCAGACTGTTATGAAAGAAGTGCCACTGTCACCCACTGTCAGGCATCGTCTTGAATAATAAAGGTCAGTTTACCGCAGATTAAACTACCTTGTCAAAATGCCAAAGGCTCAGCCTGCGCGTGGCTTTTTATGGTCCGCAGACTGTCGGTTGAAGTGTGTCTTTGAGGTCACGTCAGATATTAAATTCTGTTACAGTACAAACGACTGTAGGACACTGGATGAATAATTACTTGCAATATTATCAAAAACGCAGTAGCTGCAATTTTTTGATAAAGGTACAATGTGTCACAACATACCATTATAAATGAATGATTGTGGTATTACAGAAATGCTCTGCCTCAAACCATATTATTCAGATGTGAAGGAAAAGTAAAGGAAAAATCACATCATCCTCATCATATTTTTTCAGTGAAATTCCAAGTCAAGTGAAATTTAAAATTTGACTCGTTTCACAATTGCAATATTAATCATACCAATCACAATATAATTTTGCCTGGATCTTGCTCAGCCCTGTAAGAAGCCATATTACTTGAAGCTATCACTGTATGTATGGTCTCTATTAATAGTTTCACAAGAGATGAACATTTTGTTTCATTCTTTCTCACTCACTATCTTTTTTTTTTATAAAAGCTTTCTTTTTACTTTCCTTTCTCATCAACATTACTCTGTTCTTTCCTTCTTCCCTCTTCACTTCTCCCACCTTTTCCTCTCATCAAACCGTCTGCTGGTCTGCCTTGACCTTCCAGACAATTACATGCCAGTGGCTCTATCTGTAGGCCAGGACTGTTGAGGGAGATATGCTGACTGACAGGTAATGACACCCACTGAGAGCTAGAATTCCCCCAGGACCCACTGTCTGCTTGCCTGCTTGCCTGCCTGCCTGTCTGAAATCCCTTGGGTGCAGAAGTTGAACTACAAGTGCCACATCAACATTGTTTTCATAATAATAATTATTCTCTTCCTCTTCCTCATCATCATCATTGGCAATGTTGAGATTATCTTCATGCCATAGACATCACACCCTCAATAGTACATCAGCCGTCTCTGTGACAATGTGCCTGCTCAGGGTTTTCCCTGTCCCTGTTCCCTTTCTCTGTCACCACCTCTTCCTGTCATTTTCTCTCTCTTTTTCTATTTCTCTCAGTCTATAACTCTCTCTTTAAATCTCTTTCCTCCTCCTTGTGTCAGTCACTGAGACTCTTTCAGGATTTCACTCAATACAAACTATCATTCATCTTCACTCATTTTGACTGAAAGACCTAATTTTGAAGATCAACTTTTGGCAATCATTTTCAGCTTTCCACCTCCTGTCCCTTCATTTCGTTTGAAAGGCCTATTAACATGACTTTAATTCCTCCTGGCACCAAGGTCAAAGGGGGGCGGTGGCTTAGGAAAGGTGTGTGTATGTGTGTATGTGTGTGAGAGAGAGATGGGGCAGGAGGCCGTGTCATGATTCACTGAAGATGTCCGGAGAATTGATAGAGAGCTGAACCACGGGTTGTGCACCAGGTGCTGCCATTATATCTCTAGTGATGAAGTTAAACTTTTTCTTCTCCATTCAGAGAACCACATAGAGTTGTTGTCTAATACAAATTGAAGCAGTGAAGGAACTGAGGGATGCTTACACAGCTTTACCATAGTGAACAGAAAGAAACTAAAAGGCTTATTAACACCACCACATAACGCAAACATGTACTTTTAGAACTTTTGTATCTTTATTCTCAAACACTGGCTTTATTCTCTGTTGTTTATCAGATATAACCACCAGAATTAGGGTTCAGTGCTCACACAGCCAATTGGCCCGTGACTTTGAAAACCTCTGCTTCTGGACTTTGTTTATTGGTTCCACCACACTTTTAATCACCTCTAATGAAAAGAAAATGTAAACTTATATTAATTTTTATGTTTTGACACATTTATCACTTGAATCTACATGTCCAGACACTGCAAGAATTCATAGGTGGTGGAGCACGGATTTGTCTCTGCTGTCTGTCTGTGTTACCAACTGTTGTCGTGGCCCTCCAGAGATTCGCCAGCCTCTGAAGAATGATCTCCTCCGTCGTGTCCAGCTTTGACAGGAGCTGGCAACACACCACACAATGCATATTTCTATTTGTGTCATCATGTTTGACCCAGGGGGAGTCATCCTTCCATGAAGGAATGAATGTTATTTTTTTTCTCGTAGCTTTCTTTCGCTGCTACCACTTTCATTTTCCTTAAGTCCTGATTCCTGAATAAAATTGTGTGTCATGACAGTGACAGAGCTGTCAACCAGCTTTTGATCGGTTGACTTCCAAAGCTCTTTGTCAAGCAGTGTCAGGTGTTATAGCCATGCTGGGGGCAGCGTAGACTAAATATTGTGTTTGTGTTTTCAAGACTGAGCCAGTCAAGATGATGAGCTCTTAAATTTACTGTCACAATGTGACTTTCTGCTGGACCATGGCCATGTGGCATCTGTTACTGTTAATGTTCACAATCCACTCACATCGTCCCTTGTGAGTGATTGGCCATCATCTTGTCAATTAAAACTCTGCACTGAATATCATATCTATAGTTATCAGGACAGACATAACTTGCCCCCACTAAAGTGTGGGGATGCAATATGATATTAAGTGCACTTTTTAAGGTGATTGTGCCTAATGAACTGTAAAACCATATTCATACTGAAATCAGCACTGGATGAAAAACACAGGACCTTGATTTATTTCAATGATGCCACTGCATTGGCACAGTGGAGGTGCAGATGCAAAAATAGACAGGGTTTTCCAACAAAAGAGATCCTTTCTTTTGTTGTAACACAATGCTCTGTCATCCAGCTAGGCATCGCAGTGGCCAATCAAATATGTAGAAGTGCACATTCCTATTTTTAATGCGGCGCTGTCTGAATGCAAGGTAAGCCACTTGTGTGTTGTTTTTTTAGAAGTACACTTTGCCCTGGCATTTAGTAAACATGTAAAGTGCTGTGTGGGCCCAGCTGAAAGACTATCTAATTTAATGAAGCTTAAATGTAATTTGTGTTTGAGAGATGTTGGCCTTTGTTTTCAATTAACACAAAAGAATGTGCTAAAGTTACAAATTTCCTCTCCTCTTCCAATTTTACAACACCTCTGCAAATGCCAACTGGGAGGCAGCAACTACTCGTCACTACAAGGTCAGCTTTAGCTCATGAACTTCAGACTCTGGGTGCAAAGAATAGACACCTAGTGAGCCAGCACTGCTAGAGACAAGCCCACACCAGTGTGGCCGGGGTATGATGAATCATACGCCCTGCTGTCATTCCATGACAACCATTGCTCATTCTCTATCACTATACTGTCAAAAATAACCTGTTCTTTTTAAAGTTGAAATGTTTGCCAACAGTCACTGAGAATAGATGGCTATTAGTTGACATGAAAACATCATGATTTGAAGCATTGGCCTGAACTCAGCTGATTCAAGAGAATGAGAAGGAGGAAGGCTGCTTTGCACTGATGAATTGCTTTCAAACTTTTCCAACCCAGTGGGAGTGAAAGTCAGCAAATGGCAACATCAGTCTGTCAGAGGATGAAATAACGGTTCAGACTGCATTGTATACACACTGGAGGATGACCTTATGGCCCAACGTGTTAATGCCAAGCCAGCCATTGAGATTGCTTGTTTGTGTGGTTATCTGCCGTTGTTTTTCTTGTTTGATATCCGCCACTCCCTAACCCAACTAGACATGTCTATTTTCATCAATCTGAGTGCTCCTGTGACAGGTTTCCACTGACAATTTATACTTTGTGGATGTCTTGTAGTCATACAAGGGTCTGGTTTGTGGAGCCTTTCTGCAAATAACTTCTGTCTTTTGTCTGATGTCATGGCTGTTGGTGCTAAAGTATTAACAATAGCTGGCAGGAAATATTGTTGAGTGCGTCCAGTGGATCTTTAGTGCTGCAGATAAACATCTGCAGCATTTTGACCATCTGCAGTCCTTATAGGTTTGTGCCAAACACGGTGTTTGCCAGATAATCACTTTTTTTTTCTTTTAGCAGTTAGTATCAAAACTCAAGTCTGCCAAAAATGGCATCTTACTTCTGGTTCCTAGTTAAGTGAAGTATCACTGCTCTTCAAATGACTCATTCCTTTGCAGCTGTTTTCATTGCCACTAAGAAAAATAAGAGACTAGGAAGACCTCTTCAAATATAGGAAACTTTTTATTAATATTGTAATTTGACTTTTTTTGGTAGCATGATCCTGGGTTTGTTTGGATTTGGGGTTGAATATTGTGTCAGTAAAAGAGGCTGTTAAAAGTTACAGCTGCCAATCCTGATTGTTTTTGCATGAAGCTCAGCTAATTCTGCAGCTCCTAAAGCCTCTGTGGTACTGCATCAGCTAGTTGTGTATTTGCACTTGGCTAGCTGTTGTTTAAAAGCTGTGTGGCTCTGCAGTGGTGCCAGGTAATAAGCTAAAGTGGAGCAGAAATTCAATAGAGAGTGGCATTATATAAACACTCATTCCCGAGACACATATGCATACAATGCACACACGCACTCAAAACACACTAAACACTAACACACACGCACTCTGTTTCCCACGAGTCCTGTCTCACAGACATGCTGGATGAAACCCCCTGTTCATTATTCCCCTGAGTAAAATTAGTTTCCAGTATTAACTCAGATCACAAATATATATTGTATGAAACAAACAACCAGTGTGCACACGCAAGAAGACAGATAAAGTGAACACAAGAGAATACTCAATACAGTATCTCTTACATATTTTACATACAATCAGTAATTATTATCACAGCTGTCATCACTCTCTCTCTCACAGTGAGGTGTATTCTGTCTTCCCCACCCTTCTCTCTTTTTCAGTAACATATGCATGTTTTTTTGAGAAACTGTAAATAGACAAACCACTGATGCTGATGAGGTTAAAGTATGTGCAATAATATATAGCTGTGTATTTTTACTTTCATAGGGCAACACTGGTGCATTGGTATTTAAAAAGTCTGTTTACTGTAATGTTATCATTGTCATGTTGCTCATATGGATGTAATAGTGTGCTTATATGGTAATTACTTGACTTGGCTACTGTGAGCACAACATCAGAAGCTTTTTTTCTGTGATGTCCCTATTGTTTCAGCCAATATGGCAAAGGATGGTCTGTAGAGAATTGCTGTCAGAAACCATCAACATGTACTGTTAGAGTACAGCTTTCTAATTATCTTGTCTTTATATCAACTTGCCATTCACCCTCTGCATAAGGAATTTTATAAAGGCAATGCTCCTTCATGTGCTTCTCAGTCATTGGCTTTTACTTTCACAGCCCCAGAGGGACCCTATTAAAGGTTTCTTTTTAAATGCGAAAATGGTGATTTCAACACCAATTATCATACTCAGTGACTTCATAATCACTGACTCCTATTGATACCTATATATATGGTTCTCTTTCTCCCCTTGACCATCAGTGACAACAGAAGATGAAATGCTGCCTGAATATACATTAATCAAGAAATTATTGTCAGACTTTTTTCAGGCTGGTAGAGCCAGCCTTAACATTAATTCTCGCATTAATGAGACTTAACACATCAGTCCACTTGCACACATTATGATAGGTGCATGTGGGCTATAATTGCATTATGTGACACTAGGAAATCAGTTTCTTGTCACCAGGTCTTCCGTGAGCGAGATTTTCTAATTATGTAAGATAGCACCTCCGCTTCCTTCGGTTGTGCACACCACAGGGCTTGCGGATGAGATTGATTAAAGTGTGGAACTAGCAATTCCATTTGCCATGCAGTCAGACAAGCCGGCAGATTGGCTGTGGTATAGTTCGCAGTCATGCTGCTCCAAGTGAATAAAACAGCTATTAGACAAGCATGAGGCATTGCATTTTCATCTGCTGACACACACAAGTGCATGGGTACATGCGCACACATTCACACACTCACAAATAAACAGAGTATCTGACACTGAAAAGGCTGCGATAGCTGTCTAGTGTCTCATCTAATTAATATCAAAGCAACCATCAAATAAATAAGAAATGTTGTTTATAGAATGTTGAAAATACCAAATTAGTTGAGTTCTTGATTTACAACTATTTACATGGATAGAAAAATAAGCAGTATGAATCAGACTTCTCAAATGATGCTTGTGAAATGAAAGGGAAAAGCGTTTTGTGACTGGATGAGAGGATTTAAAATTCTATGATGTTTAACAGCTTAATATGTGTATTGTTAGTAAGTGTGTGCTTGTATAACCCTCTTTGATGAGAGTGTAGAGAGGGACCTTTGAGTTAAAAATAAAATAGACAATATGAAGTAGAATCTACTGAGATAACCTTGACTTTATATGCATGCTGAAAATAAATTAAAAAAAAATAAACCTTTCATTTTAATCAAATGCCCAAGTGCCTTTGGCCTCTCCATGAAAACAGGGCAAAATGGACAAACCCATTTAACTAAGAGGTAGCTGAATGGAGGTGTTGAGAGAGGGCGGCATTTTTCATTTTTAAATTGTGAGGTCCTTGTTTTACATAAAGGTCATTATGTGAATTGCACCTTTTGGTTGAGTGTTAAGGTTTCAGTTTAAATCAGTCATGTTTTCTATACAAATGCACAAGGCCTAGGTTAGAATTTTTCATATTTGAAGCAACGAGTCAAAGTCTGGTAAAGCTATATTTACAAGTATGTTAAAGCAAAAAAGGAGAAATGATGGCAGTCACTATAATAAGGAGAGAGCTAAAGTTATCAGACAGTGTCTCACAGTAGAGTTTGATTAGCTAATTAGCTGTTTTGTTATTCTATGTTTTTAAAAGGCATCCAAGTGCACGGCCTGGTCCATAGTGGCTTCTTAGTTGAGGCTGTCATTAAGTGCTCTCCAAATCTGCATTAGTACACAGCTCTGTGTCTCTGTGCTGGCCTGTTTTCAGAAAAAACAAATGTGATCCCTCCTGAACACATGATAGGGTGGACTAATCAGCTAGCTACAACAAATCAGGCAGAGCTCTTGATGGAGTAGCTAAAGTAGAAGTTGATGCCAGAATTTGGGGGAAAACATTTGTGCATATTTTTGGAAATCCTACTTATATATGTGGTATGCTGGGTGTTGGTAACAGAGGTGTACCATCTTTAAAGAATGATTTAGAGGGCTGTTTCCTTGAGAAGCCCAAGGATAAGGTACCTGATGTGATTTGAGGTCGTAGGTGTAATTGCTCATATTGTTAAAAAGTTAGATAGCAATTTAAAAAAAAACAATGACAAATTTACACTGCAATTTTTGTTTGCAAGACATTTGAGAGCAGAGAAAAAAGATGCAAAAAGTGAAATGTAGGCGTTTTGGTTTTTCCATCATATAAAAGAGAATAACAAAGAGACTGGAGTCTTGAATAAAACATATGCTCACTCTTAGGCATGGGCAATATCATCAGTGCATTCTGTAACAAGACGCTGTAGATGGATGACTTATTTTACAAGAGAAACAAGTCTGAATGGAAACAGGTCAAACATGCAGATGTTGGCCTGTCTAATACTTTAACGATTTTCATCATCTGAATTGGTCCATAAAATAGCAAACGTTTAACTCTCTCAGTTTCTTGACCCACTGGGTAACTAAGCATTACTTTATGTCAATACTTAAACAATTCATTATATTAGGTTCCATGAAAAGCAGTAGGTTTTGCATCAGTGCACTCATTCTTTACTCTGAATGAATTCTAGCTTCTCATTTACCTGAGGCAAGGGGAGCAGTTACTCAATGTAATAATAACTACTGAGAGCACATATATGTGCAATGGTAGTCCAGTAAAGTGCATGATTTCAAATAGAAATCATTGCTTTGCAATTCAAATGAAAGCTATGATAAATCACTTTACAGTGTCTATATTCTTTAAAAGCATTTATTTGATCAAAGGCCAAGTCCCTCTTAACTTTTGCCCCCCTTTCCGTATCAGGTAATGGCTTTTCTCCCAATCAAGCACACGAGTTGGACAGCACATTACCATTAATTACTTTGTACAGTAGGTAAAGAGCTAGTTCATTTGATCTGCGATTAGCACTTGGTGTGAGGGAAGAGGAGATGCAGCCATTGAGTTAATAGAGAAGGATAATGACTTTTTTACCCTTGACTGCCAATTTCTAGTGTCACTTCATGCTTCTGTATGGTTGCATTAGAAGAAGTATCACCCTGTCAGCTATGCATGCATGTTTTTCTGCACTACAAGGGCTCTGGTACAAATTTTAACATATCTGGGCACTTACCACAGGTTGAGGTCCATATGCCTGGATTCTTGTTAACTGAGAAGGATATAGAGAACTACACTAAGTGCAGTTTCAAACTTGTAAGCGTGTTGCAGCTTTGGTTTAAATCACATGTTCAGGATGGATAATTTGCAGCTCAAAATGCCAGATGCAAAGGGAAAGAAACTTTAATAAACTCTGGGTGCATAGAGTGTGTATGCGCAACAATAGCTGCATAGTTGTGTTCTTCTTTTTGCATTGCTCCATCCATGACTATTCTCAGTCTTTTTGAGAATGACAAGGTTAGAAGAGTTTATGAAGTTTGTGCAAAATGGATTGGTGCCTTTGATCTTAAATGTTAAAGGGTGTTTCGATTAAAATAAGCCAGGGGTTAACATGTTTATGAAAGGATCGCATCTCTGAGAGATGCTAAAAGACTTCATGAGATCACTTTCCTTACAGGAATACTCATTTCATACCTACTTTTCACTGAGCCTCAGCATACCTCTGGGCTACTCATTGATTGGTTGTAATGGATCATGGCTGAGCTCATGTTTTCCTTGTGTAGAAACAACCTTGTTTACCCGCTATCATGTATTGACCACTCCCAAATGTCAACTCCTGTGAGAATTCTAAGTTTCATTCACTCCTGTAGGTATAACCATACTTCTGTGGTTCTGAATGAAGCATTTAGCTTAGTTAAATGGTTGTTCACTGCATTATACTGACATTTGTATTTTTGCGGCCTTGGGAAAGGAGATAATTTTTTTTTTTTTTTTTTTTTTTCAAGCAAAATTGTCACATTTTAAGAAGTGGTCGTGAAGGTTGCAGTGTACAGAGACAGTGGAGAAAAGACAGATACCATCGCAAACATAGTGCATACACAAAGAAAATAAAGCATGTTTCCATCTACAATTTGGGTATTATGAAGCATAACATTCAGAATTTTATATAGAAATGTCACAATAACACTACATTTCCTAAATATTATTCAGTAACATTTTTGCTGTAACTACAAGTGTAAGAACTTGGTCAACTGGAAACAAGGTCTGAAGACCTCTTTTTATCTCTGTGTAAAGTTATTGCTATTCAAGTGCTCATCTAACATTTTGTGTTGGTCCAAACATTGTTAGAATCTCTTTGACAATAGATGGAAGCTCTTGAGCAATGTTATAGGCTGTAAAGACTAAACCATTGAGAGTTAAGTGTTCCATGGAGCTGAGAGGAACTACAGCATCAGTTAGGGTTAGGGTTAGGGTTAGGGTTAGGGTAATTCTCTGTGGGTTTGTTGTTCCCAGCAAACTTTTCATTTTCAGCATTTGATCCATTATTGTTATCAAAGTACCAAAAGTAGCAGCTTTAAAGTCCAAGGATGTAACACTGCTATGTGTGACTTGAAGACAGCAATGGTCAAATTACACATCAAAGTGGCCTAATGTCTTTAATCACAGTACTGTCAAGGAATCACAGTGAAACCATTCATTTTAAATGTGCTGCTATGCTGACGTGAATGTCATCTCTCACACGTCATCTCTCATGCAGAGCTGGGTGATGGAATATTGATGGAGCTTGGTTTTATATTTGAGGTACAATGTTTAATGATGATCGTATTGAATGCTGAAGCCATTTATGGTATTAAGATGTTTAGTCAGAGTCAAAAGAAGAATAATTTTTCTTCACAACCCATGAACAGTAGTCCTCTATAATAAGTGTCAGACTATAATGAAAGCTGCCTTTCACTCTTAACACAATACATTAACTGTGACTCGAGTTCATTGCTGAGAAAGGCCCTCGTCTCCTAATGCATAAAATTTTAATTTGAATTAAAGTGGTTTGATTTCATTAATATATACAAATATTATACCAGTGATCATATTAAGGGTTAGGCACAAGTCAACTTGTGCATAAATCAGTTAATATGTCACTAGCTTTTCAATCAGAGATGAGCACAACCTCGGATGACCTTTTATTGCTACTCTCTGCTTCTTAGCAAAGCATTTTTATTGGTTGTTGATATTGTCTTGCTGTGACTCAGCCGCATGATGATATCAGATGAGTGGATATGTCTCATCTTTGCAAATCAGAGTTAGCTGTTGTTTATTCAGCTGCGTGATCGGCAGAGAAAAGGTCACTTCAAACATGCTCCAGCTCTGTATGCAACTCTGTACGCAGCCCTGCACATCTAATTCTGTTATGATTAGCCTTGAAGTTACAACACTTTCCTTTGAAAAGATAATATACAGTGCCTTCACCTTTCAGCCAAGTTGTACTTTTTTTTAGACTGATTAATTTCACACTTTTCTGCATGTTACTTTTATCTCCTGCCTCTACATTAGCTTTAAATGTGATCTATTTAACTTTTGTTCTAACACAGTATAATTACAAAGCCTGATTTCATCTGCTCTCTGCTGCTCATTTTGTTTTCTTTTCTACTGTAGACTGGTTTTACTGTAGTGTAGACTTATTGAAGTATGTTATATTTCATATAAATGTTGGTTGTTAATATGCCCACTCACGGCACTCACGGTGGTTAGCACTGTCGCCTCACAGCAAGAAGGTTCTGGGATTGATTCCCAGGCCTCTGTGGAGTTTGCATTTTCTCCCTGTGCCTGCGTGGGTTCTGGGTTGGCTCCAAACCCCAACCCCCACCCCAACGCTGTGACCCTGTCTGATAAGCGGTATAGATAAGGATGGATGGTTGATGTTAAATCTTTAAATAACCACATTTCAGATCATGTAATTATTCTGGTGGCTAAGATGAGCATGTGCAGTATAGTTGTTGGGGCCATTTATTCAGTTAGTCAATATAAAAGCATATACACTGTTCATTGGGAACACCTACTGTAGCCAAGACTAATGCCCTTTAATATATTAGTCCTGTAATAAATACTCCCTTCATGAAGGTTATAATATTCTGTTTTTGTTAAAACTGTGTTAAAGATTGAAGTATTGAACTGTGTGAACATTTTGGAGGTTGTGTTGACAGATGTTCCTCATAGTATTTCCATCCGATTCAAATCAGTTAGGACAACAGACACACCTCTTTATATAAGGCAACACAGTTGAATAGCACCACACAAACTGCAGCCTCAAAAATGATTATACAGTTAAATCAACACTTTTAACACAGTTTCAACACAAACTGACCATTATAGCTTTAATGAATGTAGAAGTCTTGTTACATACTCTTAGCTGTCATTTCAGTTATTTCCTAACAATTTGTTTGTTTAATCAGCCACAATGATGATTGACTTCTCTGCTGTCTAATGTATAATCTTATTCAAATGAAATATCTACAAATATAAAAAAATATCTACAGAATATAACAGTATGCAGTCCTAAAATCAACAACAAAAAAAAGTTTGTCTTAAGGGAGATGCTTGGAAGTTGCCTTTTTTCTGCATAAAATATGAGAAGAGTGGATTATCTGCATCCAGTTTCTTTATGATTAACTTAATTAACTTGACTAAGACATGTACAAGATAGGCATCAGTTATCCACAGTATAATGCTATAGTACAACCAATACATTATTGCAAACAGAATGCATATAAATCATTTCTTTGTATAATGTGTTGTTGCGTCATTCTTTAATTCTCCCGTGGCAAACTGATTTGATTTCGGGTACACTTACGCAGCAGAGCTACTGCAGTGACTGGAGTCCTAAGTCCCTACTGTGCCTTTATAAAAGCTAAATAACTAGATATCGTGAATGCTCTTGATGCCTTAACAATATACTGTGTGATGTATTTATATGTTTGCAGTGTTCTTTACCGTCGAACAGATGCAAGATTTTAGTTTTAAGCTTTCAAGTTTTTATCATACAGATCAGATATATACAGCAGCACTCACACTTTTAAAAGCATATTCTGCACAGTAAAAGCCTCTCCCAAAGTGTGTGGATTTATTAAGAATAATACTGTGCCTTTGTAGGCACTCTAGATTAATGGAGAGTAGTGTGCACAAAATGTCACCCAAGTATTGGTGCTAATAAATCCATTCACCTTGGGACCAGCTTCCAGTGCAGTGAACTTTTATGTTAGACCTAAAAAAAAAAAAAGAAAAAAAAAAAAAAAAAAAAAAAAAAAAAAGGCTTTAAATACATGACCTGTCTTTACAGGTTCTCAGATTGAATGATCATTGCCCATATGACCAGCCCTGGCCCTGAAAAATACTAGTTACCATTGTAGATAGTTATTTATCTCCTTTAGAGTCATAACCCATTGCTATTTTCCCTTCTTTCCCCTTAGCTGCCATCCTTGATGACCCTATGGAGTGCAGCAGAGGAGAGCGTTTGGCCATCACGCTGGCCAAAGACAGCATCAACAGGAACACAAACCGCTCCACCACCGGCAAGCTGGAGGTGGACATCTTTGAACTGCTGAGAGACAGTGAATATGAGATGGGGGAAACAAGTAAGTAACACAAGGAAGAAATTGCAATTAACTGGTGAGGGAAAGATAGCTTTTCTGTGTGTGTTTGCTCATTAGGGTGTAAATCTTTTGGTTAATTTACGTGTTTCTTGAGCAGGAGAAAAAGATGGAAAAAGTAATACATGTGTGGGACTGCTGGGTTCAGTCAGCAATTGCACCTATAAAGAAATCTACTTGAAATCAGTGAGCCTGTCATGTCAGTTCAGACACTCTGTCTTCTTTTCACTCAGTCTCTCACACTTGTCCCCTCAGTACAGAGATATGTCTGTCTGGTTTAACAATATTTTGGTCAAACAGAAGCAAACAAATTACTGAAAGTAGATACCAAACTAATGTGGTGCATAAACACAAAATGAGCTGTCATTTTTTGACTGCTGCAGGAGTCAAAAGGTGTTTATGTCTTCCTGCTGGGTCCTGTATTGTCTGTATTTTGTTTCTATTGTGGTTCGGCAGAGCAAAACAACATTTTCAGTGCAGTGTAATGTTACTTCATTCAGTGGTCTCTCAAATTCAAACATCAAATCAAAATCAAACCATGGACACCCAAGATTTTTGCTTTTAGATGTTTTATTACAGAAAGTGTAGAAACCCATGACCTTAATAGTCATACATGCTATCATTGTGTTAGTGATGGATGGCATTATAGTAAAAATAAACTCCTTTGGGGATCCCTGTCAGTCCCTGAACCACTGGCTTAATCTCTGTCAAAACAGAGATAACCTTCAACAGAAAGGCTTATAGACTATTTTAAATGGCCCATTATGAGATTGACAAATGCATCACTGAGGGTGACTGCATTAATACTAGCTGGGATACCTGTTTTTAATCAATTGTATCAGTGCTTCTACATCACAGCTACCACACACCTTTATATTTATTGGTTAGATTTTTTTATTTCAACAAAAAGTATCTAAAATCAATACAGCACAGTATGCGTCTGCAGAAAACAACCAATATAAACCGCTACGACAAGAAGTGTGAGGATTGATTTTCAATACCACACATTCCCACAAACTCAAGAGCTTCAGCGGCTCCGCTTAATCCATGGAAACACCGCTTCACTTACCACAACAACAAGAAACTGTATTACTCTCTCTGCCTGGTTTACTACAAACCCTTCCTAAATGTGGTTCTTTCCATGTGTCTATGAGTGTGTGTTTCTCTGTGCATGTGTGTTGGTGTGTGTACACAGGTTTCTGTGTATGTTGTGCAAATGTTTCGTGTGTGAAAGTGTGATTGTGTGTGTAATTAGAGGCAGGAATTGGATTAGGGACGGCTCAGTGGCCACAGTTAGATGAAAATATCACAGAGGGAGCACTACCTGCCCAGAAAAGTCCCACCCCTACCTTTCAAACACCCACTCCTGTTGTTTATACAGCTACTAAACGGATGCCTCCTTGGACTGGCTACTGCTTCAGAAGGCAGAATATGGCACATGACAAGACTCCAGCTCACAAACACAGGTCCTTTCACAGTTACTATATTGCGTACAAAGCAGCATAACACTTAAATGCTTTTTTTTAGTGCTGCCATGTGTGCAATTATTCTTCCTCTTGCAGCCAGCACACTTGTCAAGTATTTCTCTGGTCTTACTCATTACAGTCCTAATCATTCCAAGGTTCCAATAGCTTGTATTGATCAGTAAAAATCAATGTTAAGCAGGGAAAATGAACTTCAGTCGATCTACTGACCTTCTGACCATAATTTGACTGCAGTGAGCAGCACAGTACTATTCTGACAATTCGAGGCACTGATGGACACAGGCACCAATGTCCAGGGGGCTGGGGATAAACTTTGGTGAGAAGGTTTACTTTTAACAGAGTTTACATACTTCCTCTCTCTCTCTCTCTCTCTCTCTCTCTCTCTCTCTCTCTCTCTCTCTCTCTCTCTCTCTCTCTCTCT
>CM076657.1:12996805-13014228 GCA_038496675.1 Rachycentron canadum
CTCTCTCTCTCTCTCTCTCTCTCTCTCTCTCTCTCTCTCTCTCTCTCTCTCTCACCTACAATGTTAGCAATGCAGAAAGGGAGCAAATGAAAGTCACGGGGGGCCAGGAGCATGTTGGCTGACAGTCAAATCATTCAGCTTTATAATTTGATGAATCCATGCAGGCAGGTGCAACTGTGTGTGTGTGTGTGCATGAATGTGTATGGGTGTTTGTGTATGGTGTCTGTGTGTTCATGTTTTACAGCCCCCATGGGGGACTAAGGGATTACTTATTAATCATTCGATTCACTGCCTTTGGATTCACTGCGCGGGTCAGAAAACGACTCCCCTTTGCCTCTTCCACACATAGCTGATTAATGCCCTGCATTTGCCCCAATAATAATAATAATACTTGTGTCTTCCTCACATCATTGAGTGTAGAGGTTTAATTAGAGGCCAAGGATTAAAATTACAAGAAACAGCATTTTGTTTTTCAGTATAGGAGATTAAAGCATATGGCCTGTGCTCATGGCAGAAAAGTAAAACTCACATTCTCCAAAATGTTTCTGTCTGAAAATTTGTTTTCATCCCCAAAGGTAAAGCCTTTAAATCAGTCCTTGTAAATGTAGAAAGTGGAAAACAAGATGAGATGTGTGTGTCACTTTTGGGGATATTATGGCATTCATGTGCAAATGTTCAAATACCAGATTTTATGTTTTAAGCCTCTAGATATCACTGCCTGTCACTTTTTCTGGCGTTCTTCCTTTCTCACTGTCTGTCTACAATATGAGTATCAGCTTCTCCCACAAACTATTCAACTCTCATGGGTGGGAGCTATAGGATTTTGTCTTTTTTTTTTTTTGTATGTGCATCGCGTTCAGCATATTAAATGTGGACAAATGCATTCAGCCTTGCACAATTCACCAAGGCATGTAGGTTCAGGTTCCTATGGGACAGTAGAAGCGCTGGCTCAGGTTGCTGTTTAGAGGTTGAGATAGTCAGCATGTGCATCCATTAACATCTGGCTGAAGAAGGCCTTTTTTAAATGCCTCGCCTCAGATTCTTTAAGAAATCCTGTACTTCACTTTTTTTTGGATTGCAGTGACAGATTTATTTTGTCTCTTGTTACCTCCATCACTTTCTCACCCCTTAATCCTTACTTTCCCCTCCATCCCTTCTTTGTTTTCTCTCAGTGTGCCAGATCATGTCTAAAGGGGTAGTGGCAGTCCTTGGCCCCTCTGCCAGTCCGGCCTCCAACTCCATCATCAGCAATATCTGCGGAGAGAAGGAGGTGAGTTTATGCACCCAAAAGGCCTGTGGCTGCAGGGCCAGTGTTAGGCAGCCTGTTCATAGTCCCACCACAAATACAAACTTTGAAACAATGATGCTCATTAACAGCTATGCAGCTTTTATGGGAGATTGAGGGGGAATGAAATCTAACTTGTTAGCGAAAATGATGAAATACCTCAGCAGTGTCATAACTCACCATTCTAGTCCCACTCGAATCAAAGCTCCATTGGACATTTTATTTCCTCCATTCCCCTCATTATCTTGGAGCAATGTGGCCCACCGAGGCTTTCTAGCCACTGTTTTGACATTTTTACACACACACAAAAAAACACAAACAAGTTTTGTTTTTTTGCACTAAATTATGTGCGTTGAGAACAACAAGCTCCTGCCATCAGAGTTCATCAAGCCACAATACATCAAGAGTTGAAATAAAATATTTACCTGGTAGATGAGATGACAGATGATACTATCATTGATCTTATACATATGATAAAACAAGTAAACAGCTATATTCTCTTTCCTGAATGGTGGAAAAAAACATGTTTTTCACAATTTAAATATGACTGAGTGGATTTAGAGCTTTAGAGCTTGACTGCATGCAAACCAGTCCCAGTTGGATGCTAATTGGCTTGTCTGAACTCTGACAGGGTCTGCTTTGCTGTCTGATGTCAAGAGACGAGCCTCTGAATTATACAAAACCATAAACTAGATCAAAATCAATTATAAATAAGAAAAGAAACATATATTCACTGAATTTTTCTTTGATGGCTTTACTGCCACGCTTTGTTGCATTCATTGAACGTAATATGTTTTTGTTCTGTAGAAACTGTTTAGCTTATTAACAGCATCTATATTATCAACTGTACGCTAACTACAGATTTTAAAAATTGCATGTCAGCTTTCTTTCACTTCATCAGTCACTTGTGTGTTCTGGTGTGCTCCCTGCCATAATTGGATTTGGTCCACAGAGAAGCTACATTTTTTTAACTGCATGAATTTGATCAGCATGACTATTAAAAGACATCCCATTACCATTCCTTTCTCTATAATGTCCGCTGGTTCAGTACAGCCTGTCTTTCTAATGAGACATCAGTCTGTTATAGTGTTAAACAGACCAGGACTCCCTGCTGTTAAAAATCTCTCGTGGCGTTGACTGGCAGGGTGAACTGCTTTGAAAAACTGACTGTGATAATGCCACGGTATGAATATTAAAGACCCCATAAAGTGAAAAGTGCCATTTTTGAGTTTTTAACTGATACATACAGTACAGTCATAAAATACTCTAAGGAGCCCAAATGGTTCAGAGATTCCCCAAACTGTCTGAAATATAATCTCTATGTATCTCTTCTTTTTGTACTTGTGTGTGTAATACACATGGCAATATGGCAATAATCTTGACCAGAAGCTCAGCCAAACTGTCACAGAAAAGTAGGATTTGTAAAATCAGCTGTCATCATATTGAAGTAATCTTCCTCCTTTAGCACTTGATTTAAGCAGCAATTTCCATCAGGTCTTGCTACTCATATTACAGCTTCACAGAATTATGATGATATGTATTTAAATACTACATCCATCATTTTTGGTGACTCACAAATGAACTATGCAACTTTGATTCTAATCCATGTTTTGTTCAAGACCCAATTTAGGCTTTACCAACAACATACTGGATTATTCATGAAGGTATAAGTAGCATTTTACTGTTTGTTAGCATTATGGAATAGAGGTATAAAGTGTAAAATAAAAATATTCAAGTAAAAAATTCAAATTTGTACTATGCACATATACACAAATGAAAAACTCTCATCAAAATAAGTGAAACATTTTAATTGTGCTATTAAAACGCTTTCACATATACTAGTAAAATGTGTACAGTTTCCTTGTATGTGAATGAGTTTGGTTTCATGTGTATATGTATGTGTAAATCTAATTAATGGCCTTTTACATAAACATCAAGAACTTTATGGACCCTATTTTAGCAGTCCAAAGGTCACATCGTAAAGTTCATGGTGCAAATGCATTTAGGGTATGTCCATAAAACTTTCTCTATTTTCATACTGGAAAAACAGTCGCCAGGCACATGGTTCAACAGGGTTGTACTTGGTCTCTTCATTAATCATGGGAGTGTTTTGGGGTTATGTGCAGTAAACCAATCATCTCTAATTCCTTTTAAAAGCCAGTAGCGTTTGCATCTTGGCAGATTGCTATTATAATGGCACAGTGTTTCACACAGAATTAGGTTCTATTCTGTGGCAAGTTGATTACAAACTGTAACTGACCACTGAGCCAAATCCCAGCACACGCACGGAGCAGCTCTGTGTGTATTGTGGGGCAAGAAAGAGCTGTGCGGATCAATGTGCTGCGAAGTAACAGCACAAATCAGAATGTTAAACATTTTTATGTTACATTATGAGAGGTGTAAATACATTCTCGGTTCATTATGAAGCTGCTGGATTAATTTAGTCTAGGTGATGAATGGGAAACGTTGGCACACTCTGTGGCATTACTGTGAAACAGTGCGCTGCTGACTTAAGACCAGGTTTTTACTGGTCAATTGCTTTACATTGTCTCAAGATATCAATGCCTACGATGGCTACATTTCATTTTAAGACATGCCCATGGGTGCATGTGTATTTGCTATGGTATAGTGTTATGTATTTGGTGAAGGGAGTGTGTAGGGAAGCTGGCAATGTTGTTAAAAATCTTATAATTCAATTCACTATGTTAATGCTCCTAATGTTAGTTTTGTAGATCTGCACCTTTTATATAAAAAGAGAGTTGGTGTATCTGCCCCTGGAAATTTATAATCACATTAGATGCAGTTTTGTGTCCACCCCCATGGTGAGGAAAGAAAAGTATTCAGTCAGTTTACAAGAGGGACGTAAAAAAACACTTTTTTTTTTTCCTTAGGAAGACATTGATCCTTTTATCTTATTCTGTGTTATATAACTTGCATTAATGACTATTTTGAGGTTGTCCAACAGTTAATGAAATAATCAAGCTTCTCATTTGTGGTCATCAGGATGCATTTTTTTCTATTTTAGTCAGAAGCCATGCCTGATGTGCACAGTTGGAAAACCAGAAAACCAGTGGTTATAGCAGTTTGTTTCCTGAAGATTAGGATTAAAAACAATTATGAAGTGGTCAGTGGTCCTCCCCTAGATGCTAGCAAGACCCAAGAGTTTTATTCCAATCAAACAACTACACCGGCGGATTCACTGATTAGGTCCCACATCTCAGACTTGCGGTGTGTGTGTGTGTGTGTGTTAGTGGTCTGTCTAGCAGAGAAGGTCACATTACTCATGTCATGATCACTCTAAAGGGGATGACTGGCTAATGGACTTCCCTATCCTCCTTATATTAGTGGTGGGATGTTGTAACTAACACATTACCTACAATACCTATTTTTAACATACAGGAGATTAAAATTCAACATAAAAAGCAACTAAGGAACAAGAAGCAAAACATGCCCTTCAAAAGCAAGGTAGAAGATATTAATCATATGCCTTAACAAGTGATTTTAGTTTAATGGTCTTTAGCAAAATGGTGTTCATCTTAGATTTTGACAAAATTAAGAGCAAAGACAACTTCACCACTTATTAACATATATTAGAGCACCATGAAAAGGCTATAGAGACTCAAATCTTTCAAGGTCTGCCACAGTGTGAAATTTTACAGTAAGAAAATGCTTCCCTGCTGAGTCAGAAGGTTGAGCTGAAGCCAAAGTATACCAAGACAGCAAAGTTATTCTTGATGAGATGAGCAGCACAAGTCTTTCGGTATCTTATCCTTTAGGAAATGTAAACCTTTATTCTAGCTACACTTGGCAGCCAAATAGTCTCTGCAGTGCACCTTTGAGGACCGCTGTTCATGCCAAATATTACCTTATCTCTAGACAAACAACACTTTGCATGATTGTATCAATGGCTTGTCAATTGTGATAAATGAACTGTGATAAAAGTTGAATGAGAATGTTCTGTAATGTGCAGAAATTATCACATCCCTAAATAGTATTGACAGGTGATGTTTCTGTGATACTCTAAAAGGTAAAAGCAAGTCACCCTAAACCACTGTTGGAGTGGAGTGTTTGTGTTTGTGTGTGAGTGTGTGAGTGAGTGAGTGAGCAAATGAGCACATAGTCCAACGACCTAATCCCTCATTGTGAGGGTAAGGCCACAAATGCTGCTGTTCCAGCAGCTGGTTTCCTGGTACACTGGCAGCAATATTGTGGGTGACAGACCCCACAAGGTGATCAGCACATCATTTACCCACCCCTATCAATCACTCCGCGGGTTCCATCACTGCTGCTGAGGCAACTTCCACCAGGGCGACACAGGAGTGGGACTGAGCCCATCTGGGTTTCAACCTAATAGTGACTAATAGGAAAACAGCTACTGCAGAGGGGTTGACTGTGTGCATCATGTTGGTAGTTTGTTTCCATCTTATGCAGTGTGCAAAGCAAACCGTGGGGTCAGGATTTAGAGGAAGGGCAGATTAATATCAACTAATGGGAAACATTAACTGTGGTTTTGGATAAGAGGCTCCTGCTGCTTTACAGGTGCTTATCTCCTGGCTGCTGCAGCCGACCAGAATAGCTGGAGCATGCAATGCAGCCTTGTTGTTGCTTTGTTTCCTGTGAATCTAAAGGATAAAAAATCTGATTATTTAAAGGCAGTGACTTAGGTATTCAATAATAGGCTCAAGGACGTTGCATTACCCAATCAGATTTGTACCAGGTTACACATAAATTCCTCATTTTGTTCTGCGACCCATCTTTTTTTTAACAAAGCATTGGACTAAGGTCATTTTGCTGTTAGCCACAGGCAGCTTTCAAACTAGATTGAATAAATGTTAGTCATGAAATTTTTAGGTGCTGAATAGTTTGTTTGAATTAGTTTTTTATCCCACTGCTCTTAGCCACTTTCAGCTCTGTTTAAATGTTCTTTTTCTGACCCAAACATCGTCTCTTTTACCATGAGGGATGAAAAGTGCAATTTTCTTGTGTCTGTTAAAGATGGGAAACATATTCCTCCATGATTCAAACATGTGTCAGAAGTAGCCATGAATATTAATGTGTGATATCTGATGTCCAGGGGTTGCTTTGGGCTTGCGAAACCATCTGGTTGTAGAAACACTACTGCTTTTCGGTTGGGTGGTGCTCAGGTTGGATTTAGAGGTGAACCCAAGGTCTGCTGGGCAAACACAGAGCACACTGGATGGGGTCACAGGTATAGCTCAAGCCCTGAAGATAGGTGATAATGAGAGAGTTGTACTTTCAAACACACACAGACACATATGCAAAGAAACTTACAAACACAATTCTGACTCACTGTTATACAACAACCCAGAAAATGCTTTAAATAATCTCGAAATTGCTTTTAGCTTGTTTGTCATTTATTTGCAGATGTCCAAGTGCTAGATTTTTTTTTTTTTTCAGGTTGTCTCTGTCCTTCTCTCACCCTTACTCTGTCTGTCTTCCTCTTTCTCTCCTGTCTCATATGATACAATGCTTTGCCTAACTATGAGCACTGGTGTTGAGCTACTTTTGAAAAACTCATTTAGTCCCAGTAAAAATGGATCCTTCTTTCTTTTCCGTTCCGAGTCTAAGTTCAATTCCAACATAGTTTGGAGTCAAACATATTTATCAAGATTACTTTATTAGCAGTCAAATGAACTGTAGGATTCCCGCACATGGCCAGACAGTAGCAATTGTTTAACAGGACCACGGACAAAGTGAACAGACAAAGCTTAGCCACAGCTGATTGCTCATGAATGGATGTTAAATGAATTTAAAAAATTGCCAATGCTTTTGGAGAGAGAGAGGTTTTGCAGGTCCATTGCTTCATTTGTGTCATCATTGTGCAGCTTCCATAAGAAATTTACCCACTGAATAGTTGCCAAAGTGCGAGTGTGTGTTCATTCATTTGTCCATTTGTATGTTCAGACACTCTTCCTGCTGTGTTGTGTTCAGTGTGTGCAAGAATGTCCAAACTGATTTAAATGGGTGAGTTGTCCAGCAGCTCAGTGCTACACAAGGTGTGGAATTGGTTTTTGTGACATGATAAGCCAACCAGCCAACCCAGCAAATCCTCTCTGGCCAGAGACCGTTTATACGTTAGCTATGCTCACATTAGACCGTCTCCCTGCCAGATGCTGCACCACAGTTGGTCAGAGCAAAGCCAGCACACCACATCTCCTTTATGTGTACAGCCAACATCTCCACAGCTTTGCTGTCACACATGTGGACACCAGTCTCATTCAAATATTGTACGGAAAGGGTAGGGGTCTATTTTTACCTTAATGATCACAGTTTGCTCTCATTGTTATAACCATTTGGAATGGGTGAGTGAACTCATTTGCATAAATTTTAAGATTAAAGAATTTAAAAAAAAAAAAAAAAAAAAAAAGTTGTGGTCACAAATAATTGCTGAGGCATTAATAATATATAATATAATAATTACTCACTAATAAGATCTGTCATTGAACATATTCCTTGATTTTAGCTTTGCTGACAGTCATTAGTAATTTCACTCATTGTTATGCATCGCTGCCTAATGTATTTTGTGTTCTTTAATCATAGCCATCATTGGGTCTATAGTTCAATCATGTTCATACCAGCTTTGATATGTTGAAGGTGATGGAAGCAGTAAGAGATCAGAGTAAGTGCATTTAAAATACCCAGAACTATCCATTAATACTGCCAGATGCTCTGTCTGCATGTGTGAAGCAAAGAGCTGGTTGTGCAACTGTGTAGTGCTACACAAACAATGTTCATTCTTAACCATAACTCATTATTTTCTTTTTCATCGTTTTTATAGATTTTATGCATTCCAGTCTTCACCAGTAGATTTAGTTTTCATCATGTTATCATCAGGTCTAAGGTAATTTCATAATCAGAGGTGGTGTATGAATTAGTGTATGAACATAGAGTCCTTTCCTTTACAATTGAACAAACATACGTCGTCATTGAAAGTTCAGGTAAAAGATAGAAAATGGACCTTGAATTAAGTTCCCTGCTTAGTGCTGTTTCAACACATCTATATTCTATACACATGTCTATATTTTGCCAAATAGAAGATGAATCGTTATTTTCTCAAATATTCTACATCATGAAAAGACATGAAGTCCAAGGAGGGTGCAGAACAGTAGGGCCTCAGGGCACCAACTATGTGGGCATTTTCAAGCACTCCTGTTATTTTGGTCCAGCAGTGCAAATTGCAAACAGGCTTAGTGAAGGTGAATATAGATCAAGGGCTGAAGTGTTAGATAAATTCACTCTTAGCCAGTCACTGGGCTGATTGCTCTCAAAACAGTTGTGCCAATCTCAGTAATGCATGACAACAACAGCTCATCAATTGGAAAGAGGCTTCTTCAGGAAATTATCTTGTCATCTGGATGGTGCAGAGTGGCATGATCTGAAGGCACAGTACCTCAAATCTGTAGCCAGCAGCAGATGGTATGTGTTTTTATTTAACTTGTACAATGATGTTAGCGATAAAAAAACTAAAGTTCAGTGATTATTTTTCAGTCCAATTTATCTCAAAAAATCAGACAATAACATATGAACATCATTTGCTCTATGATGCATTTCAAGGAAAAAACATGAAATTATACTTTTCTAAGATGTCTCTATCACTGATATCTTAATCATTAGAATACCAAGTCACACAAGTGTGTGCTTTGTAGCAGTTTGTGCCTTCAATGCACAAATTATGCCTGTTTAAATTCTCCTACTGGTTGGAGAGTGATTAGTTTCAATGATTTATTGACGTTATAAATATTATTGTCATTTGCAACAGAGACAGATATGAATCTGAGAAATCTGTTTTTGTCAAGGACACATTCTCAACCAAAATACAAACAAATGGCTTTGCTTTTGCAGACTCATTTGAATGAAACTCCCTCACTTGCCCTCCAGCATGAGCAATGGGCACTCTGTGTGGCACCGAAATACCACACAGAAACCACAAAAAAGCACATTTCAAGGTCAGAAAAACACTAAACAGTCAGAACACTGCTTACACTGGTCTTTTGGTCTTTTTTATTGCCATACTGTGTAACTGCAGCACATAGCTACCTCACTTATAGCATCAGATACAGCAAATCTGATTTCCAGCTGTAGTGATTAGATTTTGTTAGGTCTTCATTGGGGAGTTGAGAATTCATCCCTCAATAAGACCTGTCCTTGTGTGTGTGTTTGTCTCTCTTCTCCTATGCTTATCCAAAGAAAGTCTGCATTCTGTCCCAAAAGGTCTTTAACTGAACCATAGCCATTAGTTGTCAGTCCGAGCTCTGGTGTTTGTTGGTTGACCTGGTTAAAGTGTTCAGACACCGAAAACCATTAGTAATGAATGGACCACCAGCTGTGTTAAAGAGCACTTACTGTTTGCTTGCCATAGTACTCAGTTAGCTTTGGTAAAGTGCCTCACAATCTCCTTGCCTGCCTGTATGAGCCCTTCCAACTTAGGCCCTGGTCTCTCGATTTTAGATATTTCTCTTTTTCTTTTTTTTTTTTTTATCTTGAAAACTTCACCTGGAAAATCGATCCTGAAGCAAATGAGGTACATGTAATTTTCAATGTTAGCTGCCATTCTTCTCAGTCGCAAGCTGGCTACACTGTATTATATACCCCACAAAGAAATATTTACTGACTTACTGATAATGATTACAACACCTTGGGCCTGCTAGGAGGCCCTCGGGGTTGTAATCATCACAAATTAATTTTTTTAATTTTATTGTCAGTCTACACTTTCTATGAGCAGAGCCTGCAGGTCCTGGGGTTCCAGGTCCAAACAGTGGGTTTATGGTTATTGTAATAAATTAAATGGAGCCAAAAGATTTAAGAAGATTTTAAGGACTTATACATTATTTTAACAGTAGCATTATAATTACTATTTTGTAATATTGTATTACTAAAAATTCCACCTCTCAAACATGGTAGAGCCCACACAGAAGGCCCCAAAGTCCCTGTCTGACTACTGCTTACCTTGGCACACATTCAGTGAACACCAATGTCCTTTGCTGTTTTGATTTACACTCTCATTGCCCCATTTCTCCTTTATTTCTCTTCTTTCCCTTCACCCTACCATAGTTTTAACCAATTTTCACCTCTCTGCCTTTCTGCCATTGTCTGTCCTCTAATGTCTGCTATTACTGCCCTTACACAGCCTCTGCTCCCGTCACTCTCTTTGTCCTTATTCTCACCTCTTTCTTTCTTTTTCTCTCCTTTCTGCTCTTGGTCCTTATTTTCTCATTTCACCTCCTCCACCTGTCTCTTTCTTGACATTTCCCTTCTATCTCAGACATCTATAGGTGACTCCCTGGTCAAGATTTATCATTTTTAGCAAAACTAATAGAAAGAGGCTGAAATAGTATTCAAAAGTCAGCTCCCTCTCTGTCTGCCTCTCCCTAATCACCCTCCATCAGTCTCACGCTGACTCCGTCTGAGTGCACAGAGGTATTAGTTCTGCTGTGTCGGTCTTGTTCTGCTCAGGGGGTTAGCTTATGGTTCATCTCTCCACTGTAATTGGGCTTTAAAATCACTATATGTAAAGTCAAATGCTCTCCAGCCAAATGCAATGTTGTTTTGGCAGCAAGTGACACATTGTTGGTTACAACCAGTAATCAGATCTGATCAAGCCAAGCATTTTTTATTTTATTTATTTTTTTTTTTTTGCATTTTCCTTAGTCCTATGACCAGCTGGGCGAAAAGCCACATCATAGTGATTTGTATGATATGAATTCAAAATGTTAAGCTGTATTTAGTGCCATTTCAACATCCTCTATAGGGTCGGTGTAAATGATGATTAAAAAATAACACAAACACCTGTCAGTATTTAGTGATTTGATGTTGTATATTTTGGATTTTATTAATATTTGTTAACATTGTGTAAATGTTGTTTTCAGTAAAGACTATTCAATAAAGTCTACATTGTTTTTACCGGTCAACTAATACTGGATTTTTGCAGCTGATGACAATATTGATATTTGATTTACAGTGATATCTAACGTGTCATCAAACATCTCTTAAATTTGGTTTTGTTGATGGGGACATTATTACAATTAAACAAATAAAAAAAAATGACTTGTCTTTGGCAGTGTTTATAACATATCTTTGAATTATGTTCTCCATTAATTCCTGCAGACATGTAGACAAATGTTTCTGTGATAAGTTAATATTGGCCAATTTATTGGTCAGGCCAAAGTATCTTATAGGCACTGTCATACGTTAAATTTAACTTTATTTAAATACTTGCTATATCTATGATGTTTTACAGTAAATATAAAATTATTTATAATAGTACATGTATCCAGTATATTCAAGCTAAATATTTTTCACGGCAAGTACTCTCAGCTTCACAGTGATTTAATCAGTAACTTAGTAATTGAATTGAAAAGATGAATAATACATAATGACACCATAATTTATTCTCTAAGGTTTGCCTGTGCCTGTGCATACAACTGCCCAAATCTGTAGGTAGATTTGTTTAAAGAACGTGGTTGTTAAGCTGGATGTCACCCTGTACAGGATTCCTCTGTGTTGTCTGCTTGCAAACAAAATGCAGGTGCTTCCTCTGTCTCTGCCTGATCATAATTGGAGGAGCACAGCTGTCGTCTGCACCTCTGCTGACCCTTTTCTCACAACACCATTGATCTGCCTTGTCAAGGCCTCACCAGCAGAACCGCCATGTGCATATCTAAATGCACTATCTTGTCATCAGGAAGCAGTCTCTTGATTTGATCTCTGAGATGAAAGCCAGGAAAAACAGAGTGACTCCCAGGTGGGCAGCAAGCAAAATGGATTTCAATTAAGCTGATTGTCACCATCAAGGCTATGAAAAGGGACTGTGCTCCTTATTACAGTGTTGTTTTTGTTTTGTCTTAGTCAGCTGTGTCAAGTCATGGTCTTTTTGTCTGGCTAGGAAGCAGCCAGTATTCAACTCATCTGATACTGCTCAGCTTTCTGCCAGCTGCTCATTGAATTGATGCACTACCGTTTTCACTCTGTGAAATGAAACTCACCAAGAACATTTGAGTCTTTTGTCTCTCCATCAACATGTTTGTGTTGTACTCAAAGGCCAGGTTCTCGAAGACTTGTTGGCCAACTGTTTGCCAAATTTGTTGTGTAAAGTTGAGCTGTGCTTTGTTTGGTGGTGTAAGTCAAACATTTGGCTAGATTCCCAGAACTGGATTAAGCCCACTGTTAGATTAGACAAAACACTTTTCCAATCAAAGCTCCCCATAGAAAATTTTGGATTCAGTAATGCAAACATGTTTTCCCATGCTTCATATTCATAGATAGACTTACAGTGGGCATTTAAGACCATATTTGTTGGGAAATGTTCCTTCATTTTGTCAGGTAGGTGGATTGAGAAAGCCTCCCCAAATCAAATTAGTCGTCTATTGTTTTTTTTATACAGTAATACCAACACAGCTGTTATCCAACAGGGGAGTTTAAAAGCATTTCTCTCTTTTTTCACAAAGACATTTTGCTCTGAAATAGGGCAGTGGAGTGAGGAACAGCCCTCTCTGGGGGAAAGGAACTTTTTTTCTCTCTGAACTGGCTGATCAATGAGATAGAGATCTTGTGGTCAATGTTCCACTCTCCTAAAAGGCACTATGGGATCTGCAGCCCACTTCATCTTTATCACTGGTCTGCTTCTGCGATTACCACAGGGACCTGATGCAGGCTCATTACTACCACAAATAGAGATCTGGCTGCATGGGCTGAGACTGGAATGAGCTGGCGATTGGGGATGGAGATTGTCAGTAGGGCGGAGTTGACACACAGACACTCTCCACTCTGGTGTTTCATCTTCCTTTTCTCTCAAGGTTTTTATTTTCTTTTTGAATGCCTACAGCTGGTCTCTCAAACCCCCCCCATAAACCTTTTGGTTCAAAAGGGGATCAGATAGCCATAATAGACTACCACCTGCCCTCCTCCATCTCCTGCCACCTTGCAACACCATCTTTGCCAACTCCACTCTGGCGTTCCAGCTTTGGCATTACATTTGCTGACTGATGGACAATGCCTCCAACAGCATCTGTTCTCAAATGCTTAGTGGCCAACATAATTCTCTGGCTTGCAATAAGGATGCAACCAGCCTGACTTCATACTCTGGTCAGTCTTCTAATGATCTTCAAACTGATTAGCTCTGTCCTGTTTTTAGGAGTAAATTAACTGTTATCCGTCTCTGATCAGTAAACCTTGTATTCTGCTCAGTGAGACTGAGTGGCTGCTGTCGACTTGGCTGCATTGCCAAATGTTTTCAAGGACAGTTCATTGTTTCTGCCAAGAATGTGTTGTATGCTAATTTATAGCCAGGTCAACGTGTGGTAATATAAATAAGTCACTTCAACCATCATTGATGAACGCCTCCAATGCTAACTTTCCTAAAACTCTGCCTGACACATTCCAGGACCCATAAAAGGGTAGTAATACTCTATTAAACAGAGTTTTGTTCTGCTACCCCTCTGAGTCCAAGCCAACAGATGTAGTTGCTCATTATTTCTCTGCTCTCCATATGGCACTGCTGCACATTCACTTCCTCTTCACCTCCCCTCACTCAGACCCCCACCCGACAGGCTCCTGTTCACAGCGGACAGGTAGCAGGATGACTTGGGCACTTAACAGCTCAACAACCGAGGTAACCTAGGGCTTGTTGGACGGGATGGAAGGGAAATTAGCTTTCACCTTCACTTCAGCTCAGAGCAACGGTCCTCTCACTAATGCCTGGTCGGACTTGAAACTGCGCGTCTTGAATGTAACCTTGAATTTTACAATGAAGAAAGGTTATCAGAAGCTATTGGTAAGATTTATACAAAGCAATGAAAAACCCTTGGCTGTTTCCAACAACTATCCAACAGCACATCACCAGCTTGCCAGTTTCAAAATGTGCTGGTTCATTTTATTCCTTGTTTTAATAGGTAATCTGAGCAGATCAGAGTGCAATCTCAGTGTAATTAAGGAAAATATATTACAAGCACATTGTAATTCGGTTGAGGTGTTTTGCTGCCAAACAAAGGTGCCTTTTTCCCTACTGCTCACTGCAGTGCACATGTATGTGTGTGTGTTACTTGTGTCAAAGCCTGTGTCCTGTGAGAGCTTCCTCATTAAACGCCTGTCAAACCTCTGTCTGCAGACCTGCCAGCCGTTCTGTCACACTGCAGGAAACGCACACACACACATACACACATTGAAGCAGAGTGAGTGGATTCAGTTTATGTGTCAAACACACACACACACACACACTGGTTGGGCTGGAAGAAAGGGTATGACTCTGTGCCTTGATGTCTGAGGTAGGACTTCTTTCGCCTTGTCATTGCTAGGGCTGGGCATGATTTGAAAATGTTCACATCTTATGAAAAAAACAGATAAAATCAGTATCTGGTGTGACCACTCTTGTCCGTTTAAAATAGCATCAAGTGCACTGCACACACTGTACTTTTTGTACATCTGTGGATTTAGACCATCTCAGTGTCCTGACGCCACGATGCTGATCTGTTGAAGGACTTCTTTTTCGATCTTCTTCTTGTCTCTAAAGATAGGTCTCAATGACTCTGGCTGTGTGTTTGGGCTCAATGTCATAGTGCAGAATGACTTTCAGACCAATCAGATGCTTGAAGCCCTGATGATGGTGTCTGATGGATAAGAGTCTAAGCATTGGCCTAAAATGTTTGACAGTTCTGTATTTCAGTTGGCATCCAAAAAGCATTGAAATCCAATACTCGGCTCTAGTCATTGCATAATAAATACAACATAAACAACTTTTATGACTTCCTGTTCTATTACCCAATAAGTACTGCATCTTCTAAATAATAAATGAGAGTCACAATAATCTGCTTTAACTTTGAATGTATTTGTAGCCCACAGAGACCAAACAATAATAAAGCTAAATGCTGATGTTGTTATTGAATCCCATGAAACTGTATGTCTTGAGTAATGAACCAATAAAGAGGAGAACATGAGACAGATTGCCTTTGACAACAGCCTCAAATCTCACTCTGCTAAATTCAATGGCACCATTTAATGAGTACTGATTGCAGACCCTTCACCGTTCCTCGCTCTGTGTTTATATCTATTACCTATGTTTATGTTTCCTCCTCTTCCTGTCCTATAGTCTGTTTACCCCGTCTAAGCCTCTCTGACGTTCTCTTCATTGCTCTCTTCTTCTATCAGTCCGACAGTCGGTTGCTCTCTATCCCTCTCTCTGTTCTCTCCCATTTTCTGTCTTTCACTTCCACCTCATCTCTCGTTCCTCACCCTCCCATCAATCCCCCTGACACACGCCTGTCTTACTCCTCAGCAGTCATCATGGTATTTAGTTCTATTTACAGTAAAGCTACCAGATTATTAAAAATGGAGCAGTTACCTTGGGCTTCATTGTTTGCCTGAGATTTTCTCCCCTTCACAATTTTCAGATGTAATTAGTTTCACTCCCACACCAATAGTGCCGCAGCCCTGAGCAGATGCTTTTAAAAGACACTTAGATCTAATTTTGAGTTACAGCTTGCTTACTAGGATCTACAAGTTGTTTACACTGCTTTTAATAACCATTTTCTGTGCCCTAGCCAAGTAAATTCATATTTACAAAGCTTGTTTAAATTTCACTGCTGTCTCTACTAATGATATTGTAATTGATATAAACATGTGAAGAAGATTGTTTAAATCATATAATGGAGTTAATATTTGGAGTTAATAATTCAGTCACCTTTTGACAGTGAAATGTTTGACTCCTTAATTATTTTTACATGTAGGGAAACGCAACCATTAAACGTCAGTCTTCGTGTTAAAGATGAGTGTGTGTTCTGACTGAAAGCTTTCAGCTCATCCACATGCATGTATATTACTGGCCTGTAAAAACTACACAAGCGTATTACTTCATACAGTTATTGTACTGAATGTGATAATAAATGGAAGATGTCTTTAGCTTTCATTTTGGTTCAAATTTCTATTGGCCAAATGAATGTAAACACAATATTCACTAATTATGTTCATTCAATATTTACACTTTTGTTCAGTTTTTTCCCACCAGCAGTAGCTGAAATGTTACACTATGTTTAACTAGTAGTTGTACCTGATTTTGTCTGTCTGCCATTTAGTGCTGGGCAGATAATCTACCATTGGTTTATCAAAACTTTTGAACAATGATGACGTGATGATGACGTGAGGAGACTGCATCATAACAGTTAAGTAGCAGGAAATTAAACTGAATCAATGAGATAAAATAGTCCAAAAACCTGAAAAGGAAAGATCACACTGTGGGTTTGTCCCTGTGGGCGAATCCTTTCACATTACACATTATTTGATTCACTGTTAAGATGAAAATATTGATTGGGAAAACAGCTTTGATCATTACCATAAACTTAAATAAAGAGTGGTGGCCTGGCATTTTCCATTAGAGCCAGTTAACAAGCAATAAGATGTGCCAGTTCGGCACTTAATCAACTCACTGTAGTTTCTTCCTGCAGAGCTATACTGAAAGTGATGCAGCTGTTAGGTTCACAGTCTTTGAAGCTGTGCCCTGCTAAGACACATGTAGGAAAGATTTTTCTGGTTTTATTTTTGGGATTAATCGACCAGCAGATTGACTGATGCTAGCTGTTGGTTACAGATAAGAGGTCTGGCAAGTTACTTTGATGTGGCTGACAACTTGCTGTTAGTAATGCAGAAATTGATTTTCTTTGCTTGGAGTACCTCTGTTTTAACTCTAGTCTTGATTCAAAACACTTTGTCACTCCAACACATAGCGAAAAACTACTTAAGATGAACAACCAATTAATCACATTGCTCTCACCAAGATATGAAGGCACGATGCATAGGTGGGGACTTTTCTCAGGCCTTGCTGTAAGGCCTGAATTTCCAATCGAAAAAATGTATTTTAATAAAATGTTTCCAGCAGACATAATATAGGAAAATGGTAAAAATTTCTTGTTACATCTTTTCAGTGAGAGTCAAGACTACATGCTGCAGAATTTGATGATGAATCAAGACTCAGACCCAAGTTCCCCAGAGACACTAACATTTCAGGGTCCAGCATGCCAATTCGTTGGAAAAAGACAAAGTGGTATCTTGTGTGTGTGTGTGTGTGTGTGTGTGTGTGTGTGTGTGTGTGTGTGTGTGTGTGTGTGTGTGTGTGTGTGTGTGTGTGTGTGTG
>CM076657.1:13023569-13121910 GCA_038496675.1 Rachycentron canadum
GGGTGGGTGGGTGGGTGTGTGGGTGGGTGGGTGGTGGCTACATGATGTCTTGGTTTTTTGGTTTTGATTTCAGAGGAAGAGTTCTTCTAACTCCTGGGTGATTTAGTGACACCTGTGGTTACTGGTAATAACATTCCCTGTGTTGGCTTCACAGTAAAAGCCATCGTGCTGTTTGCCAGCAGAACACTTTAGAAACAACAGCAGAAGGAAATGTTCTTTTCTCCGTTAGCAGTATACAGTATTTTCATACTTCTGTTTGAGCACCATGGAGGCCACAATGAGACAAATGATACAATTATGAACAGTAAAGCTGTTGCTGATATATCAGTTCTTGTAAAATGGACATTGCCAGTAACAATAAAAACTAAAATATAAAGCAATTAATGGATTTACATTCATTTAATTACGGCAAATGGCAATAATGGCAAACTAATTCTACACCTGATTACAATACCAATTTTTAACAACCCTGTGAAAAAAGGGCACCAGCCAAAACATCATCAACTTTAAAAAATGTTCCCACTTCACTCTCAATGACTAAACCTCATTCCTCAAAAAGACAGAGGTATTCACATCCACACACCACACAGACACACACACACATCGTACACACACACGCTCACTCACTCAGCATAGGCAAACATACACACACATACACAACTTGTTTTCTCTGTTCGGGACAACTAAAGAAGAGCAAATTTTTCATTCAGCTGCATGTTTTTCATTTGATTGAAACGGATTCACCAGAAGCAGTGAAGGAACATGGCTGCTGTAAAGCACCCTGGTGAAAAAAGATTCTGACTTCACTTTGAATCCCGTGCTGCCAGAACACTAAAGAGAATATGAGCTTTTCTTCTGTGTCACTCTGTGTGTATCTAGTACAGTGCACCGTCTAATGTCATGTACTTGACGTGAAATTGCATTTGATGCTCTACAAGAAGTTATAGAGAGTGGATGCAGAAGGCAGACATGTAGGGCAGTTCAGCAGAAGCTATTTCAAGCTCATCAAAGTTATTCTGTGTTATGCTACCGAGGAAGCTGATCTGACAGGTTTGAGACACAGGCAGGCAAGCAAGCAGCAGCCAGGAATGATGTCTCATGAGTGCACAGACACAGGGAGCCAGGTACAGGAAGACAAACACACAAGCTGTAATATACTTCCATACAGCCAGGCTGAAAGACAGGCTGACACTGAGACATAATTACAGAAGCTATTAGACATGATGCTGGTGACTGGAACCGCACTGTAGCGTGTGTTAATGTGCTGTGGTGAAGCAAAAGGAGCCAGCTTGATAACTAATGCTACACCAAAATTGGTCTCCATGTGACAGATGAACTGCTGTGCTGTCACTATGGCAAAAATCACATAAAATATCTGTTTACGCAAAGACTGCCATTTTATTATTGCTTAATAATGGAAATAGTAGGCAGGGGTTCTGCTAATGTTTTCTACAAAGTTGTGTCCTTCTCATATGACTCTCTTTGCCAATATCAAGTGTTATATGAGTCCAAGCTTGAGTCAAATTACTTAGGCGAGGCCAATTTAACTGTAGCATCATTATGGTGTGGTTTTGTTCAGGCTGTAGTTTTCTCACTTTAACACACCTCACAAATTAGTTTAAACTCCTATATGGAAAATTATCCCTATAACCTCTCAGAGTCTGCAAATATATGAATGCAAAGTGACTGGTGAAAAGCTGCTGGGAGCATTTTGATTAAGTCGGCTATGCTTTAATGAGGGCACTTACCTCACTGGAGTCAAACGGTCTATTACCATGGGACAGAGTACAAGAGACGACACAAATGCCCCTTTGTGTTTGATGGCTTTACAATAATTGTAATTAGAGGTAATCAGTCCCGTTGTTCTACATGGAAAAGTATTTATGGATTCATTGTTGTGTGTGTGTGTGGCAGAAAACAAATGAGGCCATTTTTTTTTTGTGTTTGGGGACAGTGAACTCATGTGATGTTTATACTGCATTTCCCAGATTTGCTTGACTTTCCTTAACTTTTATGGTTATGCATTTTCTTAACTTTAAAAAAAAAAAAAAAAAAAAAAAAAAGACTATTATAGTTAAGCTCCATCTCCTTGGAAGAGTCTTCCCATCATTATTAAAAACCTCATGTGTTTTTTGTGTGTGCTTGTGTGTGTGTGTCTCACCGGCAGGCTTATTGAACCTGGAGCAGCTCCTCAGGCAGTTCCTCATCTCCAAGGAGACTCTGTCAGTGCGCATGCTTGATGACAGCCAGGACCCGACCCCGCTCCTGAAGGAGATAAGAGATGACAAGACTGCCACTATTATAGTTGATGCCAACGCCACCATGTCACATATCATTTTGGAACGGGTTAGTATGGTTTACCATGTTATTTATGTTCAGGTAACTTGATTTTATTCCATATATACAGTATAGAGTCTTAACTATGCTTTAAAAAAGATCCCAAAACCCACATTTATATAATTCTCACACTTTTAAAAAAGCAAAAGTAACTGAAAAATGCCAGGGGCAAAAAGTTTTCAAGGCTTTAAGTAATTGTATATGTGGAAAGTGATTTTTTTTTTTTTTAACTGGAAGAAAAAGTTGATTAGTGTTTAGTTTTGACCTGTAGAGACAGAGGTTGTATTCCCTATACGGTTCAAAGAATATTGTGCAGAACATATAAAAAAAAGAAATTGCTTTTTCTCCACCATAATCTACTTTCTGCCCCAAATCACGAGCTAGATGACATGAATTTACACACTTCTTCACAATGTGCTTTTAAAGAGGGAAGAGTGCGGAGCCTTCAGACAAAGAAGTGTCCAAAATAAAATGAGGCAAATGAAATTAGGCAATCTTGTCAAACAAATCTGTTACATCAGATGATATGGATGATTTGTGCTGCAAGTCCGTAAGTCCGAATTCTGCCCAGTTAAATTGATTAGTGTGAATAAGAACAGACTCATAAAACGAAGGAGTCCTTTTGTCGAGTTTATAATACAATCCATGTTATGGATTAAAACAATTCTGTAAGTCAACGAGGCGAATTAAGTACACAGATTCCTTCATGTCCTTCTCATCTATTATCCATCTGTTGGTTCTCTCCTCTTTTTTCATAAAATTTGAGCCATAAATGTAATATACAAAGCTAAAAAGCTCATCCAGAAAAACAACTTTCTGACAATGTTCATGAATGGCTGTGTTAGTGGCATTGCAGGATTAACTTCTCAGAGCATTATTAGGATGTTGGACACTTTGACTCCTGGATAATGCTGAAGCTTCTCCCGATTGGTGACTTATTGTGTGAATGTAAAGAGCCTTGATGGCATCAATAAATGTGACTGTGGGGGAAGAGGAAGCAAGGGTGTTTGGCAGCAGCATATGGTCTCTTAGTAATTAATATATACCTCATTATTTCTAGAAGACGATGGATGGTTGGCTAGAGTGGAGACGACAATAACTGGAGAGAGAAGGGGGTTGGGAGGAGAGGGAAAGGGAAGAAGAGATGTTGGTCTCGCTTTCCCCCTTTTCTCTTCATTATAGTCTCTCTATCTCACAGTTGTCTTCAATCTCAATCTCTCACCTCAGTCAAGTGTTCGGGCTGCCATCAGTGGTCATCCGGTCACCATAGCAACCCTGGGCCACAGAGCGGCAGGAAGCCACAGTGGGATGTCTACATCTCTTTTCTGTTCCACTTCTCCTTCCATCTGTTTCCTCAATATCAATTCAAAGTTGCTGTCTTTCTCACTGTTTGTTCTCTGCCTGAATGCAAAGACGGCGGTTTTGCTCATTGTCCCCACACCTCTCTCTCCCTGTGTGTTCTCGTGTATCCATCTCCCCATCTCTCACTCTTTTGTCTCCTTTATGTGTCACTCTGTTTGTCTTTCTGTCTGTCAAGAGACAATCCTGCAGCAGGGTAGTGGGAGATTGGAAGTCCCGCCCCTTATGTTGAGCGCCTAGTCCTCAAACATATCAGAGCTGTGCGCCAGCATATTTGCCAGTCTCAGATGATGATAAGAGTGGCCATCTTGTCTAAAGGGACAGAATCGTCCTTTGTCATGCAAGACATTGCCTCTTATTTGCCTGTTTACATCTTACATCAAACCCTCATCACACAAAGGTCTCACTCTCTGAGGTTTTAGCATTCAGAGGGGTTTAGGTCAGCAGTGTTAGCATTCTGAATGTAATCTCATTCAGTCAGGCCTCCACTGTTGTGCACAGTTGTACAGCACCAGAGTGGGATAGATAGCGAGCCCAGCATATGGGGGTAGCACAAACCTTGTGCACTCTGACCGACTGCTGCAGTAGAACAACAAGGAGATCAAAAAGTGGGCAGGGAAGCTTATTTTGAACGCAGCCACCAAAAGGATATTTTTTATCAGTTGGTTGTTTTGGTTGCATTGTGTCTTCTGAATGTGATGTGGGCAGCAAATAAAGGTTATAATGTCACTCTCTGTTTGGTGATATTAAAGGCACAGGTCACCCAAGGCAAAGATTCAGTGCTTTGAAGTATTACTTTCCACATTTTATGAAAACAGCAAAAAGAATCTCAACCACATTGTGCCATTATCTCATTATCTAGCTTTACTGTTTACTCAGTGTGTAATCCCAGGGCAGATGCTAACAAACAACTTCCCTGAAGCGTAATAACTGCCTTACATAGTTTTCGTGTTAATAGTAGTTTCAGAGTAATAATGTGCTAAATATGTTTAAAGGGAAAGCTTTATAAAGGCATCATGAGAGGTCATTCGGAGGCTCAAAATGAAAGATGTATTTGAATCAAATTACTGTTAGTATCTCCCTGCAGAACACTTATGTTGAATATTCAACAAGTGAGTGATATTTAATCCTAATGCCTCACAAGAACCCACACAGATGACAGCCAAATATCTGTTATTAAACATCTGTTATTTTGGGTGATGCACAACCTTAGAATAATGACTTTTTATTATGAAAAAATTTACATTTGAGCAAAGCCAGGTGTCGCAAACATACTCTCTGAGTAGCTTCCCAGAAAAGAGGGGGTAGGTTTAATTCATGAAGAATTTTACCCAGGAATAAAATATGGTTCATAAAAAGGAATTCTTGGTAAAAGAGGATGTTCTTTGAAACACCCTCTTTGGTTTGATTTGCACATCTACATGATATTTATTGAGTTTAATCATAATGTGCATTGCAGCATGATTAAACAGAAGTCTATAGCTCGATGATTTTCTTTTTTTTGCTAATGACTTTAATAAAATCAAACTATGAAAAGTTCACGCTGTCCTTCACAACTGCTTCTCTCTGTGACTTTATTTTAATCAAATTGTAAGACAGTGTTGAGCAGAATACTAATGCACCTCAGAAATTAATTGCTCCATTGAGAGCCATCGTCAGATAAGAATGTGTCTGGTCTTATCAAGATGTGGATTTGATCAGTTTTCTGTGGAGAGTGGAGTTTCACTGAATCACTGACCTTTCAACTTCTCTCCCTTTCACTCTTCACCCTTTTATTCGTTCCTCTCTATGATTTCTGTTTTGGTTTCCCCCTCCCTCCTCTTTTCCTCTGACCTCCATCTGAACATCATCTTGTTCACCAATCCTCAAACTCCTGTTTTGTACATTCTGTATTTTCTTTCTCATTTTTTATCTTTCCCTTCTTGCCCCTCTTGTCTTTTGCTCTGCAGGCATCAGAGCTGGGAATGCTGTCTGTCTACTACACTTACATCTTCACCTCACTGGTAAGGAAATGAGAGATTGTGCGGGCATTTAGAGGTAATGTTGATTTCACACCATGGGAGCATATCAATACTCTAATGCTGTGCTGCTGTAGCGCATAAAAATATAACACTAAAATTGGCTCTCACTTAAATTAATGATTGAATTGAAGACATAAATAATAGGAACTGTTGTTATCAGTAATACTGTTGTACTTTCTGCTACCATTTTTATGCCTTGACAGTTGTGGCCATCCGTCTCATTCTTGTAAACGCAGTATCTCAGAAAACCTCGAGGGGATTTTGTGTCATCAACGTTCACTTGGAGTCGAGAATACTCTGATTAATTGATTTTGAGATTAAAGGTCGAGGTCACTGTGCTTCTTGGCAGCAACATCCATGTTTGAAGTATTTTGAACTGTCATGGCTACAACTTTGTTTTCCATCAGCTGGATTGGCCACGTATGTGAACACGTGCAATGAGTTTGACTGTTTTGTATTGACATACACCAAACCACAAAGCTTAACAAAATCTAATCAGATCATATTAATTACTGTTATACCTTTTTATAATACTGCTATTTAACCTAGTCTTGACAACATATACTGAATGAGTCTGGACAGATGTCTATTTACTAACGTAAATCAAAGTAATTCTTTATCTCAGAATTAGAATTTTTGAAAGTCTGCCAAGCTTTCAGTGAGTCCTGAAGTCATCATAGTTTTCTTTGTTTATTTCTTTCTTTCCGGACTTTTTTAATCATTAGTTTGTGGGTGATTTATGAGTTATGGCTGGTTTGCATACCAAGCTTATACTTTGTAATGTTTGTTCTTTATTGCTTCTCATCGCTCAGATAATTGGCAGTGCACCTCATGGTGTTTGGTTTATTGATGCTTATAAATGTTAGTCTTGATCCCTTGTAATGTGAATTAACATTTGAGGAAGTGTTCATCCATGATGCAGTGTCTTTTCTTTAATGCCCATAAACACAGCTGATGTTAATGTATATTTGTATTGGATGCTTCACACTGGATGTTGTCTATTGTTTTCAGGGACAGTGTCTTGAAAAGAGGTGGCAGAGGCAGAAAGAGAAAGAGCTGAGAGAGGCAGCAAAAGGGAGTGCTTCTTTGCAAAGTTGCTTTCAAAGCAGAAGCAGGCCAATCGCTGAATCATTGCGACTAAAATACAACATCCACTTCGTAAATGCCAAAGATACTGGGGTAAAGTTGAAGCTGTTTTCACTGTGCCAATATTGGGATTAGGATGGGGTACAGAACAGTTAGGGAGGAGGAGATTCTTCTTTTTTGAGGGGGAGGTTTTTTTTATAGTTGAGATAAAGGCTGAGCCTGTATGTGGGTGTGATTCTTCCCCTTGGAACCAAGTATTCATGTAATAATGTAGTAATAAGTATTGACTACTCACGGGTGGGAATTACCAGTTGATGGCCATTGTGGTTTCTGTGATCCATCTAGACATGAGTATGAAATAAATCACTGCAGTTATCTGTGCACATTCTTGCTGGACCTCAAATTTAAGAACAATGGAGTTTCGGCACATTGAGTTATTAAAAGATCTGAGAAGAAAATCTGATGCTATAGTAAACTTACCAGATAGTTGCTCCCTAATGGAAATTAATGAGGTTCACTTTGCTCTAATAGCACTGTAGAGATGATTCATATCAAGCTGATTTATGACTCATTAAGCGTGAGCTGCTGCCATCTTCATGTCTTCTTCCACAGCCCTTGACATAGTCATTTCTCTCATTGTGTCTCTCTTCTCTTTTGAGAGAAGGCTGTACTTGTCTTTCCTCAGTATCTACACTTAAATATTTCTCACCTGTCACTCTCCCCTGTTGTTGTGCTGGGGGGCACAGTGCAGCACACAGGTTCATGGTAGATATTAGAAGATGACCACCCTCCTGATACAATCATCACCATTTTCTTAAAATCCAGCCATTGTGCAGTGACAGCATTGTAAATAGCTTCAGCTAACATCATTAAAATGGTTAGCGGTGTGCCCTTGGCAGCCTTGGACATAATGTGGAATCTGTGAGAGGAAGAATGGAAATGCTGTTGTCTCCGTAGTTGTCGTAGTAAGTGATTCATCCTGTGTATTGTTTTTTTAAATGGGTCTGCTGCTTGTGCATAATGTACACCATACATGCATATACATAACTACACCCAATACACAAAAGAGGATTGGAACAAGTTTCCATTATGGTCTTTCACAGTTCAGTTCATTGTTCAGCCATTTTCCAAACTCACTGTGATAGTACATTTCTGGCAAGAATACACTGAGTTCTTGGATCACTTTTTTATCCCCTCATTAAAGCACACTGTGACTGTCCTGTGCAGAAAAATGACAGCATTGGCCATTTGTTCAAATACTGTAAAACCCTTGTTTGTGCCGAAGCAGGACGTTATGTGATGTTCTCATTGAGCAGTGAAAAGTTTCAACTTCTCTAAATTTAATAACAGCAGACAGATGCTAACATTGTACTGGATTCTGACATTATAGCATCTGGAACTGACTTCCAGACAATGGGGAGATACTAAACTGTTTGTGCTTTTGTTAACAGAGATTTTTTTTAACTTAGTCCATAAGGCAATACAATAATGTTGTATAAAATGCACCACTGACCATCAAAGTAATGCTTAGTAACTGCTGTAGGTAGCAGGCCATGCGTGTGAGCCAGACATTAGTCAGAAACTAGTATAGAAGAGAGCACTGGTGAGTTATCTTATGGCAATACATTAGATACAACCCCGGCTAAAACCTTGCTCCTGTAATCTGCCTTAATTGGAAATCACAGGTATAATCAGATTTGTTGCTGTGGTCACACATAAACTCACTTTTGTTGCACCAAGGTTGTTCCTCAGGGCATTAATGTAGATCTGCTTAATCTGTTTGTTTTTAATTAAATATCCTACACTTCATCTTAAAAACAATACAGTTATTGTAACTTTATTCAGTTTTAAATCATTTAACATTTTAGTGATATTGCAGAGCAGTGCACTCAGTTTTGTTGTATACTGAGCTAATCTTGCAGAACAATATCCACTTTATTGTTTATTGTTCTGTTTTTCACTATATATATATACACACACACACATACATTGCTGCTTGAAAGTTTGTGAACCCTCCAGACGTGGTCATTGTTTTTGTAAAAAACATTAAAATAACCTTATTACACATACATCAAAATCCCAATTTGTAAAGCACACCATCCAAATAATGGACACACACATTATTTAATTCAACAAAGGTGGTTTATTTCACAAAAACTGAAAATTTAACATGTGCAAAAGTATGTGAAACCTTGTAATAGTAGTTGTGGCTCCTCCTTTTGCAACCAAACGTCTTCTGTAACCACTAACCAGTCTCTCGCATCTGCTTATGGGGATTTTTGCCCACTCCTCCTTGCAGAACGCAGCTGGTTGAGAGAGGTTGGAGGGACATCTGGTATGTATCAACTTCTTCAGGTCTTGCCCCAACATTTCAATTGGATTAAGGTCTGGACTTTGACGGGGCCAATCCAGAGTATGAATCCTCTTTCTCTGAAGCCATTCCTTTGTAGTTTTGCTGGAAGGCTTTGGGTCATTTGCTTGTTGCATAATCCAGTTTCGTCCCAGCTTCAACTCCCTGACTGATGGCAGGAGATTCTGGTCAAGAATTTGTTGATATGCTGGAGAATTCATGGTTCCTTAAATAATATGGAGTCTTCCAGGTCCAGAAGCAGAAAAGCAGCCCTAGACCTTCACATTTCCACCACCATGCTTGATTGTGACCAAATAATTCTATTTTGGACTCGTCTGTCCAGTGAATGGACGTCCAGAAGGCCTCTGGTTTGTCCAAGTGCTCTCTGGCAAAGTTGAAATGGGCAGCTTTGTTCTTTTTTGAGAGCAGAGGCTTCCTTCTAGCAACCCTCCCATGAATGTCATGGCTTTTCAATTTTTGTCTGATTGTAGACACATGCACATTTGTCCCAGATGCTACCAGAGAGGTCTGCAACTCTCTAGAGGTGATGTGTGGGTTGACCTTTACCTGATTTATTATTTTTCTGGTGCTTCTGGGTGATAGTTTTGATGGGCGTCCACTTCTAGGCAGAGTTGCTGTCATGTTGAAGGCCCTCCATTTGTAAATTATTTGTCTTACAGTGGATGGATGGAGCTGGAATTTTTTGGAGATGGTCTTATAGCCCTCCCCAGACTGTTGAGCTGTCACTACCCTCATTTTCATGTCCTCGGATATCTCCTTTGCTCTGGGCATTGTTGATTTGTATGGGACCACAGTGGTTTGGTTGGTTTCCTCTCTCTTTTAATTAGTGCAGGCCAAACCCTTTCCCAAAGATGTCTCATTTTATTGGTCTGTAATGATTAATTAAGTACCCAAATGTGTTTCACCTAAGTCTGTTACCTGCTTGACTTAACCAATGCAGCTGAGGGTTCACTTACTTTTACACATACACTAATTGGATGTTTCATGTAGTTTTTGGGCTACTTAAACAAGTCCCATTAAACAAGTACATGCAATTGATAAACATATATCTGACATTTCTTACAGAAAAACTGGTGATAATAAAATAAGAAAATCATGGTAAAACAACAAACATCTAAACAGCTCAAGGTGTTTGCATACTTTCAAGCAGCACTGTATATATATGTGTGTGTGTATATATGTATATGTGTGTATGTATATATGTGTGTGTGTGTGTATATATAATGTGTGTGTGTGTGTGTGTGTGTGCCTGTGTATGAGGAAACAATGTAGAATATGGCTCATTTACAGCTGAATCAAGTTATACGTCATGCTTGGGTTAAGATGTGGTCCGATTCTGTTGTTATGCTGTAGGAAGGTATACAATTAGCTAAAACCTAGTTTCCATCTAAATGAACTGTCCTCTGAGCTGCAGCCAGCTGTGAGTCGAGTGCACGGGGACTGTCTACTAAGTGCAACACTGAAAATAATAGGTGTAAAATAAATAAATAAAAATATTTATAATCTACCTTCTCATCTACTATTCTGTCATGAAAATCACTCCACACATCAACTATCTCCTCTTGGTTGCACTACAACACTTAATTTGGAAAAATCTCCTTTTTCATACTTTGGGGGGATTTTTATAGAGAATAATATCCAGTGGTTTCCTGCACATTTCATGTTTTAACGATATGTATATTGTTAGAACAATAAACTCTTCACGTTTTGAAGTGGTACCAGTTTTTTTTTTTTTCTTTTTTTTTTTCTGCCATGGCAGCAACACACGTCTAACCAAACAACTACCTCAACCATCTGTTGATAATAAATCTGCTTCATTCTTTAAAAAAATACTGCCTGAATGTGAGGTCACGACTTGGGGTCTATAAATACAGTCTGTATTCAGCTACCTAAACCTGGTCTGCTAACCTTCGGGTTAGGAGACCAAATATCTGCTGACCCTTGTGCTGAGGTCACATTCAGATGAATGTGACCTCAGAGAGTGAGTCTTGAACCACAGACAGTCAGAAAGCATGATAGATGATAGAGAACATTGTACAGTAGTTTGTGTGTGTGTGCTTGCGTCTTTCTTTCTCTCACCTTTCCCCTTGAAAGAGCTTTTAAATTAGTCGACCTTTGACCTGATACATTCTTCCTTCTTCTTCCTGACAGTCCTTTTTATGAACATGATTAAGTTAATTGCTAGGAAGACACTGTGAGGCACAAAGAAAACACTTTTTAAAAAATATGGATTGAAATACTTCTGTGATGTTCAGGAGAAGGCACTAAAAGAGTGTGTGAATTAAGCAGCTGACTGCATTTGTTTTTGTTCTTATAACATGATCATATTTTAAAGACATGCATCAGTAATTTGCTGTAATTGCCTGATGTGTTTTGTCAGTGTGGTGTCCTTACAAGTGGGTGCTGAGAATTCGCTGTAACATAATTGTTCGTGCTTTGACATTATTTTGACTTTATTAAACTAAGAAGTTCCTCTTTGGAGACAGCTTCCCGGCGCCTCAAAGAATTCAAGTGTTTTTTTGGTAACAACCATTGATAGGTTTTCTCCTAGCAACTTGTCAAACTTATTAAGGTTATTTCTCCTTTTTCTGAACCAGTTTAACATGGTTTGATGTACTTTTAAAGGACAGCTGGCAGCACAGATTATTTATATTTTTGTATCTAGACATTGTGAAAATAAAGAGGGAGACAGAGCATATAGAGCCCATGGGTACTAATGTTATTCTTCTGACTGTGGGAACATTTTTCAGATATTTATTTGGCAGTGCCACAGAGTTAATAGTTTATGATGTTTTATCATAAATCTGAATTCTGCTGTAATTTTTTGAACTTGAACTCAACCTTTTTTTTTTTTTTGCCTTCCACAGCCTCTCATTAATTGAATAGATACATAATTTGTTTGTAGGTCTCCTTGTATCTGGTATTGTTGATGTTGTTACTAACTACTTATATCTGTGTGGCTCGGAGAGATGGCCTCATGATGGGTGTAATGAAACCAACAGTAATTAAGGTATTTTGAGGTTAAGATTAGAGTTTGTAAACATCAAACCATTAAACTAGGTCTACGAGGTCTCTCTTCACTGTGTTTTCTGATCAAAAGATAATCTAATGCATCTAAATTGCTGTCAAGAGTTTATGGTTGAAATTTCATGGTGAAACAAATGAGAGTTAATCCTGAGGGTAAGACAAGTGAATGCTGGAGTCAGAAATTAATCAAAAATGTTAAGTTTTCAGTTACTCTGGGTTGCCACTGTATCAGAAACACTTTATATTATAACCAAAAAACATTCTTTAAGTACCCAGAAACAGGACACAGACACAGACCAGATTGTGACAGGGCAGGTGAAGGCTGGATGAGATCTGAGAGGCTGGCGGGCAAAGAGTGGCAGAGCAAAGCATCCAAGATGTGGAAAACAAGGCTGGCGAGGTCGCTGAGAGACAGGCAGGCAGTGAGTGGCTGAATGTAGAATCCGTCAGTGAGGGATGGCAGGATGGGACATGTGCAGCTGGCAGGCAGACACGAGGAGTATGATCCTGAGGCACAGGGAGATAAAGGTTAGTCAGGAGCAAAAACACAAAGGAAGCACAACTAGAAATCACTCGGAGGACTAGACGTTGTACCACACTGTTAGACCGAACGACCTGGCACAGAGTGACTGGAGGACTGGGGCTTTAGTGCTACACAGCTGATGAGATGATGAGAGGCCGGTGTGCTGGCTAAAGCAATCAGGAAGAGAGTTTGAGTGGAACAGGTGAGGAACGACACACAAGCACACACGCACACAAAGAGAGAGACAGACAACACAGGAAACGCAAGGCAATGAGGAAAAACCCTGAGGCCTGTTTTACAAAGCTGGATTTGGGGTCAACAAGGTAACCTTTCAGGGTTTTCTGGATTACTATGGTGGTTCATTTTTTACTAGGATAAATCACCATGGTAACTCAGGACCAATCAGATCACTGGAAAAATTGCTTCACGATTTCTACGTTTTACAATAAAGTGACAAATAATGATAAGCAGTAGACATTTGATATATCAGTGGAATCATTTTGCTATTTGAGTCTTTCCGTGTAATCACTACAGTATAAAAACAGGCCTAACAAAGAGAGGAGAGTCAATCACATTAAAAGTCTAACTATTATACATTCAATATAGCAGGTAACTGAACCAGTTGATAACCACCTTCATTGTACAGGTTACCTGGGAAGTCAAATGTTGTGTGGTACAGTAGGAAATTATTTTTTGTGAAATCAGGCTTTAAAACTAGAATGACTCACATAATCCAGTTTGGATATAAGCACTGCAATAACACCACACATTACCTGGCTAATTAAATTTGGCTGCGTTTGAGTTGGACCTTTTGTCCATAGTTTGACCAGTAGTTCCACTCATACTGTGCTCTCTTTTTTGTTTTTTGTTTTTTTTTTAATCACAAGTTGTGTGTCCCTGTTTTCCAATCGCTGGGATATACTTAAGGTAGGATACTTGTGCAACATTTTACTCAGTTTAAATTTAGCTTGATTGAGTATAGAGTACAGGCACAATTAGCTCAAATACAAAAAAAAACGTTTAATTTGAGATAAAACCTGTGTTTCATGTTATACCCCTCTCTGAGACTTACCCAGCTCCCCTGGCTAATGAAAATAAAAATAAACCTAATTTCAAAATAGCCTGGATATAATTACAGCACTTTTACAAAAGATTAGGAACACTTCAAACAAGAGAAAACATGTCAGACACTTGTTTGCTCAACAATCGATCAGACGTGGCTGTACGAAGCACACAGTTTGTATTCACACCGAAGGCTGCAAAAAGACTGTTGATTATCACCCACTGCCAAATTTGTAATACATGAAAATTAATTACTATTCGAAAATGTATGAAGAATTTAACCTGGAAGTGGTAATAATCAATCATACAGCATCATTAAAAGTGATAATAAATGCACGTTTCTTAAGAGACCAATTTAAGATTAATTATGCATGCATTAACATTAGATAATGTACTTGTGATTCACTGATAAATCAAAGGGAACCTATAATTAATGGAATTGCTTGTGATGTACAGCTCTATTGGAAATCGTAAAAATTTCCATCCTTTCGGTTTCGTCTCTCTCTTCCTCCTCAGTCTCCCCCTTGTTGCCACCTATTCTCTCCAACCATTCCCTCCCTCTGTCTCCCTCCACTGCTGACACTTCATTTATCTCTGATCTTGACATCTCTGACTAACGATCTGCCAGACTGCTCCCCTGCCTAATCTGTTTCCCCTGAATCATCTCAAGACGCTCATCAACGTCCTCACACAGCTACCCGTCTCGAGGAAGGGTTTTTGTCATGCCCACTTATGGATGTGACTGCTTTCAGTCTTCATTTCAGCTTTGTTTTGTTTCATGTGCTGTGTGTTGATCTTATAAATCTGGTGTCAGAAATTAGGGAGGGAAGAAGGGGTAGAGATGCTCCTTTTCTGCCATCATCAAGCTGAGTGTTTGCACTGCTTTCTTGTGAATGTGGTCTGATGTTTCAAACTGTGTAATATTTAGAATTCAGGTATATCATAGCTGTACTATGTGAGTTTTTATCCTCAGCTCCCCATAATGTATCCATGTTGTGTGTGTGTGTGTGTGCGTGTGTGTGTGTCTGTGTCTGTGTGCGTGCGTGCGTGTGCATGTGCATGTGTGTGTCTTTGTCTGTTAGTTACACTGTCAATCAAAAGCCGTAGACCCCCACCCCCATTTTTCCAGTTTTTGTTAAAAACTTCAATTTCAGTGACTAACCTTAGGTGGTACGAAGATGAGTGGTAAACTACCACAGGTCACCAAAACGGAAATATCATGTAAATACCATAGAAGACAGGGATTAGAAAATTGGCTAGCTCAAAGTTCACCTGTTCATTCAAATTTACAACACCAAGAAAACACAGTGAGGAAGATCAGCAACATTAAAACAAACATAACAAAGACAAGCGAAGAGACTACAATAAGGAGGACTTAACATGGCTCAAAAGCTAGTGAGGATAAAAATGTTTTCTGGCAAGATATAAAGGAGTCAATGGATGGGGCAGATCTGATAAACATGGGCAGGCTATTCCACAGTCTGGAGCCATGTCAGAAAAAACTCAGTCACCTCTGTGCAAACAAGTCCTACTGGTGCCGGACGTATAGTGGTGACTTTCAAACCCACTGTCTTTACAGAGACACTGTTAGAACAAACTGTTAATACATCCTCTGATGGATAATTAGGATAATACTGTATTGCAGGGAGTAGCAGTAAGAACAATAGAGCTGATAATAATAACAATAAGAAGAAGAAGACAAGTGGAGCTTCACAAAAGAATGAAACATCATCCAAGCAATATAGTTTTGTATACTGCTATGAGAAAAGGTCAAGTAAAAGCAACAAAGACTGGTTGGTCAGGGGTTTGTCCTTTAGCAAAATAATGACCCAAAACATTAGAGGCGAAGAACTTGACAGTGATGGAAGAGCAGCACAGCCTCCAGACCTGAACTGGAGCTGGTTTGAGATGAACAGAGCGATAGATGAAAGCAAAGCAAACTACAAGTGCAACATACTCATGCGAACTTCTCCAACAGTGTTGGGACAAACTTTCTGAACAATGTTTGATTTCTAGTGTCAAAAGAACATCAAGGGTGTGTTCAGCTGCTGGATGAGATTCCATGAGTCCTTCATTTCAGAAAAATTGAGTTATTGAGTTATGGAAATTGAAATACATTTAATTAGATGTAAATTAAATAACAACTGGGAAAATTGATTTGGGTGTGAAAGAATGACCATAATTAGAGCAAATGATCTTCAGTGAACACTGCCTGGGGTAAAGAGAGGTTATTATTTAAAATTTTTTTGTTTGCCTGTATATCCGTTAAAAGCCATTTAATTCAGGTTGTTGCACCTCGTAACGGTCTCTGAAACCTGCTATTATGTTTCTCGCTACATTAATTCTGCTCAGTGATATCCGAGGTGCTGGTCCTTGCTAATGTAATGCTTAATCTAGATACAAGTATTCCCTGTAGTCGATGGTGCTGATCAGAATTAGACACGCAGGTGATGGGGAGGAAAAGGAGCCCAGCGGCATCATTCAGATAGTATCAAACAATGTTTCTTCTATTCTGTGTGATAAAGCTCTCGGCGCCAGTTTATTTTCCTCTCTCCCATTAAGTCCCCCTAATACCAGCTGTTAATATCCTGGGCTTTAATTGTGAGATCTAATAGAAATCTTGGCCCATGGGTCACAGAGAGTGGAGAGATTAAAACAAAACCAGCTTTGTTGAGGAGCAGGAACAGCTCCACTGGGCTTTTAAAGCTTCTCCCTGTGAAGACAACTTGGTTTTTCTGGATGTGAGTTAGTCGACATCACGCAACTTCCTCAGCCTTAACTCAATCCAACAGGCACGCACTACAGTCACGCTCATATATGAATATATATGAAATGGATGCATACACACAAACAATCAAAACAAACAGGGAACACACACACACACACACACACACACTCAGCCCCCCACTCCATGGCTTCCATCTAAGTGATTTGTATCCTGCAATCCAAGCTACTCAGCAGGATTGAATAAATCACATCAGGTTGGCAGTGACTCATCATATGTTGATGGGACACCTAATGTCATTTGAAGGTTAGGTGAGCACAGGATTGGGCCTAGCAGCACCTCACATGGCACCCTTCCACTTTGTAATGTCATTTTTAGTCTTGATAAAAGTATACAGGCTCACTTTCTCTCTCTCTCTCTATCTCTATCTCTCTCTCTCACTCACACTCACACACATCTACACAAAACAATCAACACGTTTTGACACACAGTGCCGGCTGACATATTATCCCTCTCTGCAAAGCGGGGGCCATCAGTTCACCCCCCCGCCCCCTACGCACCCCACCGCCTGTTTGTTTTGTTCTTCATGTTCCATTTCCCCTCCACACACCCATGATCCCTCTTGTCACTGCAGTCATTGTCATGCATCCGTGCCTGAAGAGCTGCCAACACTTTCTGACTGTCTCTCTCACACACACACACACACACGCACACACACACAAATAATAAAAATACAAATAAATAAACTCATGTACATGCTCACCCAAACATCATCCCATCCCTCCCACTCACACATACATACAGTTGTAACATCTTGGCCTGCTTATCTACCTGCCTGTCTGTCTGCTTCCCGGAAATAAGCTGTGTGTATTTTTTGTTGTCTGCTGCTGTCATAAACCAGCATTGGTGATACAGAAACAGACTGCATGTTCACATTTGAGCGCAGGACAAACACACAAAACACACTGAATTATGATAACCCCCCTTCCCCCCTCCATTCATATTAGTTAGAGCTGATTGTCAGTTTGTATAAAAGTGTTATGAAGGGAGTTGGGTTTTACTTCTGAAGCATGGCTGATGCTCTTATTCACTAGTTAATCCCTATTATTTCCCAGACACTGACCTGCTCCCTGCTATTTGTTCTTTGCCAGTTGGGCTTCTGGGCTCGACATGCTCCATGCTTTTAATTATTCCTCCCAACACTGTATGTTAAAATGTTTTATGAGTCAATGTGCCACAGAACAACAGTGCTGAATATCTTCCTGCCTCCCCCGACCTAGAGAAACATCATTTTCTAATTTTCTCTCTGTGTCTTTGTCGCTTACTCCAAATATTTTTTTTCTCACTCTCTGAACTTGTAGCTCTTTCTTTGTCCTCTGCCACTCTTTGCTAGTAAAGCACAGATATGAGTTGCTGTCCGCCCTTGTCCTTGTAATTTCACCTCTTTCTGTACACTGCCAAAACCTGCATCCCCTCTGTCTGTCTTTCCGTCTTTTCCTTTCACTGTCTCTCTCTCTCATTCCCTGTTTCTCTCTTCTGTGTGTCTGGCCTTGATAACAATATTGTCTAGGTGATACAGAATTCAATTTCACAAGTTTATTGTTCTGGTAAAAAATTTCTTGTCCTATATCTGTGAATGTGAATGAATGGAGGAAACATTCCTATTAAAAAAAAAAGAGAGAGAGGAAAAAAAATCACTTCACATCAACCTTGCCCGACATCTCCGGTGTGCACTGTGGTACAGAAGCTTTATAAATCCAAAAAAAAGTCTTGTCAGTCAAACTGCTTTAGAGGGCAGCCACTGTGACTGTGAAAATGATTGGGATTTAATTAATTCCCCTCCACGGCTTATGTAAAGTTCATATTTCCCTGTTTAGACACAGAGTTTGAGAATCAATCAACTGAGTAATAGAAAAGGTAATAGGCTACGTGGACGGTGACAACAGAGAGTTGCATCCTGCCAGAATATAAACTATGTGATTATTATGTCACAACAAGTGTGTTTCGCCAAATAATGTCTCGTTGTGACTCGTTTGTAATGCAAAGATGCCAACTTACTTTGCTAAGAATTGAATTTATTGTGTTGGTGCTGTAGGGAGCAGCATAAATATTAACACAAATAGACCCCAGGTAGAAGGACAAATTCCTCTGAGGCTGTAATTTATGCAGACCCACAATACACATTGGTCCTGATGTAAGTTTCTGATTTGGTGTTTTCAGGATCAAGTTGAACAACAGCAAGGTGAAGGAAACTTTGTTACTGTTATCTCAATTATCTCAACATAGTTTTATAATTAAGAGGGTTCAGTCCAGCCTATGGTAAAAGTTTAAACAGGGTGTGTGGTGCTTAAATAAATTGTAATAGCGACTACATTTCTCAATTTTGTATATCTATATAGCACAAATGTGGTTTGCCTATGTAAACTGTAATGACATCCAGGTATCTTTAATATCACTTTGTTTCATTAATGAACATCGGTGAAGAGAGCTCTGCTGACCTTGGAAACCTCAAATCATTGGTCACGGCCATCTGATATTTAATTACATTTTTGAATAGGCACATGTCTGTGATGGTATAGCAAAGCATATGGTCAGAATGTATGCACGCAGGGTCCGTATCTATGCCATAACTCCTTAATGCAGAGCTATAAATCCATCATTTCAATAGCAATAGGTCCTGGCCTTCCTGATGGCCTAGTTGACTATGGTGTGTATGCTATCCCCTGACATTCTGCTTTTGATTTGTATATTTGATCAAGACCACCACACATCTTTCAACTCTGTCTCCTTCATACTGTCTCTCTGCAGCATTCACTATCTAATCAAGTCATCAGTGGAAGGGATCAAGACCTCAGCCAGTCTTTGCCGTGAAAAGTTGCAAAAAAAAATTCATAAAAAGCTTCATAAGAAAAACATTTAGTGGATGAGCATAGCATTCGTTTTTGTTGCAGGAGCATGGCTCTAATGCTGAGTCACTGAGTCACTTCACCTGCAAAGTTTGTTTATCTATCTACAGAAGATGGATAGTATAACTCTGGATTTTAATGTAAAAAAAACTCATCTAATAGTTCAGTTCTTTGAAAGAAATCACCCACTGGTGAACTAACAAATGTCAAAACAGCACTTACATAAATCACATATCTGACATAATGACATATCCATCTTAAATTGAAATATTCTTTCCTTTTGCCATCATTTTGTAGGGGTGGGAGTCTCATTATCCAGTAACGTCACATGTTCCCTGGGTGAAAATGGCTTGAAAGCTATTTTGATGGATATGCAACATAGTGTTTTGGCATAGAAGCTGAGTAAATGTTGATGCTTTCAATCAGATCATTATGCTCCATATCATATTGCACAGACAAGTAAGCAACAAATGAAAGTGAAATGCTCATGTAAGGATTTGCAATTATGATGCATTGTTACTGATTTTGTAGGATTCATGGGACCAGCCACGCAGACATCTGCCTCAGCCACCATTTCATCATTGATTGAACTTATTGTGTGATATTACAGGTCCGAAAAAAAAGAATCACAAATCTCCACAAAAATATGAGTAGTTCAGCAGTTCAGTGGAATTGTTCCCACTCAAAGCAAATAAATGCAAAATCTTAAATAATTGGTTACCTTATTACATTAAAAAGACACATTCAGAATACTTTGCTTAACTAGACAGTCACCCACCTCACAAAAAGGGAGATGTGCCTGACTCTGACTGTGCCATTTTCTCACACAAAGAATGACGAATGCATTGACATTTGTATCAGTATTCATAAAGGGAATTCATTAATCATTTATGGCTAATTTCAGGGGGTAACAGGTTGGGTTTAAAGGTCTGTTCTTGTTCAAAAAATTATAAATCGATTAGGATTCATAAAGAGAACCTTTGTGATGGAAAGCGTTCAGGTTTTTAAATAGCACTGACATTAATGGAGCCCAGAGCCTGACTATAAAGAAGGAAAATGTGTAGTATGAGTAGGGTTTGACTGCTTTATGGTAGTGGAGGTAGTGGAGTGTGTATGACAGGCTATCAACAACCGGGTATGTTTATATTTGAGTCAAACCTTCCCTTATCACCCTTAAACATAGCTTTTCAGTGATATTAAAGAACACACTGTTTACCATAAAATTATAAGACTCGAAGACTTCCCCAGTCTCTTTATCTTTACAGATTAGCCAGACGGTGGCTGGATGTTTTTGCAAATGAAAGTAAACAATTTAGTGTTCCACCTCTCAGACTCAGACCGCTGTATGTGTGAGGAGTTCTGCCGTATTGATTACTTTGTGTCAGGCCTATTACCACCAACTCTCCCTCTGAGCCTCATGTCTGGATGACTCAGTGTTGACAATTGTATTACCACCCTCACCTTCCGAATCCCAGGCACTGAGTCACAGTTTACTGTAGGTTCCTCTTTGGAAAGTTAAAATTATTTGCTGACTTCATATCTGACTTCATTTCACTGCTCTATAACTTTTGTTCTTCCATCATCCCACAATCCCAAGTTCACCTGGCTACTACTGCCTTCCCTGTCATTTCCTTTCTGCTTCATCGCTCAACGACTTTTGTATATACTTTTTTCTTTGTCCTATTTTTTTCTGCCCAGTGACCTGTCACATGCTGTATCAGACTGAAAGCTGTCAACACAGTCACCATGAGTCAGTATTCATTTTACTTTTCCTACCACTTATGTGAAATTCATCAAACACCTTACATGCATGCCTTGTTAAGAAGGCATCTATTAAGTAGGGATTCCTCGCTATTATTCCTCTAAAGTACCTCAGTGACTTCTAAGGTAGATACACAGGGGATGCTCCTGTGTGTGCAGACATACAACTTAAAACTAATGAGCTTTTGAGTTGCTAATTACCCAAAAGAATGTCATTTGAAAAAACTGAATTTGTCGTTACTATGTTAATTGTTTGTCACCCATCATCAGCATGAGAAATATCGTGTGATTGATGGCCAGTGACCCCCACTTGCCTAATGTCATGCATCTTTAATTAACTATCACTGCTGAATTCTAGTGTGAATGTTCATTTGTTTTTGTTTTTTTAAAAAAGTGTGACAATGGTTGTGCCAGTGCTTTTGTATTATCTAAGACATTCTACCACAAAGCCAGTTTGTGATATTTGGAGCAATTATCAGAAATTCGCTGTTTTAATCAGCCTTTCATTTTGATGAAGGACATAACTGTTATTGTATTGCAGGTCAAGCTGATCGTGTCCAATCAGGATTAGTAAGGGGCAATGAAACAAACTGTTTGTCTCACTGCAGTTTGTCTTTGATAATCTGTTGTACACACAGGTGAAGTTCCATTAGGTTGCTAACAATCTTTGAACACTGAGACCTCAATTAGCTGTGGATTTGGTTAATGAAGATGCACCAGAAAACGATGCTTGTAAGGTGAATTTCTTTTTCTTCTTAAGCTTCCGCTGTGAGTTTGGGAATTGAATTCTATATCATTATCACAATATGAGAGTGATTTCCTAAGCAGGTGGATTTAATTTCAGTTTTTTGAAGTGTTTATGATGCCAGCGTAAACTGTATGCTTATCAGCTTCTTTCCCCACACAGAACAGAACACTGTTGATCCAGTTAAATTGGTTGCAAATTTGGCTGCGTTTTTGACTAGTAGCACAAAGAAGTTATAGGAAAAGACTCCCAAAACAAAGTGAGGCGAATCAAGATAAAGAGGAAACTAAAGAAAAACTGTATTTTAAAACAGCTTGAAAAGACATTCACATTGATGACCACTGAGGACAGAAAGAGCTAAAGATATCTTGAATCAAAGCCAGACAATGCTCTGTGATATGACATAGCAGAAAATTAAGTAGAAAACAGAAATAAAATGCTTATTCAAAACAAAATGTAGAAGAAGAGGCAAAATCTCCTTTTTTCTGCTACAAAGGACCACAGTGAGCCCCTGTCACTATCAATTCAACAACTACAGAGCTGAGCCAGCAAGGCTCAAATCACCTTCGCGAGTCAGCGTAGATTAAATGTGGTTCGAGTTTGTTTTGACCAGAGAGTACAAAATCCTCTGAGCTGCTTTCCTTTTGCATCTCTCTCAAACTAAAGTCATACCACTTCAAAAATAAAAGCACAGGAAAAGTGTGATGTTGTAACCTAGTATATAATATGAAACAAATCTGAGCGTGACCAGTTGAACACATACATTAATTTCCTGTATGTAGCATTTTCTTGTCTTGCTGAGGCCGTTAACAGAGACAGAACATCTAGTGGTGAAGCTGAGGGGGTTATATGGTCTTGATGAAAAACACACAGGTGATCAATGTGAAACACTTAGGGCTTCACTGAGATGAGTTCAGATGGAGCCTTATCTCAATTATCTGCTGCTTCTCCCTCTGTATTTTTTTTTTTTCTGTCTGAGTATTTCAGCCACTCAGTCCTCCACCCCACTGCCAACTCTGCGGCTTCAGAGGACCAGGAACCATTTTCTGTTAACCAGAAAAATAATCTCCTCTTTGGATGCAAAGCTTTTAAATTAAAGGAAGCGTTCATAAGTAATTTGAAGACATTTTCTGACTTTGAAGGCTTTTCTTGTTTGAAATTTCATTTTCTTTTTGTGCTTTCAGCTGTTATGTTCCTTTGTAAAATCCGGCTGGGATTTGAATGAATAGCTTACTGGAAAAGATAGACTGCTTCAGATTCCAAACATATGCTAGTGTCTGCAATATTCATGATGTTTTTGGCCTCCACCAGCCTACGAATTATTCTGGGCATAAGGTCTCTGCCTCACAAATAGGTTGTTACTGTTGCAGGTCAGACATAATTCTATGAATAATGGAATAAAATTGGTAATTTGTTCCCAACACTCTGCAGGAACGCTGCCAGATTGTTTTGATGTATGTGGCCATTAAACGCTTTGAAACAAAGCTAATGTATCAACCCCAGCATGCTGCTCTAAAATATATGGTATGTTAATTTCATGGTTATCTTGTAGTGAATGAAACAACTTGGCCAGTGGAGATGATGTAAGTAAGACAAGTTAGTGATCTAGTCAAGAGGAGTGACAGTTTAGTGCTTGCACACACAGTAAAATATATCTACAGGAATTTGGAGGAGCTGTAATTACAGTTCGAATGTCCAGCTGCACATGACTATTGCTTTGAATTTCATGAACAGAAAATTAAGCTAATCATTTAGCCAATTTGGCTATCACATCCCAGGTTCATAACAAGTCTCTAGGAAGGACATTTGGTAACGCTCCCTCTCTCCTCCTCCTCTATTCCCATCCCATGCTCACTGAGAACATCGTAATTAAGAGGCTGCAGGAGGCTTTAGAGCTCAGCCTGAATTTGCGTTGCAATTGATACAAGCATGAAATGACTTATTGCCGAAAACACTGCATGAACATTCCAGCTATTAGAGAATAATCAGTCTGCCTCTAGAGATGGATTTCATTGCACAGTGAAGACCGGACTCAGGCCTAAAGGTTTTAGTCTGTTATACCCTTCCCCCAGTATAAAAGGAGGGATGTCATTAGTATTTTATTATAAGGAAAATCAATATGTATCACAGAAATGCTACTCAATCATAGGTTACTTGAGATGATTTTTCTTCCTTGTCTATGATGATTATCTCTACTGACAATCGAGTTTTTATCAGGGCCTCATTTTACACAACGAAAATTTTGTCTTTAACATCTGCCTGTGTCCCTAAAGCTGCACTAATCAACAGTTTATATCAAGAATGTATCAAATGACCACATAATGACAGCGAACCATGAAAGGGATCATTCATAGTGACAAAACCAGAGTGATTGACACCAGCTTGTGTCACTGTTCCCAAGTGGCTCAAAAACAATTACTGTTGTTCAATCTGTACTTCTGCTTGATGTATTAGCAGAAAATATAAAACATTACATTCATTCGGGCAACAATCCTTACTACTCAGTTTATGTGAAAATTATGCCCATGAGTCATTCAATGTGCAAGTTAAATTCATTGTTCTGGCTCATTTGACATTATTACATTGTTGTGACCAGTAGTTCTCAACTTATGCAAACTCCATTAATTTTAATACCACTTTAACAAAGTTCTTCAAGCAGACAAAATGTTCAGATGGCTCAGACTCATTGAAATACTGAGTCCATTCATATTCTCAATATGAATAAAAGTGATTGTATGAAATCAGCATTTAAATATTCCCTGCACAAAATGCATGCAGATTATGAAACTCCCTGTACAGTCTAACTTGCATTTTATCAATTAACAGGACATTTCTGGTTGAGATATCTGAATTTCAGTTACAGGATGTTGTACCAAGCAAAAGTGCAGCCTGATTCGGTAGATGCCCTTGGAACCCAGGGAATCACTTTAATCTCAGCATTTCTATCCTATTTAGTGAGGTGAGATCAATAGATAAAAAGAAGAACCGAAAAAGGCTGCTCCATCTAAAAGGGGGTTTTGCTTCATTTTTGAAATCCTGTTTAGGATGGTGGATTTATAGAGGCTCACACCACTGCAAAGCAATATGTCTGTGTATGTCTCTGGATGGGAAGGGGGTGTGCATGGGGTAGAGGGGAAGGGTTCATGACAGGGTAACCCAGCAGCCTCAGTCCTCCTGGGACCTCATTATTCACTGCTGAAGCTGACATCATAACAAACACCAAGTGGTCGCACAGTCAGTCACTTGTGTTGGTAAGTGTTCACACACAAATGGTCCATTATGTGTAAAGTAGGATAAATCACTCAAAGCTAAATGATGTAAAAATCCATATAATATTGTAGAAGACATTCTGAGAGAATAAAAACTGAGACAGAAATAAAGAATAGATAAAACAGATTCCAGATTGTAAGGTTTTCAGAGGTAAAAGTGCAGGAACTGAGAAGGTGAAGCAACAGTTCTTGGTTGGTTGACTTGGGTTCCGGCTGCTGATTGATCTTCAGGTGACAGCCGGTGTCGGGGGCCCTCGGCCAGGCTGTCATTCCCTTGTGCTCTCCCACCCTCCCGCCCCTGCTCATCTTTGCTCTGTCGCTCTCTCATTCTCTCTCTCCCCAACTGCTTTTTAAGCTTGCAGTTGTGCCAACTAATCTCTCACCTTCTTCTCTCACCATTGATTCAACTTTTAGCTCTCTCAATCGCTCATTCTCTCTCTGTCCTCCTCATCATTATTCTGCTCCTCCGCCCTTTTCACCCCTTCAGTGGTGACAGTTGGTTTCGCTGCTGCTCTCTTCTAGCCTCCAACTCTGCCTTTTCATTCCCCCACTGCTGGGAACCAACTGTCCTCTACTAAGTACTGACCATTTCACACCACCTATTTAGTATGCAAGAGAGCATAATTGCTCATGTGGAGGGATTTTGTCTGTGTTTGTGTCGGCCCGTGTGTGTGCTTGAATCTGAATGTATTTGAATCTGTGTCTGTGCCAGTTTCTGTACCCTGGAAGCCCACAAATGCAGCACATTAGTTTTCTTCAGACATAGCCTGAGGATATTTTGGTGACCTTGGTCTTCTGTGAGTATGTGCATGTGTTGCTCAATTATAGGGATTTCATTTTCCTGTGTGTGGGTGTGCACATGCCCTCTACAGTTTGTGCTTGTGCACGTATGCACATGCATACGTACAGGCGCCCTTGAGGGGCATGCTTAATGATAGGCTCGTTTGCACAGCTCTGCCTTTAATGATCTATTAAAGTACACTTAGCCAATAATTATATGGCCAGTCCCAAAAGGCTTAGGAGGCCCCACAAGGGATGGCTCAAGATCCAAGGATACTATATAAAAAGAGAAATGTTTATAATGTAATTCGCAGGGATCAATATTATGGCCATGACACCTGCTTTAAATTTATGAGAAAATAAGTACATACATAGAGGATGTTAGAAATTGAGATTTTTCTGCTGACATGAACACACAGGTTAAACTTGTGATAGGTAGGACTATGTAATCCCTCTCTTAACTTTTCTCTTCGTCTAGACTTACTGTGCCGCATTCTTAGTTCCAGGGCTTCAATTATATCCACTTTTACTGTGTGCCCACTTTTTATAGAGCAAGGCTATCAATTTCATTTCTGAATTATCTTTTCAAATTCAATACAATCGTTTTCTGCTTCACATCACAATAAGCTTTGTATTAAAAGTGCTCTTTCTGCAATATTTTTGAGACAAAAAATTTGTTTTCTCACAAACCTTTAAGATAAAAATTGGCAATCCCACATACTTTTTGTCACTTCCTATTTTGTTTTTCAATCACTTTGTGGTTAAAGCAAATGTATTTTTGTGAAACATGGTGCAAGCACAAACCCAATTAGAGAAGGATGAATAACAATCCAGTCAAACATAAGGATTTCAACAAATGAAATTTACTCGCCTATTGTGAAGAACAGCAGACAGAGCGTGATTGTAAGCATAAACTGCAGGAGCTAGCGTAGCTAACATGGGTCAACATCGTGATTTTGCTTATCAAAATTTAGTCAGCTTGAAATCTATAGAAGCTGAAAAGGATGAGGTCAGTTTGCAACTGAAAGCAATTGTGTCTCACCATTTTCGTCCTAGAAATTGAATTGCCATTTATTTTTTAGTTGGAGAAAAACATGGTCAGTACCAACAGATGTTCTCATCCTTGTTGAAGACACCACACAGTTTTCCAATGAATGAAGTAGGGAGTCAATTCCAGTTTCTTGCAGGAGAAGACTTTATGTGGGAGATGCAGAGTCCCTAAGCACAAATATGCATGATGCTTGTGTCATTCAAAAGTGCACTGGGCCTCCAGATACATCGCACTTATCATTCCTGAAGAGGCGTCTGCACCGCACCTAGGACAGATATTATTCATATATCTTATGCATATCTTTCCACTTCCTTTGCAACTCTGTAACCCTCTGTCCATAACGCTCTCTCTCATCTCTCTTGTGACATCCTAGTCACTCATTGTGAATCCTGTGTAGGCCTTTTCTGGACTTATCTGGAATATATTTTTTTAGTTTAACAGAGCTGCCTATTTTGAACATGCAGCAGCGGCGTCCTGCTGCACACAAGCGTAACAAAACTTTTGGAGTTTCCAGGTTTCTGCAAGCTTGGCACTGGGGATGATAGGCCTCCCACTCAAAGTCAATATCCACAGCTTCCTCCTGCCCTGCATTGAGCTTGTATCAGTGCAGCCAGCCACTGTTGTCTTCACAGTGGAGTGACTTGGTCTCCTCTTGGTCTGAGAGCTTTTTCTACCTACCTGCTTATCAGTTATTTAATTCTATGACCTATTCAGTCTTTTCGTTTGAATGTCCATTATCTGATTTGCATAATCCCTTCTCATCCGTTTTCCTGTTACAGATGAATAAGGGCATTTTCCTGCTGCGACATAACTGTGCCTTAGACTTTGTAAGCTTTGATATCTGCAGGAACCAGTCAAGATTTGCCTTCACCTGACTAAAATATTTTTTTTCTTTTTTTTTGGTTTGTTTGTTTGTTTTGTTTTGCTTGTTTTTAATAAGATTTTGACCTAATCCTTAAGGCTGGTACCACACACGAGGTGGGTTGGCAGGAGGTCTGAGGGAGTGCAGGAGCAGCTTTGATCATTGCTTTTGAAAGAGTTTTGGTTCCTCACATTTACATACACATCTAACTCTAACTTTACTTGTCTTGTCCCAGTTTCACCTGCCAAGTCTTTCCTCCCACACCACACCTTTTTATTTTCTACTGAGCCTTCCCTCTACCACTCACCATCCCTTCCAATGCCTCTTATCTTCAAAGTCCCTGGCCTTGGTGACAGACAGACAGGTAGACTGGGCTTGGTCTGGCTGTCAAAAGCTAGATGGTACAACAGGCTGCTGGGCGAACGCTTCCACCTGAGGGGGCGCTTGGTTCTGACACCTCTATTAACCTTCAGGAATATGTCCATCCCCGTCACACCCCTGCATCCTCTTTTTCCTGATTTTTCCCTCATCTCTATCTCCACCTGTCCCCTGTCTTCTGCTCCCTAGGTGGAGGAAGACCAGCCTGTCCCTCGAGCAAAAAGACAAATAACAAATCTGTTTTGTTTTTTTGTTTTTTTTGTTTTTTATTTTCAGTCTTTCCTACCTGGAGCATTTTAATATGCCACAATATGTATTTTAATCTAACTTTGTCAATTATCTATCGTTTAGTGTCCTTTTTTCCCCTTTTTCTGTCTGTAATTCTAGACCCCGAGCTTCCACTATTCATTACAATGACCTTTAAGACAGAAAATGCATATGGCCAGAGCAAAATGGATCATTTGGTGCAGTGATGCATAGCTAAATAGTGAGAATGAACAAATTGTTGCAGCTTTCTCTTGTCAATCAGACAGAATAATGGAAGTTAATGAGAAGTAAATGAGACAGATTAAATCGGATGTAAATGCTTTTGATTAACACATGCCCTTTTTTACCTTGACAATAATTCAATATATCATTTGCTGTTATTTGAAGTAGATTATGGTCGATCGTGGCAGAATATGACAGCTCCTGTCAAAGCCAGCTGCATTTACCCAATAATCTTTTCCTGTCTCTCTGCTTCTCTCCCTCTCCTTCATTTTGCCCTGCAGGAGTTCTCTTTACTACGACTGGATAATGTGGCAGACCAGCGAGTCAACATAGTTGGTTTTTCAGTGTTCAACAAAACTCATCCCTTCTTCCAGGATTTTGTGCTAAGCCTCAACCGCTCCTGGCAAGAAAACTGTGACCATGCACCCTTTGCTGGTACCCCGGTTAGTACAAACAACACACACACATTATCTCTCTCTCACACACACACACACACACACACTGTGGAGACCAGGTCTACCCATGTAAGAATAATGGATGACCCTCTTTATTTATTTCCTCACAAAGTGCGAAATAGGACCTTCCAAGAGATTACTCTACCAGTATACTGCTGCTGAAACACCAACTATAACACTGAAGTCACTTAGACACAAAAATACCTGTGAAATACACAAGGATGACATTTATCCTGTTAACTGCTGCAATTGCAGTTGTTGCTGTAGGCAGTTGTTGTTTCCCAGGCAGCTCATTAGCAGCATTTGGCATCCTCCTTAATACATTTATAATGGCATCTTCCTCGTTAAATTTGCTTCAGAGGAAATGCAAAGCAAAAGAGTGGCTTACCTTCACAGCACCCTCCCTCAAATCATCCACTGTTCCCATCTAAACAGTACGTAGCTCAACATTTAACACACTGTGCTCTGCATATTTGAACAAGTAACTTCAAAACAGCCTGAAATCACCCAACTCCTGTTTGCATTCAAATGACTGAAGACTGTTGCAGGGTTGAACAAGAATCTTGATAGTTTATTTAAGTTTCCTGGTGGCTCAATACTTTTTTGTATTTGAGCCAACATACTAGGCAGAAATCCTCATGCAGAACATTTTGTCATAACACTTTCACATCTATTTCATGAGATAGTTTTCTATCTACACATATATACCCAGATAAGCCATAATATGAGCTCTGAGAGGTGAAGTGGATAACTTTGATTATCATGTTGCAATGGCACCTGTAGGGTGGGATATATTAGGCAGCAAGTTAACATTTGGTCCCTTAAGTGTATGTGTTGAAAGCAGCAAAATGGGCAAAAGTAACAACGTTAAGAGACTTTGACAAGGGCCAAACTGTGATGGCTAGACAACTGAGTCAGTGCATCTCAAATTTACAGCTCTTGGGGGATGTTCTGGTCTGCAATGGTTAGCACCTACTAAAAGCTGTCTAAGTAAAGAAAACAAGGTCATGTGTGTGGGGAGCAAAGGCCCATCTGGTCTGATCAAACAGAAGAACTACTGTAGCTCAAATTGTTGAAAAAATCTGATCTGGTTCTGATAGAAAGGTGTCAGAACATGGGAAGAAAGCAAGCTGGTGGAGACAGTGTGATCCTTTAGGCAATACTCCCTAGATCTCAATCCAATTCAGCATCTGTGGGATGTGCTGGGCAAACAAGACCATCTATGGAGGCCCCACCTCACAGTTTAGAGGACCAGATACCACAGCTCACCTTCAGATGTTTAGTGGAGTCCATGCCTCAACGGGTCAGGGCTGTTTTGACAGGTCATAATGTTATGGCTGATCAGTGTGTGTGAAAATTATAGGTAATATATAATTGGATAATTAATGATGTAGTGCCCACATTAAATATTCTTGATTTTGGAATTCTATTATTTCAAAACAAAATAATTAGAAAATCAACAAATACAACAAGATCCACACTGGGTGCGAAAACAAAAAAAAAATAAATAAATAACCACTGTCGCAAATCTTGAGGGCTTCATTAGGAGCAAGAAATCCAGTAAAGTCAAATAATGAAGGAATCTTCTCTCTGTTTGAAGTCATGAGACAGTTAAAAAAAAAAAAGCAAAAAAAAAAGCTCATACATGTACCCATCACCCCCTTCTGTTTCACACATGCTGGGTGGTGAAATAGGTTAAGAATAGTTTAGCAGCACGGAAAAAATGTTATGTTCTGCGAACAGCAGGTCACTCGGATTCCTCTGAGCCTGCAGCAATTAGGACTTGTGACTAATTAGCTCATAACTAGAGAGAATAAAGCCTGATGATGGCAGAGCAAGAAAGTGATTAACTCATTTAGACATGCACATAGATAATATGCTGTCTTTTCATTAACAGTAATTAGGTCTGGAGGAAATGTAGCTGTGGGACTCATACGTACAACAGACGCATGCAAGTGACCTCTTTACATGTGCAGAGCTGAGGCTTTGACTGTGTCAAAGATAAAGACTTGTGCCATGCCAAATGATCGGAGAAAATGGAGGTTGTGACATTTAAATTGGGCAAGTTCATCTGAGAGGAAGGCTATACAGAAATAAATTCATTATTATTATTATTATGAATTATCAAATAATATTAATATTGTTAAATTAGCACCAAGCACAAAAAGCACAGACCCTTATTTTCATCTGAGAGTAGAATATCATCAGGGACACAACATATTAGTTTATTTGTGTTGGAGAACATCTGACAAAACCATTGTCTGGTTCTCAGTCCAGAATGAGTTCTCTAGGACAACTGGACTTGGTCGTAGATTCTTGAAGACGTTTCACCTCAATCACAGTGGGAACTAACTATGACCTGGATGACTGAGAACCTTCATAACCTTGGTGGGATCATGATCAATCCCACCAAGGCCAACACCAAAGCCAACTACCTGGGTTTCCCCACCAGTCAGTCAGAACTGAAAAAGCCTCTTGGATGTAGGTGAAACATCTTCAAGAATCTACAACCAAGTCCAGTTGCCCCGGATTCAACTTTCTCAGAGAACACCGTCTGATAGAATATTATGTCACTCACCATTTCAAGCCTAAAATAGTGAGTGCAACCTACAATGCTGTGCAAACTACACTTGTGAAAGAGGAGCTGCTATTGCAAGTGAAGACGGCTACAGGTCACCTATGTTTATCAAAAAATAACACCAGCAAGCCAGACTTGAATCCCACAAAACTTCCCTTGAATCATTACAGATTCAGATTGTGAGACCTAACGCAGTACTTTGTCCCGCTGATAGTCTGGAGATGCCATTTGCTAATGTGGACTGTCTTCTAAAGTATGTGTCCATTATTTGTGCACTGGTGTACTGGTGGTGCACTGTATTTCTACACATCCTCAGTTCTCATGCAAAAACAATTGTTTTCAACACCCATGCAAACAGTTGTAATATTAATTTACTAATATTAGCTACCTTATCTGCTGCAATGAAATGTAGTAAGCTAAGAAAGAGAGACTTCCAGAGTGGAATAAGGATGAGTAAATGCCATGATATCATTAGCTTCACATCACAGATATTAATGTACGAGTTGAACATGACAAGAAATACTGCCGTAACATTTTGTCCTTCAGTTTTTAATTCTAGCTTAACAACTTGACTTTATGCATCGACTCATGGTTGTAATGTCTTCACGGGTTGTTTTTGTACACCATATTGCTCTTAATGTGCAATCAACTAATTATGTTAGCCAATTCAAGGTTGTAATATATCACAGTTTTTCAGTTTAATGCCCCATTGTAATTCTCTTTGGTCTCCAGGATTTATTATCCATCACAGTTCTTCTCAGCCCCTATATCAATATCCACCAAACATCAAGGCCATTTCATCTCTAGTTCCATTACACAGATGTACAGCAGTGAATCTCAGACTCTCCCCTACCTTCTAATGTGGGGCATCATGCATTTTAATCAGATGTACATAGCAGGATGCAGTGGTAGTGACGATGGGGCTGTTTGTACAAGGAAGATGAGAGGAAAAGCTGCCTCTCCCACTGTTTTCTGGCCCTCACTGAGAAAGGCAGGCAGTAATTGGAATAGTCAGGGTGTGCCAGCTTCAGTGGGGATAAGAGTAGGAAGGACAGAGTCTCTCAGAGAGATGGAGAGTGAGAGATGGAGAGAGAGAGAGATGATTTTCAACACTGTCAGCAGATCAGAGTCTCTCCAATGATCTAATGGAATAATCTTACTGCCACTCCAGGGATGGGTTAACCCATCACTGACTGCTAACCACTGCTATGTTACACTTGCAGATGGTGTGCTTCAAGTTTTTTTCAGTTGTGTGGGTGTGTGGTATGATCCCATTCATTCATACCACATACACGCACAGTAGTTCCATGGGAACCTAAGCCCAGTCCTCAAATTTTATTTCTGTGGTCCTGCTAAGTGTTAGGGGTTAGATGTGAATTAGGCTAATGTTAGGTTTAGGGCTCCAGCTGTACATAATGAATGGAAATCAATGTAATGTCCTCACAACGATAGCTGCACAAATGGGTGTGTGTGTGTGTGTGTGTGTGTGTGTGTGTGTGTGTGTGCAAATTCATAATGTATTCACCTTTTCCCTCGCCTCTTCCCCTCTGCAGCTCTCCTCAGCTCTGCTCTTTGATGCGGTATACGCGGTGGTGGCGGCAGTCCAGGAGTTGAACCGTAGCCAGAACGTTGGTGCCACTCAGCTCTCCTGCAAGTCCTCCAAGATCTGGGAGCACGGCACCAGCCTCATGAATTACCTGAGGATGGTAAGATTGCCTCTGCTGGATGTGATGGAAACAGATGACAGTACTGGCCTCTACCATCTTTAAAGGAATATTTTGACATTTTGGGAAGTATGGTTATTTGCTTTCTTGAGTTAGATGAGGACATCGATTTTGCTGTCAACTCTGTACAGTAAACATGAGGCTGGAGCAGGCAGCCATTTAGCTTGGTGTAGTGTAAATACTGGAAAAAAGGAGAAACAGTTTGCCTGGTTCTGTCCCAATGTAACAAGATCTGTGTACCAGTATCACAGATGGAACATGTTATATTTCAGTGTACATCACATTTTTCTCTGCTGTCAATAAAAATCTATGGGTTATAAATTACATTATTGTAAAGTAGATTTCTTGTCAGTCCCATATTATTTAATTAATGCTGTTCCTTGGACTTTCTATTGCAAGTCAGACTCAGAATAACAGAATAAACCAAAACACAGAACCTCAAATATATGCTACATATGAAGCTACTACTAGCAGCCTATTAGCTTAGTTAGGTAGCCAAGTATTGCTACAGCTCTAAAGGACACAAATCAACAACTTATAAAGTTCCAAGGCAAACTACAGAAAATTCACTGTGCCCGACTAAAAAAAAAAATCTGGCGCACAACTATCAGTAAAACCACAAATACTGACTTTTAGTTTTTATGTGGATCAAATGAATGTGATATGACTTGTTAATTATTGAGCTTGAGAGGTGTTATAAGATATGTTAACTTTGGACAGAGCTGGGCTTATTACCCCTCTTTCTTTAGAAGGATGCTCACATCCAATAAGGTTGTTTTTCAAACTCTTCTCTAAAGCTTTAGATTTTTCATGTTTTTTATTCTGCTTTTTGACTTTCTAATTTGTAACAACAAAAAGGAAAGGAAGTGGTTTTAATTAGATGATGTCAGCTTGTCAAGCTTGTTGGGATCTTCAATATTGCGTCACTTTATCCATATTAATTGGTTATCTTAGAGCCTAGATCATTTTAGTGACAGAAGATAATAATGTGTAGTCTGGGCTCCCATCTTCTTTAAAGATATACTCCCTATCCGCAAGGTCAGTTTATCTCAACTCTACATTATACTGAGAGACAATGGAGGAGGAAAGATAAAGATGAGCTGTCAGTGAATAAAATGTTATTTCCTATTAGGAAGAAATGGCTGTAAGTGATCGGGCTATCGAAATACTTGAATGTGACATGTGTTCGATATCAGACTGTTTGTCTTTCTCAGAGAAAGAAGCCGTGACAAATGGCCCTCCTATTTTGCTGTAATTTGAAGATATTACAGCCTCGTCTTCATATCATTACTTTGAATTTGACATATTTCTAAAGGCTTGTAGTGAGCCAGTAGTGTTTATGTAGCCTCCAGTCATATCCATAATAGGTGCTGCTGAGAGGGAAGCAGGCAGGATTTCATGGTGACACCTTTTAACATGTTGCTGTCTCTTTGTTGGATAGGTAGAATTGGAAGGTCTAACAGGCCACATTGAATTCAACAGCAAAGGCCAGCGGTCTAACTACGCCCTGAGGATCATGCAGAGCAGCAAGGATGGCCTAAGGCAGGTAAAGTAACTCCCAGGCTTACAAATCTGATGTTGTTATTATCTATCTTCAAACTAATCACTCGCCATAGATTCAGGCAACATCAGCACAGCCTTGCTACTTCATAAAGTTCATGTGATTGGTTCAAAAGAATTTACATATAAATTGTCTGGTATTTCTGAAGTGACCCATACATATTTTTCCATTTTCTCTTTAGATAGACACTGGCCATAATAAAGCTGTTATTGCAGAACACAGAGCACTCCTGATCTCAGTAGACCACTACTTCTGTTACAGTTGTATTTATTACAGTGATGTAACGCGAGCTGGATCGTACAGCAGGGAGCCGTGATAAGACTGCGACTGACGTCTTTTGGTACAGACAGTCTCCATTATCCTTCTAGCAGAAGTGTCAAGGTGCCAGAGAACAAAAATTAAATATTATAAATTGCTCTTTGAAGGTGGAATTTTTTTTTATTTTTTTAACAGAGAATAAATTTAGATTAAAAAGAAGTCAATAGGTTTTGGCCTTGGAGTTCCTGCTGTTGGCTTTGAAGATAAGTCAGTGGTTTTGGATAAATATCAATTGAGGTTGTGAGTAATATTTTACTATACTAATGTTTGACTGACTTGTTTTGCTAAATGGCTAAAATATACCAAGAGCTTTGTGGGTGGCATTGATCAGTACCAGTTATTCCAGTGTTGCCTCAATGGATGCCTGGATTTCAAGCTTCCTACACAAACAGTCTTGTTTTGCTCTTTCATTTAGTGAAAACACTCTATATGCACTGCCAGGCATTTCAGCGTACACCCTCTCTGAGTGGCAGGTCTCCCCTGACATTTCTTTTGCTCCAGTTTCACAGTGGGAAATCAATTATTTGACTTTTTTTTATACATTAAATACATTTACAAGTATAACAAAAAAGTGAAAGGTCAATAATGAAATGTATGTGACAAGAGGTTTTGAAAAGAGTATTTGGACTAAATAGGTGGGTGCTGCTGCTGGTGCTCATGTTCTATGCACCCATATCTGTTGTTCAGGGCTTGGTGACATTACAGCAGAGTTTGCAATACATCATGTCAAGCCTTCACAAATTGGCAAGTATTAGAAACACTGTTTGGTGCAATATGATCCACACAAACCCACAATCAAAATAATCGCAAGTAACATTGTCTAAGTTGTGCACGTATTTCTAGTGGAGAGCCAGTGACCAGGAGTTTAGCGACGCAGTAAGAGGGGAATATTGCTTAAAATCCAAGTCTGGCTGGGGGAAAATGTGTTTGGGCAAAGTGATCACCTAATACTCTCCCATCCATCAACAGTATCTCCAAATGCTCCAGTGGAGCTGCGCCGTCACCAGCGGTAAAAATCTGTGGCTGATCTCCTATGTAAAAAGTATTGGTTGTATGTGAGTGATGGCTGGAAAGGCAAAAATGATTCAAAGGTAAACATCAGCACAAAAGTAACAGAAGCTTTGAATAGCTGAGTGATAGAGGTGTAGATCAAGATGAATAATCTGGCTCTGGTCATGTTTACTTTTATGGTAATATCTGGGTAACCCTGGGTTTTAAAATGTTTCTAAAAGATAGTATTTTTCATATGAGTCACAAAATGGCTAAAGTTTCAATTTTGTATACTGATTTATTGTGACAGATATTGCAGAGGGTGCAATATCGAGGAATTCAGGTAGAAATAAGACCATTGGTGAACCAAGTGATAGGTTAAATGTAGAATTTAAAGTAAAAAGGGGTCATTTATATGGAGGATTTATATACAGATATTATTTCAGTTTCTTTTCTCCAAGCCCTGTTTTAAGAAGTAGTGAGTTATTCATGCCAATAGTCTTTGATTTAACAGTGACAGTTGTGCCTCGCAACAGGTTTTTCAAAAGAAAATAGTTTTGACTAAAAACTTCAGTTCAGGGTTTTGAGCAGCCAAGTGTAGCTTCAGTGTGGCCTTGAGCTGTACAAAAGAACAATGCAGAACCAGGAGTGTGAAGTGCTTTGGACACATGTACTGCATGTGTCAGAGCAGATATAAGCATTTATTTTAAATACATACTATGTATGCAGTATGTATGTTACGCATTACTTTATACATACTTAATTTTGTGGTGGGTAACTTCTTTAACGGGTATCATCACATACAGACATACTGAGATCATGTGCACCATGTGAGAAAAACATCAGTAAAGACATACGTGGGCGTCGGATTGAATATATGCATATACATCTGTGGTGACATGATTAAAGAACATTTTCAATGTAATTTTCCTCATGAATTTCATGATATCTGAACACAGTGTGGCTGTGTGCTCCTTGCAGAGCACATGTCTGCTCCAGCTTGTTCACTCCATTTATGGATGCCAACATGAAGGGAGACACAAGCTCTCTGCATCTGGGGTTTTGTGGCCAGTTGATGCTCATCTACAAACTCACACAGATGCAAATAATCAGACAAACATTTGCACCTGTTTTTTTTTTGTTTGTTTGTTTTGTTTCATAAATGAAACTGAATACAATAGTTTTTTTCTCTGTTCACTTTATTGTCCCTGCCTCTTTCTCATTCCCATTCAGTCCATACGATGAAAGGATTATACCGGACTATCTGCCAGCATCTTTACTTGTTAAATATCCTATTATGAGTGAATAGCAGACTATTCTAAATGCCATCATCTTTAATTCAATAGCTGATACTATGTGTTAGTTTTACACGGCTTACTCATAATATCATGTTTTCTATAAACCCTAGGACTCAATATTTCACATTTCATCTACAAGCTTGATCCTTGATGTAAAGTGATAACTGTAATCCTTTAGATTTATGTTTTTCATGATGCTTTACCAAACTATGTACATGATTTCCCCTGGAAATACTTGTCTTTCACCCTGACAGCCATCTCCATGTTGTCCTGTGTTCTTCAGTCACTGCAGCATTATGTATTCAGCTTTATTAACTTATCCATAATCCAACAAACTGTCACCACTCTACTACAGCAGATAACTGTATTTCTGCATTCTTATGTACAACATTTTAAGTAGTTGTTACCGCATCATGCAACAGACAGACAATTCAGAGAGGAATAACTGAGTTCACTCCTGTGTTTCAACTTTCAGTTGGGTTGGTCCCCCTGAAAGAGGGGATCGACTTCCAGCCTGAGTGTGAGAAAAATTTTACCTCAGTAACTCGTAAAAGAGTCAGACAGCGGCCCATCTGCCGTTATTAACCTTGTCTGTGTCTCCCCATGTCCCCTCTTTATACTGGCGCTGGGCCAGTCTAGCAGAAGGATAATGCTATCAGGCCTAATGTGATGATTTCAACCAAAAGTATTATAAAGCAGCCCTGCCAGTTATGTTAATGAAGAAAGGCAAGGTGTTAGATGGGGGACAGGATGGGGGTGTTGTTTGTTTTGTTGACTAACACCTCCCACATGCTGTTTAGTTGGGGATGCTTCAGCTATGTAGACACTGGTGGTGCCAGGGTCTTGGCACAGACATGAAAGGTGGCACTTTGCCCACATCCACACACACTTACACCTACACACAATCAGCAAATTTGTTTCATGAAAATAGAGTAACATCAACAACAAAGACTCAGTGTCTCACTAGTAAACGCACATCTTTCATTTAAAATGCAAACTGAAAACAGAAAAGAATGTCTTCTATCAGACTCCATCCAACACTTTCTGGAGAAAGAGAGCAATGAGGCATGTTATATGCAGCTACCAACCTCCATTTCTGCACCCTGCTTCCTCTTTTCTTTCCTTCATTGGTACCACCCACCATTCTCTCAGCCCAAGCCCTGTGGTTGTGCTATAGATCGCCCCGCATGTGTGACCATCAGCTCCTCAGGGGTTCAACACTCTACAGCCAATCAAAGTCACAAATTGAATTTCTCTAGCAGGCTTTTTCACACACCACACACTCACACACACATCACACACTCTATTTTATCTAGTTACCTATCTATCTGTTCATGCATCTATTTAGGCAGCATCACTTGTTTGTTTTCTGTATTGGCTTATAACCTATGAGTAATGAGCACCAGTCATAGGATGCACTTTGCCTTTGCATCTTTGATGCAGCCATCAGCTCTGATTAGAATATTAATCACTGATGTTTGTGCGGAGAAAGTCATGCGTGCTGTATTTTTAAATCAAACTTTTGCATTTGTAGTAAACAGTAATAGTTAGTCTTCACTGGTTCTTCTCCCATTAGTTCAGCACTCTGAAGCAAGGATCTTATATAAACAAAACAAATCCATATCTCCTGAGTTCTAAGGCGTATTATATAGTTATTGTGTCATTCCCCTATTCAGGTTGCACAGATTTGTTATTAACTCTTTGCACTCAGAACTTGAACCAATTATTTATCATTGAATTATTGAAATATGTATTTTGACCAAGTGGGTGCTGATGCAAAATTATTCACATTGAGGGATGTTATAATATCATCAGCAAAATGATTCATTAAGCACGACAAAAAAGCAAAACACCAGTAATCGCTTTAAGCTTGAAAACCATCATTTTAAATCAGTGTTTGATTAGCATACTTCATTGTCAGTGTATGATGTGGCTCCATTATGTAATAATCTTCACTTGTTTTGGCATTGACCATGGTGTGGCCGAGGCACCGCTGGCACCTGTGTCTAACAAAACTTCACTTAGGAGGAGAGTGAGGCAGGTGGAGGGAGAGAGAGAGAGAGAGAGAGAGAGAGAGAAAGAAAAGTGCAATGAGTGAAGAAGACAAAAGTAAATGAGTCAGAAAAGCCAGGTAATATAAAAATAGCAAATAAAGGAAAGAGGTTAAAATTAAGCTATAAAGCTAAAAAAAATAAAACAATATAGCTGCATATCAAGTAGCAGCTGTGGCTTTTTTTTTTTAAAGCTGTTTTAGCTGTCACTACTCCTAATACTTAAGGCAGCAACACTGACCTTTAGTCCTATTTCTTCTCAGAGTGACTAATCTTTTTATTTTAGGAGGACTGAGTGTAATCCCCTCTTTTACTTTTCTACGTCCTTTCACAAGCCAGTGTAAAGAGCTAGATAAAGGAGTATTACGAAGAGCTATATTGGCTTGTATGTGCGAATGTGATCGTGTTTCTGAATTCTCCAGATGGTGAGAACACCAGGGGTACGCTGTTAAACACTATCATTCTGGATATATACAAATGGCCAATATAACTCAACCTGTTCCTCTGCACACACAGGCTGCTTTCTACTCTCCGAGAACATTAAAACACAGAGCGCTTTCCTAACTCGCACCCTTGTCACTAGACTGGATTACATCACGGGGGTTCGGAAATATGAGAGCTGTTGTCACTTTATTGTGATACTGGGCTGTGGCAGCTGCAGAACCTCTGACTGATCTATCTGGCATCATTTTGCAGTGTGTGTGTGTGTGTGTGCGTGCTGTTGTAGAACTGTGTGTTCGTTTGCATGCCTGATTTTTATGTTTGTACTTGTGTGTGCGTCAGTGCATATGTGTGAGCATTGATGGGGTTGGCGCCAGCCCCCACTGCCTGCTTCTTGGCTCTGCAGACAATCACGCACAATGAGCAAACTGCCATCTTTGCATGTTTTAGCAGAGGCACAAGTCTTTTCCAAAACAAACGCACTGCAGTCTGCCAGCCAACCACACCACAGCACATACCATACTGACGGAGCGGTCCAGCCTCTCTGCAGCCCCCTGGCCTCTGTAGACTGGCCCTCATTTTCTGCACGGAGCTCACTGACAGCAGCACGCCTGTTAATTGGCGGAAGCTGTAAAATGAGTAATTATTGCAGTTCAGGGTAGGCAAGCTGTTGCCTGTTACAGCACTAGGCTCTGATGTGTGAGGCAGAAGAAAGGGTGCTACAAAAGCAGCACCCATGTCTCTGTCGGTTAGCATATTTGTGTGTCGGTGTGTGTGTGTGTGTGTGTGTGAGGGTGTCTGGGTGTGTGTGTTTGTAAATGCTACTTGCATGCGTGTTCATCTCTGTGCATTGCAGCCAATTTCTGTAGAAAGAGAATCATTAATTGAGTTTTATGAGCGAGGCACTTAATTGGAGCTGTGGTATAGAAATGACATGAGAGAGAGAGAGAAACAAAATATTTTGTGTTAGAGAGAGAGGCTGGAAGAGGCCAGGGAGCTGAGGCAGGATAATAAGAACTCTCCAACAGGACACAGTGACCAGAAGTGGAAACAGGCAAGAAAAGGCAGACACTAGCATGACTCAAAGCAAATTGATCTTATTATCAAGTCCACAGGTGCTTTGCAGAAGTTGGTGCTGAAGAACAGATTCAGCTCAGACATTCTAACACATTTATGATGTGTTCGTATGAAGCTTGCAAGATTGAACCAAGTTGAACTGCCAGGAATTTAAAACAAATGTCAAAGAAGCAGGAGAGAATTTGAGGCTTTCTTCTAGTGACAGGGTCTTACTGTAGATGCACCAGTTGTCCCTGAAGCTACACATTTTCTCTCACTTTGTTTTATGTCATCTTCAAATTCTGCTCTCCTAATCCTTTCAACATAACGTGAAAATGTGTTGGGGTTTTTTTTGCCAAATTCTCTCTTTTTTTTTTTTTCCATTACTTCCACTAAAAAGTAATAGATATTCTTCCCCAGGCGTATGCACAAGCTGCCCAAACAACCCCCTGGCAGATTTACTGAATTAGAAAGCAAGTGTCCCACCTCATTCTTTTTTTATCAGGGTAGATTACATTTGCTGCAGCATTAAGAGTGAATTACCTAAATACAAAGAACTGATTAGGCTTCTAGCTCAGGTAGAGAACATTCCAGCCATGTTCAACAACACAATCAAATTCATTTTGATTATTTTGCCTCATTTCCCATATTACATCTGCTCAGGAGCAGCAGCCACAGCTCGAACCGTTTGTTCATCTTATGTAAATAAAAAGGGTCCTTGATTGCACTGCACTTTCTTTAATCTTGGATATTGATTTTTTTTTTTTTTTTTTTTTTGTGTCTCCCTCCCACATGTCTTAGTCTTACATTTAGAACAAGATTACTTTTTTTTGCCTCTGCACTGGTGACAGCCATGGCCAGAGGCATTGTTTTCAGGTTGATGTCCATCTATCCGTCTATATATATATATATATATATATGATAAAATAATCAATTCAATACCAAATTCAATAACAAAAAGGTCACGTTATCTTCACTGTGACATCATAATGTTTGGCAAATATGCTTAAAATATGCTAGATCTTTTTATAAATATCTTTTAATAAATTCCTTTTTTACAATTACATTAGACTAATTACATTAATTTACATCTCTAATAACATTACTGGACAGACAAAGATATAAACTGCAACTTCACTGGTTGATGGAGACCACTTTATACAGGGCGTCAATTCTATAAACTTTAGTCTCCATGTGTCCTTCTGTCAAGGTCTTCCTCGGTGGACCCAGGGAATGGAAGTGGTTAAGTGAGAGCAGACCCTTTTTGTCCTCATCTGCTTCTTTGCGTCTGAGGGAAGGCTGAGTACCTAGAATATTATAGACACACCCATAGCCACACTCTGGGACACACGTACGTACTGAGTGGGACCTTCAATCTGCATGAAATGATTTGAGCTATGTTATTTACACAAGACTTCCTCCAGTTAAAAGGTGAATGTGCTCGTTCAATTTCATTCTCTTTTCTATTGGATTTATTTATTTCCCGTCAGCACTGCTCCTATGTTTCATACTGCTTTTTTTCTTCCCCTCCCCCCGTCTTTGCTCCCACCTCGTCTCTGAGAACACTATTACTCTAGCTGCCCCCACTGCTGTGGATGCAGATGCACTCAATTCAGTTTTTCTGCTGCTGCTGCAATGTGAAAGAGGGAGGAGGGAATGGACAGGTACAGTGAGGTTTGGGGGGGGGGGGAATGAAATTGGCGCACAGCAGGTTGACAGATTCAAGACGGCCTCCACCCTTTTTCCTTCCTTTGAAGGACATTATCATAGGAGCCTGGTGCAGCTCAGCACATCACGACATGGCTTGGATCTCTTTCTCTGCCTGGGGCTCCAGCAGAGATGACTACATCTTAACCGGGACTGTTAGACATACAGGGGCTAATACACAAGAGCTGCTGCTTGAGCTACTGCCACTAAGAGTAGACTAAGTTTAGAGACTGAGGCACCGTCTGATCTCCTCCAGCTAAAACATATTTCAATCAATTCAGGTGTCTGTGTTACAGCTGTATAATTGCAAACAAAAATTACAGCAAGTTGTACATCGCAAGAGGTGACAGTTTTAATCAGAGGTAAAGGTGCTTCAGATGGCCTCCTAAAACAAGGTGTTCTGGTGTTATACATAAATTCCTTGACTGCAAATTAGGTTTTGCCATGATTCATTTTATATGTGCCTTTATCAGGGTCAGAACTTAATAGAGGATCAGAGTGAAATTGTCCTGCAGAATTCATAAAACGCTTGTGAAATTTAAAACCTGTGAAGAAAAATGGCCCCTGGCAGCACCCAATCTGATAGTCAACGAAGGAAGTATACAATATTGACTATTAGGGGACAAACACTACAATGGAAAGCTGCAATTTGCCAGCAGGGGAAAGGCTAGCAATGGTATAAATTCACTGTTTATTTGCCAGTATGCAATGCAGCTGTATTATTTCACTGTTAAATAAAATTGTCCCTGAAAAGTTGCAGAGCATCTCTGAGGATCAGATCAAGGGACTATAAATCCCGCAGGGGAAAATGGTTTCTCTCTTTCCTTGGTTTTTATATCTGTGTTCATTTTGTTGAATATTTTATCCATTGCAAGCCATATCCCAATAACCATATTCAAAAGTGCATCAGGACTGAGCATTACAGTGAGATTTGTTGTCAGTATTCTCCTGTCAGAACTGGTGTGTGTTTATGTCTGTTTACGTGTGAAGTTTGTGTTTCAAGACACTGCAACTGCAGCATGTCAGACCACATTAACATCTAAAGATCATCCATTAACCACAGTTTCTCTTTCACCTTGTGTATGTACCGTCTTTTTCTGCACATTTCATTGTGAAGACTGAAGGTGCTCTGTGCTTTTCCACCAGGGAATTTAGATTTTGGAGTCAACTGCCTGGAAGCTCAAATTAAAACTGTGAATTCAGTATCGTCTTTTCTATCACTTCCTCATACAATATTTTGCATGCCTACTTTATTTTTTATGTTCAGTCCTCCCTGGCATAGCACCTTTTTTTATGTTGCTTTAATCTCTCTGGTGTTAGTGTACACTGAATTTATTTTTTATCATGTCATACCATCTAAACCTTGTTTGGAAAAAGGGTTTTGATGTGTCATATGACATTTAGTTAAAGCATAAAAGCAACATGCTCTCTCTCACAAATGTCAGTATTGCTCAGTCGCAGAACCATGGATCGGTTTATGAGTGGTTAGGTCTCCTCTAGCACACAAAGCTGTCTCTGTTCTGATTTCAGCGAGAGCTGCAAACAGTCCTGGAGGTCAGAGAAGCTATGATTTTGAAGCAAAAGACTCAACTCTAATTTCTTTTCATTTTCTCAAATTTGGGTTAATAATAATCACAAGTCATAAATGTAATTGAATGTGTTGCTTTTGAAGTATGATTAGAATGGGTTTCATTCTGATTGTGAACTTGTGTACGCACATATAGGATAATACTATCTGACTGTGACACACACATACAACCACACAATGGACACGCAATCAGTTTTAGCAGGGCTGCAACAGTGGTGGAGAGTAGCACGGTACAGCTGCTGTGATTTAAATGTATGGGACTGGGGGACAGCAGGGGAGAGCATTGTTTACAAATCATATCAGTTGTCTTTTGACATATTCTCCGTCAAGACAATTCTGCATTTCACTTTGTTTCTTGCATCTTGACTGAGATCCATTCATCTTGGAGGAAGTCTTAAGCTCATCAAAGACAAGGTTTGATGCAATGGCCTTCATCTGAGTGTGTACAAAATGCATCAGTGTTGCACTTGTTAGAGGCAGTATGAAGGTGTCATGCGCATTTTCTGCCACCAGTCAAAACAAACTATAATGAATTGCAGCCAATCACATTTTATGAGATCAAAGAAGAAATTAATGCAAAGCGACTGAATCATCAACCTGCTCATTTTTATCTTTCCTGTGCTGAATCTATGGTTTCATATTGAAATTCATATTGAATTTGTTGCTGCAGAGACTCACATCTCTAGTCAACACACACCGACATCCTCTGTGTGTCTCCCGTTCTCTCCTTTGTTTGGTCTCTCAGAGACGTACAGCAGTCCCCTTTCCTCTTTTGTTTTTCTCAGTTTGCACTTTGCAGGCTGGAGATGGGGAATAGATCAAAAGCAGAATGGATGAGCTGTTTTGCAAGATCCCCCAGTCTTAACGGATTTCAAGGCTGGGTGAGACTCCGTATGTGTTGCTTGGCTGAGTGTGTGTGTGTGTCTCTGTATGTGTGTGAGTGTTTGAGTGTGTTTGTGTATGTGTGTAGTAAGCCTGTACATGCAAATTTATGTGTATGTGCCTGAGTGCCTCTGTGCCTGTGTGCCTGCAAGTTTGCCTCTGTGTCTCTGTTTTTATCAGTCTGCACAGCATGAACACTCAATGTAATGTAGCTACAGAACAACCACAGATGCATGGTAACCTTATAAGTATTGCCTCTATCTTTACTGTTTACCCCAAAAAGCATTACTGGATACTGGAAAGGAGTCCATTTGATGTCACCGTAGTGGGCATCACTGTGTTTTTTATTATTTTAAAACCCAACAAAGGTCAACAAAATTTGATCTAGCATAAATACTACATAGTGTATACTGTATAGTGTATAAACTGCCCAGTGTTTATGGTGGACTGCACAGTATATACTAAATATGCTTTAATCAATGGGAGTAATACTATCACCACAAGTGTGAAGGCAAAGTAAGATTTATTAGCTCATAGAGTGCTATCGTCAAACGAAAATTGATTCCTTGAGCTGAACCCTTCATACTCCGCCTACTGCACCCCAGAAGGACCCAAGGTGGTGATTATACATATTAGTTAATCTTTATGACTAGTCCCAGAATTCTGTGTTGGAGCTTTGAAGCACTATATATTGCTGTGGCTCTATACCTTAACGATATCCAGAAATGAAAGTGTGTGGTGTAGCATTTAATATCATAGATTCTATACCATACTTTCAGAAGAGTGAAGAGCTGGAAAAAAGTAGGAAAAGATGGAGCTCATGAGCAAGTTAGACTCATTTAATTGATGTTGTACTTTGTAAGTACACGAAGGCACACTCTAGTGCACTGAAGCTTTACTGATGTCCCTCAGTGTAAGTTGCTTTGGATAAATAAATGAGTAAATGTAATGTTAGTTGGGTTTGGACTGTCCTCAGTGTTTGTCTCCACTTACTAAGACATTTGGACTGTCAGTAGAGGACAGGCTGAGTAGGGACTGCAACTGCGAGGGCATCTATTGTTTGTTGTCTACTCTGGGGGGAGGCCACACTTGAAGAATTTGCAGCGCTGCTTTGAAGAGCCATTCTGACTGAAAGACCTTCTCTTCAACCCAGAGCTTGTGTCTCATTACAATGCTCGAACAAGCAATTCCATTATTCACCATGATGCCAAATGATGAGTGTGCTGCCTTGCTTTTGAATGAATTACCAAATGTATAGCAACATGAGGTATTTGTGTGTGTTTGTCTTTTTGTACAAAAGTAACAAACACAGATCAAATCGCCTTTTTTCCACTTTTATGATACAACAGATTCAGAAAGTTTAACCAGGTTAAGTGTTTCACTTTTCCCCACTACCAGAGATTAGAGAGTAATAAGAATATTGCAAGAATACCACCTGTAGCTCCTTTTCTTCAATCTGAGTCTGATCTCTGTGCTTTCTCCAAATCTCTCTTTAATGTATGGCAGTTTCAACCACCTACACCACCATCTGTGTATGTCTAACCCCTGAAGTTTGCCTACGGCAGCGCCCTGATTAGTCCCATTCCTGCTGATGAGTTGTACCAGAGAGAGCTTCTGTAAAAAGATAGCCCATTTTTCCCACTCGCTATTCCATGGGGGAAACATTCATAACAGTTACACACAAACACTCCCTAGAAGTCATTGTGCAGCAGAGTGGGCACACTCAAAGCATTACTGTCCTCTGTTTAGTTTTAACCGGGCACTAGCTGCTGATTCAACCAGTCTTAATGTCCGCTGATGGGTAAAAACTGCATCTACTTCAGCATGTTTTCCCCAAGCTAAAATAACATAATGTTGCTATAACAGCAATAAAAGTCCATCCTGGGAGCCCCATGAGGATATTTCACTTCTGCCATATACATACAGGCAGAAACAGGCATGCACACATGCAAGTACACAGCCAGGCACACACATATACACACACACACTTTGAGTCAGATTCATTTGCAATGCTGTGACACCTGAATGCTTTTGCCTCGGTGTAAGTGTGCTGTATGACATTATGTTTGATAATGGTAGCTATTGCGTCCCTCATATATGATGGATGTGTCTGTCAGAGCACAGTCTCGCCACACCCTATTGGATGCGGCATTTTTTGACAGGAAAATCAGCCAATCCTGACGCTTCAGTGAGCAGCCTCCTTAATCTTTTCCTCGTGCTGTAATTCCAGGTTGCAGAATGAACCCTGGGTAATCCCTCACAGGGTGCGCCGTTCCACTTGTTGTCACTTACTCCCTGTCTATCTCTCCATCTAGCTCCCTCTCTCTCCTTTTCTCTCTCTCTCGGTCTCTCTCTCTCTCTGATTTGTCTGTCTCTCAGTTGCTGTCTCTTCCTCTTGTTCCCTCCGTCTTATGTTCTGCCTCCCTAGCTGGCTGCTCCTCATACTTTCTCATTGATTTTCTTTTCGTTTGCAAGCCTCACAGTGCCTACTCAGTAAGTGATTGACATTCCCCTGCATCGTTCTATTCCTCTCCCAGTCTTTTTCTTTTGCTCCTCTCCTATTTCCCTCTCTCCCATTAAACCCTATTCTTCTTCCTGGCTCCCTATTTCGCTGGAAAATAAATAGTGCACATATTCGTAGTCTGGACTTTGTCTGAATTTCTTTCTTAGATTCACTGGCTGTGCTGCACGGTTGTTATTCATTGTAATTGCAGTGTAAATACCAAATTAATGACACTGCAAATGAGAAACATCAAGTTACAGCTATTTATATCATTATATACAAACACAGTCTGGTGTATGGCAGTATGCAGCTTCCTCTCTATGATAAAAGCTTATGAGGCTAATAGATTCTCGGGTTGTGTTGTGTGTATAATGGGGTTTTATGCAACAGCTCAATGGTTTTACTTCTCCAGGATAAATGCAATGTTTAGGGTTCCCTTCACCTTAGAGTTTGCACAACCTACAGGATTAATGCAAACAATACTTCAAAGGAAATGAAATGCAAGATTATGGATGTTCTTCCTTGGCTCTCAGATTAATGGCAAACTGTGTTGCACTCTTATTAATATTTCATCAATTTAATTAGTTGTGTGTTGGTGCCTCTCCAAACTTTAGACACTCTATTGTCATTTTTCATCCTATTTGTGCTATATAATACATTCCTGCCATTTTATTGCACAAATCAATAATGAAAAGTGTAATTTATTGTCTTTCAAAGACTAATTTCAACAATAATGGCTGTACTTTGATAAATGTCATGGTGTGTTTGCTCCTGAGAGCATTTCTGCTTACATAAGCTGACGTATACATCTTCCTTCCTGTTAACCGAAGTGACTCACAGACAGTACAGCTCTATTTTCTCCCCCTCCCTGCTCAAAGAGAGTTGACGGCTGGGCCACCAAAGGGCCAGTTCCTCCCCCGCAAGCATATGCTTCTTCTCCCTTCCTGCCTCAACTCCCCATCTCCCCTCTGTCTCCACCTCCTCTTCCTGGGCAGGCATCACGGTGCCACCCCATCCTATTACCCTCTCAGTCACTCCCTCACTCAGACCTTTGGTGCCACCTGCTGAGCCAAGACAAACCACAGACTCCCACCTCCTGCCACCTCCACAGGCTCTGACAGCTGATTGTGTACGCTGATTGCCGAACAGCATATTTCACAGGATCCTTTTCGGTCGCGCTACACCAGACTCACATTTTCTTCCTCTCTGTTTCTCGAGCCCGTCATCAGCAGAGTGTGGAATGTGTTGCACAGAACGGTTTGGGGAGCTGTCGTCTATTTGCCTGTGAAAGGTGCTGTTTTTTCCAACAAGTGCACCAGAGGAAATGGCAGGCAAGATCTTTTTGATCACACACTCTCAAAGGAAATCTTTGATTCTCGGCGATCTCTTCCTTTTTTTTTTAATCTCACATCAGAATTCGCCGTCAGTGTTCGGAGAATGGTTAAGCAGCTTCCAAAAGTAGGCACTGATCAACATGAATAGGTTGAAATCTCTTGAAAATTTTGGTAATTTAGCAATGAAACTGTCTATAACTGAGCCTGGAAAGCTTTGTTTACTGCAGCTATTTTTATTTTTTTAATCAAATTTCAAATCACTGATTAACACTTCATCTAGTCTGATTCTAACCAACAAGGATATCCCCAAAGGTTTTTTAGCATGTAATCAAAGAACTCATGACATGGATTTTATCAAGGCTAAATAAAATGTTTGATTCTCTAATTGCTCCTCCTGTATAATATTCATAATGGAGGGAGGTCAGTTTTTATAAGGGATATTATTTCTTTGAGACAGATGTGGTTATGTTTACATAATGAGGTACATTGTTTGAATGTAAATAACTAAAAACAGAATGTTTAAAGTCATTTTATTTATCAGTGGGGTTTCCAGGTCATTTTATAGATATAGTTAAAGATGGATTAGGCAACAATCAAGAAAAGAAAGGAAGGCTGAAAACATAGCTGGCTATATATATATATATATATATATATATATATATGTATATGCACACACTTCACACATGTACAGAAAGGAAGAAGCACTGTCTCAGCTGCAAGCCTTTGCCTCCAGTTAGCAGAAGGTTAAACTGATATCAACACTTAACATAACCACTCATTGCCTGTTTTCATGGCAAATCTCCCTACAACACATTTAAAGAGATAGATGTCTGAAACACTTGAGGGGATGTGCACTGCATTTTTTAGAACAGCCAATAGGAACTCACTCTATCTCTAAAACTCTCTTAAAAGATTTGTGATTGGCCAAAGTCCCCCACCACGGGATAGATTTTCTAAAGCCTGGAAACAACCAAGAGGAGGTGCAGATGTCTGGTTTCCTCTCAGACCACTTGAATTTCAATATGCTGAAAGGTGATTATGGAATTGACGTCAAAAGATTACTGCGTACCTCAACTTTAATTAAATGCTGAATGTGCTGTCTTTTTTCTTACTAGTTTCCATAACAATGAGACGCTGTAATCTTCACAGAAACACAGTGGGCAGGATAAGCTCATAAATTCTGAAAATACTCCACGTATATTACATCTGAACAGGACATATATTACATCAATGAAGGTTACATAAACTAAAATGAAAAAGCATATTTTGCATGTGTCATCTTGGCTTTGATTTATCTTCAATGCCAACACATACAGCAGTTTCTCTGTTATTGACATTGGGACAATCAAATCGTTACTGATCTGCCTCAGCAGCATAAATGAAATCATAGCTTGTGAAACTAAACTATCACAATAAGAAATAGAAAAACTGTTTTGCTGATAGTTGTCTGTTGCTGTGTCAAATAATGACCAAATAATCACCAGCAAAGGTGTATTGCAGTTTTGAATGTGACTGATTACGAACACAGCACACGCAGAGAGTAAATAAGAAGTCAGTGGAAAAGCAAAAGCTCTGTTTTCATGTCAAAACTAAGAAAAACACTTTTTTTTTTTTTTTTTTACTGGTCTGCTTTGCATTTTTCACTTCATCCAGTACTTGAACAGATTTTAATAAGCTCCAGGGTTGTTGAATTTTCCTAACCATTAGAGGAACGGTGTAAATCCTTCAAGGTCAGAGCATACAAATCACCAAGGTGTTTTTTTCCTATCAGTGCCATTATGGTAAAATGAAGGTGAGTAAGAGTAATGTGTACCTGAAAGAAGCAGGAGGCAAAGTATATTTCTGAAATGCTCGTGTTTACAGAGAGTGTTATCAGTGAGGCTTGAAAAACTTGATTTCAACAAACAAATAAATGAATGAAACTGGAGATGGCAGAGACAGATTGAAAGGGGAGGGGAGGAAAGACACCATGTGATGTGGAGTTGTGAATCCCCACTTGAGCTGTAATGAGAATGGGAATGTGCCTGTGCGCCACAGGATTTGTTGGTAATTGGTTTAATGAATGCATTCTGTTGCCTCTGATTGAACACATGCCCTGTGTTCACTCCTCAAGGAGCCACACACATGTTGTCTTTGTTTCCTCCTGCAGTCGAGCTGACTTCCGTTCTCACCTTGTCTCACACCATGGTGATCTGTCCACTGCTGTCTCTCTGTCCTATCCTGTCTTTTGCGAAGGTCATGCCTCCCTCTCCTCAGCATGGAGAGGGAGGCAATTAAGAACAGATTGTTTCTATTGGCCTTTTCCAGATGATGGACTTAGTGACTGATCTCTGTGTGTGTGTGTGTGTGTGTGTGTGTGTGTGTGTGTGTGTGTGTGTGTGTGTGNTGTGTGTGTGTGTGTGTGTGTGTGTGTGTGTGTGTGTGTGTGTGTGTGTGGGTGTGGGTGTGTGTGTGTGTGTGTGTGTGTGTGTGTGTGTGTGTGTGGGTGTGTGTGTGTGTGTGTTTGCCTTATTTGCAGATTGGCCTGTGGCACTCTGAACATGGACTGTCCATGGAGAGAAAACTTCCATCAATCAATGTGACAGACACCCTCTTCAACACTACTCTCACCGTCACAACGATATTGGTAAGTCCTGCTACACACACACACTGTACACACATGAACTGTAGTCCACTCTGTTATATTAGCTCAACTTTGGCTGATCTACATGTGGCTGACATTCTGTGGTTGACAGACAATTACCATATCAAAAACCCATTTTGTGTTTTCAGATCCAAACTCAGTCATCTTGGGATCAGAGAAATTGATGCTGTGCGATTGTTTTGCCCCAAGTACTTCAGAGGAGGCTACATCACAGTGCATCAGCAGGAGCTAATAATTCACCATGTCAGCCATTCTCAGCCTCTGTTGTAAATATAGATCCTGTGAGTGCTAGTTCTCAACACTCTCTCTGTGCTACCTGTTACAAAGGATACAGTTTTTCAGCAATTTCCTTAATCGCCTGCCATGTTAATGATTAATAATCTATGAATCCTTGAAAGCTTCTAAAATACAAACAGCGTGTTTTTCCTCAATTTTTGCTCGACCATCAATTGGCACGGTCAGTTTGTGCAGCACAAGCAAAGTTAATTAGGTATCTGGATAATTAATAATTAAACAAATAAATAATTTAAGTAAGATCAAAACAAAGGCAATAATATGTTCACTCATTGCTGCTCCTGCTGTGCACTGTCATTATTTAACAAATGGCCAAACTAATTTGAAGCTATCTATCTCTCTGTCTATCTATCTGTCTATCTATCTATTAGACAAATATCTTTATATTATTCTTGTATTAATGGAGAGGGCTATAAAGGCAATATGCTTGAAACATTAATGTTTATATCTGTCCCAAACACCTGCTGCCTTCCTTCTCTCACTCCAGTAGTCTCTTCCTTTTGTTTAGTCTGGTAGTCTCAACACGCTGAATTGTAAATAAAGTGGGGATAAGAGCAAACGCTTTGTGACAGTCTCTCCTCAAAAGTATTTATGTTGTTTCACTCAGATGTTTATAACAAAGGGATGGGAGAAGCTGTGAAGAGAATGAGACCTTTAGAGGGAGTTCACAGACTTAGACTAGCTGATCGCTGCATGAAGTAGGCTTGCTTGTTAGTGTTGCTTTCAAAAAGTGACCAAAATTGTTATATGCAGCTTAGCACATCTGGACATAGGGAACCATACTGACCACTGAAATCTGATATACGCATGGTCAGTGGTGAGTCATAATCTGTTGATATAGCAGTTCAAAGTAAATCCTAATATTACAAAAGAGGAATGGTGAAAAGGTGATGAGCTATGCTGATGCAAAACGTGTCAGCTGATCACAGTACTTATGTCCCAGTTGTAGAAATGAAGCCCAATGACTGAAAACAACAGATAACACACAACTCTGTTGCTGCAGCTAATGAGCTGAGCACGTGTGTTAGGTAGAAGACAAAGCTCTTGATAATCTCAACATTTTCTGTTCTATAGTAGCTTTGATGTTGCTTCTATATGTTGGTGCACAACTGTCAAACCTCAGAAGTGAGATGAGCTATATGAGCTGTTTAAAATCATTTGCATTCTCAGTCAGCTGTGTGTGCTTCAACACAAACACAGTCATACACACAAACCCGTCACTTGCCCAGCTCCTCCTCCTCTGATAAATCAGACGATAAGACACAAAGTAGGTTGTAAGCAGAGGCAATTGGCCCAGTGCGTAACTCTGAGTGGCTGGCTTATCAGCTGTGAGCTGCGAGAATGAGGTAAGGACATATTGCCATATTTTGCCACTGAACGACTCACTGGTCTCATTGACACTGATTGGGATTCAGATGGAACGGTTCATTTCACACAGGAGGAGAAGGACGCAGGGGAGGATGGAGATGTTTGTGTGTGATTGGGTTGAGTACAAATGAGACAATGTTTTCACAACAGAAATAGGGTGTGAAAGAATGAATTGGCCGAGCACAGAGCTTTGATTTCACTTTGGAGATACAGAGTCCCTGGACCAAACTTCGGAAGCCACCAAGGAGCAATTTTCAGTGCCTATCACAGCTCATTCATCATGGTGTGATTGCTGTGTCGCCGTTATCTCGCTTGTGGGCGGCAGACGAGCCGCAGCTGAAAGCCTCCATAAGAATTCCTTACCTGTTCTACTGGCCTGGGGGGGAATATGTGAAATATGTGTTTGTGTGTGCCTCCACATGCACATAGAGTATTTATGGATCCTCTCTCACAAGCATGTGTATGTGTTCAATGTGTATGCTTGTGCTTGTGTGCACTCTTGACATGTTCACCTGGCTTTTACACAACAGTTTCTTTACATTCACACATGCACGTCACCTTCCCACTTCAATTTCACAAACAGCCCCCCAAAAAAATGTCAGAGAAATGGCAATTACTTTACTGCATGGCCACAAGCCACGTGTTTCTAATCAGTGACTGAGTTTGTCAGAGGCTCTGTTTAAGTCTCAGTGAAATAAAGTCTGTATACCCTCGGTATATACCCTCTGATGTAATAGAAAAAAGCCTATTGCACGCTCAAGGTGTTTCACTTGGTTGTGTTGTTCTAAGTTGTGTGTATTGTGCATATAGTAGAGCAGAAGTCAATCAGCAGAAATCTGTTTTTATTACTGTGTTTTCAGGTCTTTCTAATCTCAGGTGGTTTGCATTGCACTTGTAACCATTTGATTTTCAAAGCTCCAGATCTTTTCAAGTGTATTTTTCTCAGTAAAAGATAAAGGGACAGGGATTCTCTTCCTTTTAAAGAGACCTCTAAACTAATTAATGATACCAATGTGAAAAGAGCAACAATGAAAATAACTAAACTTGCAAGCAAGCATGCCAGAGTCCAAGCAGCCCAGAACCAAAGGCTCTGAAGCCAAGAGCTGAACAGGCAGAGAAACCTGTATTTGTTCATCTTTGCAGGCCCAGCTACAATCCTACAGGGCACTCCTGTTCCTAGATGAATCACATTCATGCACCTTGAATCTTTTATTCAGCTTTATTCCACAGGTCCACAGATCTTTCCTCGGTCATATGCAAAAGCTAACCACCATCAACCACCACAACTTCCTCTGAAAACACAATTTACAATACATCCTGCAGATACACGATCACCATACAGTACATTCACCTAGATACACACACAGCACCACCAACCCTCTCCTGTGCACACGGATACACAGCCCAGTCACACAGGTCGATTCTGAAATCAACATTAATGTTTACTACTACAGTTTTTTTTTTTTTTCATGTTTCATTTTTCATGAAGTAACAGCAGCACAGAGCATAGATGTAAAAACACACACACAGCCTATGTCTTTTTTCACTGACTTGATGTAAATACATGTGGTTATTATGCTACTAGCAAATCATTAAACAGCCTTGAGTGTAACATAATTAGGCTCTTAAATAGCGCTCATGCTCAGCACTCACAGAAATTGAGTCTCTGTGTTGTTTGTCATTTCTTAGAGAAATCAAATGTAAGAGCTTTACCTGCAGGGACATTGCTCTTTGGTGCCAGCTTTCTGCCATTGTTAGGGAATCATGCCGTCTCAATATTTAAATCCCAGCTCAAGACTCATTTTTCTTGTTAGTGCCTGAAACCTGCTTTAAGTCCTAACTATAAGAGCCATTTTCTGCCTTTGTCATCTACCACTCTCGCGGTCATTCACTCAGTTCTCCTGCAGACTACCCTTGTGTCACTGAGTGCTCTCATATCCACTCAGATACGTAATGGGGAAAATTCAACAGTGCACAGTGTCGGCTGATAAAAGCAGACACAGCAGCAGATTTGCTGGCACACAGGCTTAGAAGCACTGCGGCCCATGCACATGAATTTGCACAAACGACACAAGATCTCTACCCATTTTTCAAAGTTTGTGTGCACAGTGTGTGCATCTGTTTTCACTCCATGTTCATGTGCGTGTTTAAATTCTGCCAGTATGTTTACAATGAAGCACAAAACTGTTACATAAAAATTAACATGACCCAGGCCTTTTTCTAGGGACCTATATGTATTATTGTCGCAGCTTCTGTGGTTCCTCCTCAGAGCCTTTAGAGAGAATTGTACCAGTTTGCTCAGCTCTGGAGAGCATGTTCTTAAGGATAAGAAAACAGTTGAAGAAAGTGAGGAGGTGTGTGAAGACATCTTGAACACCCCGAGGTTTTAAAAAGGGGAAACTCTGTGGTGTGTGAAGTTGAATGTGAACAACACCCACAGGTGCACCTGGCTGTGTGTATGTGTGTGCACTTGCTCGTGCTTATGTAAGAATGCTTCTTCCACCAAAGTTATCAGTCCACAACCAGACTCCTCATGGCCTGGGAATAAGATGCTACTTTAAAAGTCTGCATTTCTTTATAGCTTCAAACTCATAGCTTTTATTGCTGTTTTGCTGTGGTGTGCAAAAGACGGGTGATGGAATTTCCTTGTGATTTAGCCTTCACAAAAGACAGCACTTTCATACCCCTGTATAGACTTTTCATACTTTTATATATTTTCATATGATTTTGTTCTCAACTTCACAGAGGCTTCTAGCAGGAGTGGTGACAGTGTTTGGTGGAAGTTTTTGGATGAGTATGAACTTTTAATAGCGGTTGTCTTTCCATCTCTGCAACACAAATCTGGTTAATAGACATTTTTGACAGTATATTCTTATGAAACAACTGGAGCTCAGAGAGACGGACAGATGCAGAGAGAGAGAAATTGAAAAGGAAAAATGACAGAAAAAAGAGGAGTAAAAGGGAAAAACAGTTTGGCTTAATAACAGTCAAACAGTCTCTGTGTTATTGATTGCTGTTGGGCTTTTACTGGTGTGATTGATGTTTGCCAGGCCTAGTTTTATTAGTCTGTACTTAACCGGGTCAACACTGGGATGGAGGGAAGACAAGATACAAAAGCAATATTTTCTAGCCTTACTCCAAGAGATTGAGCTTCCTGATGATGGAGGATATTTGTTATAAGCCTAAATATAGAGCACTTTCCCATTTTTCACACACATGAATCAATAAGAAGCTGGAAAGTGAATTATTATTTTTTTTATTAGTTTTTGCTTAATTGAGGTTGTAGTCTGACGAAAGCATATATTCATTGCTTTTCATGTTGCTGGTCTTTTGCTTTTTAGGTGTGAAGAGCTGCGTCGTGACTACGGCAGGTTTCTGATAGTTACTTGATTCCTTCCCTGCCTGCCAAGTCCATCTTGAGTTATATACCTCGTTGTTGTTGCAGAAATTAGAAGATGAGTGAAAATGTCTGACTCCGTTTGGCTTGACTACAAATTGCCATTTGAAAAGCTTCTGTGAGCTGAGAAATTATCACTTATATTGTGCTTCATGCAAGCTGATACATAGGCATGGATAGATATTATGTTCGGTCAGTAAGGTCACATGTGTGACTGTTTGATAATTAACAGATTTACTTATACAGTGTGGTACATATAGTCCATATAGTCGCTAACTAGCTGAAAGCTTTCCTGTAGATCCTGTGAAAACACCTAAACCAAAAATGTTTTAGTCCATCTTTCAGTATTATCTGATTTCCCCAGCCTCTCTGTAGCACTGTCTGAAAAAGAGTCACAAATAAATATTTTTTTAAGAGCAAAACTGTTTCCTCAGAGAGTTGGGTGCTGTAGGTTTTAGCATACGTTACCAAAACAGGAAGACTTTCCTCCCAGAAAACACAGAACATCAGTTGTTTCAGCAAATGCCCCAAAATGACATTATATGTCTACATTCAAAGCTAAAGAAATGTCTCTTCTCTACCTGGACCAAAAGAGAAAGTAGTGTGGCATTAAAACACATAACATCGTCTGAGTGAATGGATCAGCCCACAAAATGTCAGATGTGGACATTGTATTCCTGTTGGTTTCGTTTGACCGTGGAGATCACGGTTAAGTGGCCAAACTGGTCTTAATCTGGTCTTTGTCAACTACTTCTCTTTGTGCTTCTGTAATTTAAGCTATTGTCACTTTGCAGCAGGTCTGTTTAATTGAACTATCACAGCCTGGTTAGACAGGTTGAATCCATATGATTCTAGATTCAGAGTTTCTCAGACAGAGAGTCGATCAGAAGCCATATTATTATCTTTCTTATCACAGCAGAGCCGAAAGCTGTTGGTTCTTCTGTCCAGTGATGCAGCAAGAAAAAGGGAGAAGCCCCCCAGTCTGGTGTCAAAGCGTTCTGAGCCCCCTCTGTATGCAGCTAGAGGTGAAACAGTTGCTTTGAAAACAGGGCAAGTCACATTAACAGTTGTGTCACCTGATGTGCACCAGGTTCTCAAATGTGTCCAATTTCAGTGTAACTTCTATTTTCGTGGCTTTCTCTGGGAACCAAATCAATCAGCAGCCAACCAGCTACCACACAAGTGTTTCCTACTGTGAGGAAGACAAAACAATTTCTCTTCTATTCCAGTTCTCAAAATACAGCTCTACAACATTACTGCTTCTGCTTTACCATCCTGAAAGAAGAAATGGTGGCTTTGAATGCCCCTCCCACATGACCCTGTGATGAATTAAACACACCCTGCTGTAGGCAACTACATTGAAATAAGTAGTTGACAGTACAGTTCTACAATAAAGAAAAGAGAACTTCATTTTCCTTTGCTTATTTAGGGAAAAAAAGGAAAAGAAAGCATTTTGACTTGTTAATCATTGTTATCTGATGTCATGTTGCAAAAGTAAGTTAGTTTTAGCTGGATTCATGAGCTGAGTGTACGGATAGTGCAATAGCAAAGCGGTACATAACGCTGTCTTTTTTATGATGTAGTGGAGCCTGAGCACACCATTTTGACAGTTGCATTATTTGAAAAACGGCACAATAAGGGTGGCTCTGAAATACATCACTGTTGGGATCTTTAAATCTTCCTACAATATCACCTAAATGACAAAACAAGACATAAATAAACACACAGCCAAACAGAGAGTTGGTTCCCTAAAAGACAGGCTGTGAATAGATGTCTGTATATGAGTGTGAGAGTACATGTTACTTTTGTTTCTTATCTACTTTTTGCTTGATATAACAGATCAGCACTCGCCTGTCTGTCCCTGATTTTAGTGCCTGGCACTTTTTCAAATCCACAAATCTCAGCTTTCATTGAAGGCAGTAAACGTGATGTGAACTATGACCTCCAAAGGACATATGGCATGCCTCTGCCATTCTTACTGATCGTAAAATCTTGGTTAGGTTCTGTAAAGCAGCAATATGTTAAAAGGGGCAATAACTGCAATCCAGTAATTTAGTATCATACTTACATAAAGTTGTGGGGGCTGATTTAAAGAGAGAGGTTTCAAGAAAAATCAAAATCTAAAATTTCCCATAATGTAACTCTATGTTTCAATAGTCAGGCCAAGCCCAAGATGAAATAACCTGATGGCAACTAAAAAGAAGATGTACATAATGGAATCAGGGATAAATTAATTAATTTATCTTTAAATAAATTCATTTATCCCTGAGTCCCTTACTCCTTTTTCACAAAAGCCAAAGTGTTTCCTCATGCCAGACTTCAAGCGAAGCTTGAAAATCTTTTCCTTCACTTTTACACATTTCTTTACTATTAAAAGTGCTAAAAATACATCCATATAAAGTTTGTCATGCTTAAATACAATGTGCAAATTCTCAGTATGAATTATTTTCCTTACAAATTGATTTTAGATCAATATACATGGAGGACAGCTTGAGTTGTCAAGTGACACTTGAGTGCCTATCGATGTAGTTGTATTGTAGGAATATAAATCGATAAATCGTTACATCCCTAGTAAATTCAGTGTAGTGCCTCTTTCAAATGCAGATCCAGTATGACTTGTCTTTTGTAACTGTACAATATGTCAATATCTACCATTGAACTGTCTATAATGCAAACAATAATGGTTTTTTTTTTTTTTCAGGAAAATCCATATGTAATGCTGCGTCAGAATCACCAAGAACTGGAGGGAAATGATCGCTACGAAGGCTTCTGTGTGGACATGCTGAAGGAGCTGGCAGACATTCTCAAGTTCAAGTATCGGATTCGGCTGGTGGGGGACAGACTGTACGGGGTTCCTGGAGCTAATGGAACGTGGACTGGCATGGTCGGAGAGCTCATCTCAAGGGTATGTAAACATATACACATGCAGACTGTGGTGTTGCCTGCAAACAAGCCCAAACCATAAATTATCTTATTTATCGCATGTAAGCACAACGGTATCCAAAGCATTTCCCGGAGGCAATCACACAAGCACAAAAGTGTATCACTCAGCTCACATACCGTTACAGCTGGCACCTTTCCTTCATGTCAAACACTCTTTTTTTTTTTTTTCATTCAGCAGTTGGCCTTTTCAGCTTATCCATTGTATTTTCCAAAACAGTCACAGCTTGTTGGTGGCTTGTTCCCCGTCAACTCCTTTTCTTAAGCCTCCTGAACTGACCTTAACAGACTTTCCCCCTGAATCAGTCTATGTCGTTGATGTTAAATCTCTGAGTGAGGTCTTACATTCTTCCAGCTATTCTGTATGTAGCTGTTAACAGGCAGATATGCTTATATAAGAGAGCTGAGGGGAGACGAGGGTGAGGAAAAGAAGTGAAACAAGCCAAAAAAAAAGTGAGGAGAAACGCTGGGGTGAGGAGGAAGAGGAGGGAATGAAGTTAAGAGGGACTGAGCTGATCCTAAGTGGTGATCTGTCTTAATTCTGCAGGCTAATGGAGGGCAGAGTCATTAAGTATGTAAAGCAAGGAGTGCCTGTTCTTGTTATTGTCATAGCCTGCCACCGCCCTTGTCCCTTTGTAAGTTGCCTCTGGAAGGCTGACCTTCAGCAGAGCAATGGCTGAATTCGACATGTGTCTCTGATAGCAGCTTGAGCTGTGGAGTGGCAAAGTGGGCGGACAAAAAGTCGAGACGTGCTCGAGAGGGATTTGTTGTGGGACGTGGGATATCTGGAGGGATGTTCAACAGTGGACAGAAAGGCTTGAGCTTGTTTGGTTAAAGGCTTAGAATAGGATAGGAAAGATGGCAAAGTAAAAATATTGTGAAAGAAAACAAAGAAACGGCCACAGTGGCAAGTTTAATGGATAAACTTAAAGGATATGAAATAGACATTAGGAGCAGCAAAGAAGGGCAGCCTGAGGTTACTCCAGACAACAGGTACCTGTGTCCATGCCAATACCAGTCAGACTGGACAGTATTTCACTATATAATGGTAATTAGTTTGATGGGTGACCGCCTGAGCTAACAATGAGTAAGACCAGGACAAACCCAGACCAAAAGAATAAGTACAATATGTTCCTCAATCCACAGTGCTGCAGTTAGAGAACAGAGGTGTGCAGCATCTCCAAAGACTACACTCTTGAAGTAAAATGAATCCTAGAGGGTAATGTTTAATTCATCCCTCACATTCACAAGTTTTATTTTGTCCTTTTTTTACTGGGTTAGCATGGCATGATGGAATGCAAGGGGAAACAGGTATGATGCAATATTGAACAGCCAGCATTATACTGTTTTTTTCCAGTTGTACTAGAGGCATAACAGCAGGCAGGCAGAGGAATCCAGTAATCAATATTAATATTCTATTGTCACATAAATATTTCAGTTACAACTGTGTGTTCATTTTTCAAAGGATCAGTGACATTTTTTGTTGAAATTGTCTGGATGGTCCCTGCGTGTGGCTTCCTTCCGGGGCTGAGAGCAGGCGATCAGACTTTCAAACGACAGAGGAAAAAAGGAAGACAGACAGAAAATGGGGACAATGATGGAGGGCCAAAGCCTATAGGCAGGGAGTGTCAGTGGAAAGAGAAGGTTTGGCCAGGGTTACAGAGGTGGGAATTTTGAGTTTAATGCACTAATTGAAGCACAGACAAAACGTGACTGGGGCTTTTAGGTGAGTATCTAAATGTCTAAAGGTCAAAATGATTATGGTAAAAATTACACATTGCGACAAATTGGATGTTGAAACAAAAACCCTCTGTCGTGTATGTCTGATGCCCCCTCTTTGTCTCTCTCTCTCTCCTTGACATTGAAGCAGTGTTTGTGGGTTTTGAGTGGCATCTGTGGCGTGGCTGCAGTGCTACCCTCTCCTCACTGTCGTCATCCCATTCCTCTCCATCTCCCCAATCCTCTTAGTTTTCCTGCAGCAGACAAAGAGCAGTGCGTTTCTGCTTTTACTCTTCACTCCTCAGGGAGATGAAAAATCCCTTGCAGTTGCACTTTGCTGGCCTGTATTATTAGTGGGGAGCCATCCAGTATTCAGTGTACATTGACCATTTCTATGTGTGCATGTGTGTGTGTCTGTGTGTTGTAAAGAGTGTGTTTCATCAGCCATTGCTTTGTCAAGTGATTTGTCTTGACAGTGCTCCCTTGGTCAGCCACAATGGTTACACTCAATTTTTTTGTGCCCTACACATACACACATTCACACATATAGAGACCAACAATGCCAATGCTGGATTATCCTCACAACAGATAGCACTATTGGCGGACAAAAAGGCTGTGGGATACAAAAGGGCATTATTAGGGAATAAACAACTAGTTGCCCACCTCTTATGTCATCCTCTTCTTCTTTTCAAGCTCTGAAATTATTGGCTACGTCATAAACCTCTGTTAGATCCCCACAGCTGTGTTCAGTATTCTTTTTAGTATACGTCTTTGACTGTGTGATACTAGTTGATACTCATTTTCTGTGTTTCAGAAAGCTGACCTGGCAGTCGCAGGCCTTACCATCACAGCAGAGCGTGAAAAGGTCATTGACTTCTCGAAGCCTTTTATGACCCTTGGCATCAGCATCATGTACCGCGTCCACCTGGTGAGTTACCTCCAACCAGCCCTGCCCCCTGCCGACTCCCCACACTCACTTTAACCAGTGAAACTGGCTGTAGTACAGCTTGAGGACATACCACAAAAGGCTCAGCCATGTCTAATGGCTGGAAAAGAACTACTAACCCTTTTGGTCTGTAGAGTCTCTCTCTCTTAGTCTGCCTAAATCCCTCCATAAAATCCCCTCTTCTTCAACTCCCAGCTACTTCATTTCCCCAACACCTGTTTTTTCATGACTGTACTGTACTTCCTCTCCCTGCTTTCCTCCTTTACTCCAACCTTTCAGTTTTGTTTTATTGCTTCCCCTTCTGTCCCTGCAGTATCCACTTTGTAACGGTGTCCAGTTCTTTTCACTTCTCCTGTGTTTGCTTATTTCCTCCCTCTGTTGCCATGTCCCCAATCCTGCCAGCACCAGATGGCCTGTTTTATAGTGTGAACTTCCTGATGAATGTAGCAGTTTCACAGTTGTGTTCTCCTTGCCCTCTGATTGGGTTTGGTCATCTTATTCACACAAGCAACACACTCCACGCTCCATAGAGAGCGAGCCCAAGAAAGAAACAACAGCAGGGCAGGTGGAAATGAGCCAGTGTTTGCAGAGTCAGTGGCCCATTAATCATCACTCATCCCCCAAAACCCAAGGTGACACAGCAGGGCCCAATATGGCTCTGACCATGGGCCACACTGAGGTGCTCTGTCACGTGCACGAGCTAACATTAGTATAGTATCCCAGAGGAGCATTTACTCACATTCCATCTTTCTTGTAATCCTCTGTGCTTCTCACCTTCCCATAGTCTGCGCACAGCACTAATAGGTGTAGCACTGAGGGACTCAATTGAGCGCCAACAGTTGGGGAGAATCAATCGATGCTCGCTGCAGGTGCAGTGTTAAATGGGCTACTTTGTAGCGTATCACCTCTGAAATGGGAGGCAAGCTGGCGGGTGGCAGCAGGAGGAGGCAATACGGAGCTGATGTCCCTCGGGGCTAGCACATCGAGTCACAGAGTGGAATTAACCCAGACTTGACCCAGTTGACTCCAAATTCCTGGGAAAGAGGTCAATAAGAAAGAGGCAAGTTATTATTCTGAATCTGGTGCAAATTGTCTGCAAAACATTCAGTACACCAAAAAATAAACACACAAATATTGACAGATTGAAGGTTAGAATATAGACAAAACTTATTACTAAAACTCAGAGGAAAAATCCAGTAAATAGTAAAGATAAATTCACTTTTATAGCATTCCAAGGACAAATAATGTTACTGGCTGTCTGCTCAACAAGAATCACATCTCAAAACCAATACAACCAATTGGCAAGAAGCCACAAGATGTTCATGCACAAAGGTATAAGACCTCTTCTTGATATGAAAACACAAAACATCTAGTAACACTTGACATGATGTCTTCACATTGCCCAGCTACATGAGCCCCAAAAGTACCCAGTATTGTGTTTATTTTCAGAAGATAAAGAATGTGGAGTTCTTGAGAAATAGAGAGAAATGAGAAAGATACAGGATAAGAGGGACAGCGAAAACTGTTGCCCTCTGTCTTTATCACTCCATTCCTTATCCTCTCTTTCATTTTCCACAGCCCCTTGGCATTTTCTCAGATTGGACTCAGAACAGCCCCTCAGCATGGCTCTACAATTCGATATTTGAATTTCTGTGACTGCACTTGTTTAGTTCTAATCCACTGACTATTGATCTGAGGCACAGTGATTCTACAAGGTTTTCTGCTTATTTCAAACTTTAAATGAAAATTTCTGTCTAATCAATAAGAATGGAGAATGCAATAAAATAAAGGTGCCTGGTGGATATTAATTACCCTCATACTATCAGCTATTTAATCTCCATTTATCCTCTTTGTATGTATTGTACATCTCTCTCTCTTTCTTTCTCTCTTTCTCTCTCTCTCTCTCTTGTTCTCTTTTATTGTTTATCCTTTTTGTTTTGCTATTAAATTCTATTTATTAAGGCTATAATAGTCATTCACATTCTGAGCCAAACAAAATGGACAATATTTTTCTCAGTAACAGCAAGATAGTAAAAGCCACAATCCTGTTTAGGCAAAAATTACTCAAGTATTGCAAAGCTATCTCAACCTGTTTCCTGAATATCACTGGCTATAAGCCCAGTCCACACCAAAGACAGCAAAACTAAATAAACGTATTTCCTGTATTAAACGGCAGAAAGATGCAACAACACTGGACTGAACCTCTACAGGTCCCACTCCACTCTAAAAGCTATCATCTGTCACGGTCAAGTTTTCTATGGGGTGTTCAGAACAATGGCAAGTCTCAACACTTAATTACATGTCACGTGGTTTTATGACAGCAGTTTACATTACACAAAATACAGGGGACCAGAGTCCCTCAAGGGATCACTGTTTCCCTGTCTACTGATTCTGTTGTATTTCTGAGGCACCAGATTGAAATAAAAAATATAAGAACAAATCTTCGACAGCTTGCAGCTCACCTGCAGAAGCTGAGCTCTGCTTGTCAAGGTTCTCCAGAGGTCTTGCATGAGTCTTTTGTGCCATTTTAAGGATTTGTAGGATTTGTAGTTATGTACTGCACACAGCCATGTAGTAGTGTTATATGGCATACTTTCTGTCTTTTGACATGCATGTGGTTTGAGGCCATATAAATAAATTTGAGTTGCTTTTACACACAAATCAAAGATGACACCTTCACCTCAGCAGCTGTTACAATATATGTCAGTGCTCTCCTGAAATGGGGCATCAGAGTTATGAACCCAGACATAACCTAGAGCTACTGTGAACCTCTACTCATAAAAGCCTACCCTCCCATCACATTCATCTCCTGTACAGCAAAAAGACCATATGCTGTAACCCAAGACCCCAATGCTCCAAGGTATTTAATATCTGTGCCAATTCCATCATTGAAACGATTCAGTCATTGAGGAGACTGTGCAACAAAGTCAGCATGTGTGGAGGAAGAAAGAGAGAGAAAGTGTTTAGACATGGAGTTAATTAGGGATGTGTGGAAGCCGTATGAGATGCAACAGCTGCCTGAAGGGTGGAGCACTGACATACAGATCTTTATTGACTCTCTGGACACATGACCTAAGACAAAATTACACAGTCACAAACACATGCAGCCCTGTGTATTATAATAATATACACATCCACCTACACTCACAGAGCACTTTATCAGGAACACCATACTAATACTGGGTAGAGCCTCCCTTTGTTTTCGAACAGCCTCGCTGCTTTCAGTCAGGGGTTCAACTAGCTGCACCTTCTTGCTGTCCATTTCCCGTTCTGCTGCATCACACAAAGGTGTTCTACTAGATTCAGATCTGGATCACTGAAGTACACTGAACTCATTGTCATGGTCATGATTTGCTTCATGACATGGTGCATTGTCATGCTCGGGGTAACCATTAAAAGGTGGTAAATTGTGGCCTTAATGGGATGCTTACAGTCAGCAGTGGTCAGACGTGGTCCTCTGCTCTGTATCAATACCTCCTCAAGGTTTTACATGTTGTTGAGTCTGATTTTTCCACTCACCACAGTTTAAAGAGTGGTTATATGAGTTACCATAGCTGTTCTGGCAGCTCCAACCTGATCACATTGTTTCTTTTTTCTGATGTTTGATGTAAACATTAGCTGAAGCTCTATCTGCAGGGTTGTATCATTGCACTGCTGTCACATGATGGACTGACTGGATAACTGTATGAGAAGGCAGGTGTAAAGCTGTTCCAATATGGTGCTCCATTAGTGTAGCTTCATGTGCATGCTCTCACACATACAACACAAAAACACACTCAAAGACGCAGATGAACTTATGCACAAAAAACACATACAGAAAGCCCAAGAACCAGCAGCAAGTCATTGTGATCATGACCCTGTGACCTCGAGCAAGTCAACTGCTCTCTGCAAATTGCCCTTGTGGCCATCTCAACAACCGTAACAGCTGACAGCGTCTGCTCTGACATGATTAGAAATGCATACACTATCAGAGAAACCCAGAAAAAATACTGGAGGTGGGGAGACACAGGGATGGGAGAGGAGGAAAGCCAACATAAAAGAGAATGAGCAAGAAACAGGTAAAAAGAAGAAGAAGATGGGGTGGAGAGAACATGGAGAAATGGGAGCAGAGAAGCAAGCAGGAGAAAGTGAGAGTTGAAATGACAGTGGAAAGTCTCCTTCAGTGAGTCTGTATTCAGGCAGGCAGCCTCAGGGGGCAACAGTGTGGTATGAATACCAAGAGGGAGGATGACTTGGTGAAATCCTTGACTGGATAACCTCACCAGCTCCTTCAGCCACCCTCCTGGCTGGCGGGCAATCTCCCGAGTGATACTAGAGGTGGAGAAGAGTGGGAATGGACGAGGGACATTCGGAATAGAACAAGGGCAGTACAAGGTAAAATGAATGAGCTCTTCATCTGTGTGTTAAGAGGAAGAAGGGATATACACATACCATTATAGGCAGCAATTCCTCGCTTTTCTATTTGTTGAGATGTACTCATAAAAACAGGTCATAAAGAATGTTTTGCCCTCTGTGCCGCGTCTACATTCTCTTCGGTCTTTTGATTTGCCTCACGTCCTCTTCTCATCTTAACATGACGATAAACCTCTATAAAATGATTCCCCTGCTTCTAATAAAAATTATTTAAACACAGCAGCGAATGTTTATGTGTGAAGAGCGTGGGCAACCTGTGGCTGTAATGTATACTCGCATACTGACATTTGGTGCTTCTGGTGTGTAATCTGTTCATAGCAGCAGATTTATCTCTCTTGCACGAAGAGTGTGTGCACTACTAGTTTGTTAGGGCATTATGTTGTGTCATTAGTTTTTGACTTCTGCCTTTTCTAAGTGTATATCATTAAATAGTGGCTACCAGACTAACCATGGTTGCCGTTTTCCCCAGCCAGACCTGAACTACCTGCTGCCTCTGTGTTCAGCACTGGTGCCTCCTGTGCACTGGGTTGCCCAGGCAGAGGTGACTGACAGCCTCGACAGCTGCTGATGAGCTTCAAAATACAAACACACATATAGTGACAGTTTGTCTTGCACACACAGACTTACCTCACAAAATGAAGAGAGAGAAAGACCACCTACATGAGCTCACAATAGACCTAAGCATTTAGATGGACTGGGAGGTGCTCTGCATTTCTTTAATTGCTATCTCAAGTCAGTTCATCACTGTGATCTTGTGAATTGCCAAAATAGAACATTTGCATACATAAACATATGTCTGTGACAGTTGCAGAGATGGATCAAGTAATCACATTATACAGGAGTCAGTCCACCAGTCCTATGGGCCACCTCCACTCAAACATACCTCTGCCACTCTAAAGCTGAGATAAAACAAATTTAAACAAGGCATTTACATTTACAAAAGCTACAATCACAACACTGGCACATTAGCACCAAAATTGTTATGGCTAACCTGTTAGCAAACAGATGCTTGATGTAAGCACACATTAAGCAGGCAAGCAGCAACATTAGCATTCATTTGGATGAATCTTTTCAGGAGCCTGATCAATGTAAATCCAATATTACCTTTCATTTTAACTCCGTTTTTGGTCACCACCAACCCCTGAAGTAAATATCTGTCTCTTTACCTGCTAAATGCTCCACTATGCTCACCAGCCTGTCACTAACTTTGTAGGTCTGCTGTTGAGGTTGTTTTGTTACTGTGTCTTTTTCATATTACACATAATTGTTCGATCCATCATTAATGTATGAATATTGATTAGTGCAGACAGCATAGTCATAGACATCATATTTTGTTGTCATAAGATGCTCATTAAAGAGTTTCAATTAGCCTGCTCTTTCTAGGATACAGTTTACAACACCTGAAATGTTTGTGAAATGGAAAGGAAAATGTTAGCAGTTAAAAATATCCTGACATATTTTGGAAATGTGTTCACATATTTTGAATTCATTTTGCGCAGTTCTTATTTAGCCTCTTTGAATCTCTATATGCTCATTAGTGTGTCTGCTGCAGCCTCACTATGGATAATTCCAACTCCTGAAAACATGACTTTGTCTCTGAGTCCTAAAACACACATTTTACAGGACCAGAGTCAAGATTTTTCAGCTGCACAATTCCTACTGGTTTCCTTTCTTTCTGAATCTCTGTTCCTGATCTGCTCTCCTGCACCTTCACTTCTCTACCATTTGTTAGTATGAGAGTCCTGCAGCTCTCTTCATCTTAATAATAGCACCTTAGTGGGAGCTTAAGATGTGGACAAGCAGGGCAAGCAGTTAACAAAATGCTGGTTCAGCATGCACCAAACTGGACCAGCAAAACAGGAGGACTCAAGTCAGCACATACTGCTGTTACCCCAGTAATGCCAGTGCCAACTAGAAGCAGCATTGGCAGTGGTTGTCACTTTGCATCACTACTCTACCTCCGAGATGACAATTGTGTGTTTCACTATTCCACTGTTCTATTTTCAGACAGCTATCATCATCATCATAAGCATTACACTCTATAGATAGACTGACAGACATTAAGTCTGGCAAGCTGATTTGAATCACGCTAAAATATTAGACAGAAGCTCACTCCCCTCTCCTGCTTTCTCCACCACTCTTATTTTACTCAGCCAGGCTAATATGCAAGTGATTACAGACACATTAATGAATTTTCATCTCTGTGCAAGTCTAAATGGGGGGTTCGTTTATCATAACAAATGCCCACTGAAAATTATTTCACCCTCTTGCTGCAAATTTAATTTTCGAGGGCCTTGCAAATGTATTACTGCAGTGTTTTGGCATCTGTGATGTCCCGTAGGAGTACCTAATAGAGTATTTTTGCATAAAAGCGATTTGGGTTTGCTCAGGTGGGCTCTACACTGCTGCCTTTTGATGCGGCAATGGAAGATAAATATTTTTTATTTTTTACTTATTTTTGGGGAATTTTTATTTATTTATTTGACAGTGAAGACAGGCAGGAAATGCAGGACAGAGATTTAGAATTGGAGTCTAGGTGCTCAGGGCATTTATGACCATGTGGTATATGCCCTAACTACTCGGCCATCAGGTCGCCCCCCAAGATGAGACAGTTGGTAGTTTGATCACCTCCACTTTTCAACTGTCCTGCTGGCTCGAGCAACTACCTCCATTTCATAGTCATTGCCAGATGGTGGATATGCATCTGTATATAAATGGCTCATATTCCCTTGCTGATGTTCGGTCAGCCTGGCTATACACTGAACATGCATATAAGAAATATGAATGTATGCAAAACACACACACACAGACGCACACATAAATAAGCACAGATAGTCGCCCTGATACTTGGCACTGGTTCACCGGTAATTGGTTTAATTTAGAGGACAATAGCTGTTGGTGCAGGATAATGAAACATTAGAAATTAGCCCCTATATTCCCATCAGTCTACAAGCTGCCAATCTTATTTTAGCCATTTTATCTGCTCACCTACTGATTACCAGTCCAAACTAATACATAATGGCCCATAGCTGCTTCAGCACAGCTAGCCTTGTTTAAGCCAAAGCTATTAATCTATTTCAGTTTGTTCCTCTGAGGTGGGACACTGTGTGCTCCCAGTCACACAAGAAGTCAACTATAGGTCTCAGAAATGAATTTCTGTTTAATGTAACTGTAATGGTTTTGTTGATTATTTGACCTAGTTCAGAGCACAAATTGTGGCTCTTGTCTTTACCTCTGTTCAAAATTTTGACCTTTAATTTTTCTGTATATATGTGTGTATCTAATGTAATTTCATGAAAACATGTACTGTATATCAATTAACCAAAAACAGTTGTCAGTTTTTTTCTCTGGCAAAATTTGGAATATAAAACCTCTTATCTGTGATGTTGTATCTGTATACAGGCCTGTGCCACTCTGTTGACAGTTCATGGGAGACTGAGTTTGTGCTTTCATACAGTGTTGATCTGAATGTTTACATGCAAATGAGATTCATATAATTATAGTGCTATCAGTTTAGGACAGGGAAATTTATGCTTATCACATCAAAATCCCTTTATTTACTGTCCCAGTCACCTTTTCCATCTTTTCCAAATTACACAGACTGAAGCAAATGTTGGTTAACACACACCAAATTGGGCCTGGGGAAAACAAATCAACACTGAAATTCAGTAGCATTTCTCTTTTATTAATCTTGGCAGTCACTCTATAGAGGCGATGTGTGAGAAATGAATAAACTATTAGTTAAACTTCACCTCACTAAGTAACTATCCTATATTAACCTCTTGTCTCCTTGTTTGACAGAAGCCCTTTTTGGGTTGGACACAGGATCAACTAGTTACTTCACCTGAGCAGGCTGTTATGATTTTAACTTTGTACTCTGTGTGTGTGTTTTGTGTTTTAGGGACGTAGGCCAGGCTACTTCTCCTTCCTGGATCCCTTCTCCCCTGGAGTCTGGCTCTTCATGCTTCTGGCCTACTTGGCTGTCAGCTGTGTCCTCTTTCTGGTGGCCAGGTGAAAAGATCACTATTATACACTCTGAGCAGGTGACAGAGGAAAAACTAAGAGAGACAAACAAATGGGTGGAGTACAGAGAGTAAAAACACAAAAGAGTTTGTTTAGGGTTCATACAGAGGAGGAAACAGGTGTCTGTTTTCTCGCTTCTCTCTTTAGTTGATCTGTGCACCACTGTCAGAGAAAAGATCTCCTCCCAGTGGTGGGTCTCCAGCAACACAGTGGCACCTGCTGGACAGGCAGGGAACTGTCACAACTGCTTTTCAAAACATGAGTCTGTATATGTTTGAAACATCATTAAATCACATTGTGTCCTATGAAGAAGCTTAATCAAAAATGCAAATACATGTCTTATGTAACTCCCTGTGGAAATAAACAGTCTGGAAATACGCAGTTTCTCTAAAAATATCTACAATGGGCTGTGCAATCATACGAATACGTACAAACATATGAATAGCATCTATGGAGGCTGAGGGATGTAATTTGTCCTTTTCCATCATGTAGATGCTATGCATTGTCCATTTGTGCCTTATAGGATAGTTTCAATAGGTTCAAATTTATACAGGGCTGTCCTGATGCAATATTCACAAGTCAAATTGTACATTGAAAGCAAAAAACGCATTTCAAAGTTAAGTTGGAGAAACATATATGCGGCTTCAGAGGTCTGGACAAATCAAGTCATTATTTACCAAAGATGCAGTCTTTAAAGCATCGAAATTCCCTTTTTGTGTTACTGTCCTCCACAGCTCAGCAAGTAAATGCTTTAGAAGATACTCACTTGATTGAGGAATAGATCTTTTCAAAGCCCATGTGTACAGAACAAATAATTACAGCGACCAATAGCTCTATCAATGTACTTATGGGCATGTGAGTATTGTATCATGACAGACTTACAAATGTGAGTTTAAGTCTTTGTTGATTTTGACAGATCAGAGGGGAATTACACTCTACTTTTAAGGAGACACAACTGTTTCTCAATCTAGCACATGACAGAGTTGTCACATAACTTAAGCTTCATGCAGCACCATTTGAACATACCAATTACACTGCCGTCACCCCACTGTTTAAGTAGGCAGCACATGGGGAATAAGAAGCAGGTTGGTTCTCTCTCTAGAGAGCCAAGGTGACTTTGTGCTTAGTTGACTGTTAGAGTTGTTTTGTTCCTTGTCTTTCACCGCTCCCGCTCTTTCTCCATTTCACTCTCTCCCTGTCTCTTGAGTTTTCCTCTCATCAGAATACCTAATCCAGCACTCAACTTTCATTCCTGCTCTTGTTAACTCTCTCTGTTGTCTAACTGCATTGTCTTTTTCTCCCCAGACTGACACCTTATGAGTGGTACAACCCCCACCCTTGTCTAAAGGGTCGATGTAACCTGCTGATCAACCAGTACTCACTTGGCAACAGTTTCTGGTTCCCTGTTGGAGGCTTTATGCAGCAAGGATCTACCATTGCTCCCAGGGCTCTGTCCACACGTTGTGTCAGTGGAGTGTGGTTAGTATTGGCTTCGGAAAATCCATTTGCATGTTTTCAGCTTTTAAATTCACACTGGTATGCACCTATTCAATACTGTTTTATTATTGTGCATATTGCTCCTTCATGGAATGGATTTCATCTATGATATGATCTTGAAGCATTATTCCTGATTTCAGGAACATCAGGGTTCAAGATGAGATAGTGATGACATTTGTGCATGTGCATATTTGAGAAATGGTTTTTGTATGTCTGCCTTTGCAGCAAAAACTTTACTTCCTTTCATCCAAACTGAGAATTGTCACCTTTATCCATTCACACCCACCCATTCATCCATCCACCTCCTTATCCACTGAAAATTCTGCAGTGTCTTCTTCTCTCAGGTGTGCAAGTTATTTTAAAACTCCTACACTTTCACCCAGACAATCCATCATCATACACTACTCTGCTCATTTACATATTTTATAGGTGAATACATATGTTCTTGTCCTTTACCTTTCCTCCACAGGTGGGCTTTCACATTAATCATAATCTCGTCCTACACCGCCAACCTGGCTGCCTTTCTAACAGTCCAGAGGATGGAGGTGCCAATAGAGTCAGTAGATGACCTGGCAGATCAGACAGCAATAGAGTATGGCACCATGCATGGAGGATCCACCATGACCTTCTTCCAGGTCAGAGGTTACACATATCATTGCATATGAAGCATTATTGTATGCTCCCAGACCACAGCCACATACACAGACACACAACAGAGCGGTCTGTGATCAATGGGCCATCAGTGATGTTATCCTCCGCATCACCTTCCTGTCCTTTCTGTCTCCCTCCTCTAACCACAGGTTTTATTTGTTTCCTGCCTGTCCTTTGCCACGACCATTCAATATATTTCTCCTCAGGGAGATGGGGCAGTGTCCAGGTTCCTAAGAGAGACATGCTCGATCCTCTTTCATCATCTCAAGATTTGACCTTAAAGAGAGAGAGAGAGAGAGAGAGAGAGAAAGCAAAGAGAATGGAGAAAGAGTGTCTTACACAGGAGAGAGATAGTGAAGGATGATAGGGGAGTAAAGAGAGACATTAGCACCTTCTTTCTTGGTGCTTTTACATGCATTGGACCTTGAATAACTTGAATAAAGACAGGCTAAGAGAAAGTAGAGGACAGGTGGCGATGTTAAATGAAGTTTCTGTTGTGGACACTCAAGCTGCTGAAATGGAAATAGGTGTGCTAAGAGAAAACAGCTGCAGTCCTTTCAGAGAATCAGAGAGTTTAAATAAATGCATCAGGAAAGAAAACAGCTTGGGCTTGTGTCTGTTTCTCATGTCTCTCATCTCACCTGCAGAACTCTCGCTACCAGACCTACCAGCGTATGTGGAACTTCATGCACTCAAAGCAACCAAGTGTGTTTGTGAAGAGCACAGAGGAGGGGATCGCCCGTGTCCTCAACTCTAACTATGCCTATTTGCTAGAGAGCACCATGAACGAGTATTACCGCCAGAGGAACTGCAACCTGACTCAGATTGGAGGACTGCTGGACACCAAGGGTTATGGCATCGGCATGCCACTGGGTGAGTGGTGGTGGGGGGGATAAAAGTAAGGGAAGAGGAAAGCGAGGACCGACACAGGTGGAAATGTGTGTGTGTGGGGGGGGGGGGGCTCAGCGTGAAATGAAGGTAACAAAGGAGAAAAGCTTTTGCTTAAATGTGCTTTATGATTCATGTTGAAGCTAAGAAGAGGGAATGAAGAGCAGAAGCATTAGTTGAATAAACATCACATTGGAAAGTTAAAGTAAAGCCTGAGCAAAGCAAAGCCATTAGCTTCTATCGTGGGCAAAAATGATGCAAAAAGTGAGAAACTAAAAGAGACTTACTGCAAGACTTCAATAGACTGACTGTGATGGGAGAAGTGAGAATTTGAAATATTGTTCCTGTAGAATGGGGAACTGTTGCAGTATGACTCAATAGCTGCTCTGAGAGTATAAACACAGGGTTTACTTACACTTTGATCTCAAGTTGAGTCAAACTGCAGATGGGGGGAAACACACCTTAAAGTAAACAGGATTAATATCAATCCCTTTGATGTTTAAAAGGGGATGATGTTCCATACTGCAGACTGTGATGTGACCTGTAGAATACTGCAAAATCATAGTAAGACCTTTAGTCTTATATTTGTAGCCTTATATTTGTTGAAACAAAGTCTTCTAAATGGGCTGACAGAATTTATCACTGTGAATCAGAAAATGTCAGTTGCGTGGTGGTACTAGAAACAAGTAGATTTTCTTTTTGTCTGAGAGAACAGCTTAAGGTTGAATACAATTTTGCACTGTGCATCTGTGAGCTGTGCCCCTCTCTCCCCCCCCAGGGTCAGTGTATCGTGATGAGTTTGACCTGGCCATTCTCAAACTGCAGGAGGACAATCGTTTGGAGATCCTCAAGAGGAAGTGGTGGGATGGTGGAAAGTGTCCGAAGGAGGAGGACCATCGTGCAAAAGGTTTGTGTCTGATTAATCCTTCTTGTTCGTCAGCTCAATGTCGATTTGTGCAACAACACTATGTCTGTTTTAATTTCCTTCTTCAAATCCCTCCTCCCATCACCTGTCTGCTTCTCACTGAACACTTGTCCTACTGTATCCCTGTTGTCTCTCCAGGTCTGGGTATGGAGAACATCGGTGGCATCTTCGTGGTGCTGGTGTGTGGCCTGCTGGTGGCTATCTTCATGGCAGTGCTGGAGTTTGTCTGGATGTTAAGGCAGTCACCAGGAAACGAGGTGAGAGAGGGCTATCTAACCTGCATCTGCTTTGTCTCCCTCTCCCCTCCCTGGCACCCTGCCCCTCGTGGAGCTGCTAGGCTTTCCCACAGAGCGCACCTTTGACAGGAAGTGTAGTAGGTGTCTCTTTTAGGTTCCACTTGACACCCAGCCTTCCTCCAACCAGCCTATAAGACATCAGCACTAAACCAAAGATATACCTCACTTATAACTCACTCAGAGTATTGTACATATATGGATTATTTTCTATTGATTCATATATTCATATATATATATATATATATATATATATATATGATATAGAATATTGAATGTAGTTCAATTAGTAGATCAGTAGATCTTATTGCTGGACTACTTGCTCTTTACAGGGTGCTGCCAATCAGAGTTTCCTCATAAAAATGATTATATCGTAATAATTGTGATTCTTTTATCTTAGCCTTAATCCAGATATCTTTTCACTGAAAAAGATATCTGGTATTGTGTGCACATCTTTACTCAAAATGCAGTTACCAGAGATCAGAAGTCATTGATACCATCATAGGGTAGATGATGAACAGTTTTGGACTAGTTGTTGTTGTCAACCAGAACTTTTATGTCTGACTGCCAACACAACTGGGTGTGGAAAGTAGAAGGGTTTGTATAAAAGATTTCTACTTCACTTGAGAAAAAAAATAAATTACAGTATTTTTCACTGTGAAAAGTTTAAAGTGGTTTACATTTATAGTGTGTAACTATTATTATCCTATTCTGTACAATATAGATGATAATTTTTTTTTAAAATCATAAAATTATTAAAATTCCAGTGTTGCCTCACCTGTAGTGAGGAAAGCAATATGAGAACTGGGTCCAATCTTATCACAGAACTCCTGCTGTTTGGAGAAGCAGTCACAGACAAAAGCCAGTTTAAACTTCCAGAAAATTATTATTGCTGTTAATGAAGGAGCTCTGCTGTGCTGTTCCTGAGGTGTGGATACCATTAAAACAGTGGAGTAATAAGATGTGAATGCAGTGTTCTAATTATTTCTGATGTGATTCCTTTAAAAGATACCTGATAATTGTCTTTTGGACTCCACACTGTGATTTTAACTCAATAAACATTCAGAATGTGAAAGTCGAAAACCAACTCATGTGATTTCTTCTTTTTGAGCAGCACAGACTTATGTTTCCCTATAACTTGTAAACTTTGTTTGTTTGTGTCTATGTGTGTGTGTGTGTGTGTGTGTGTGTGTGTGTGTGTGTGTGTGTTTGTGTGTGTGCATCTGCGTGTGTGTATGTGTGGGTGTGTGTTTGTGTTTGTGTTACTGCGCTCATATGCAACATGCTTGGATGGATCAGCTTTTCCTGGCCTTTACTTTAGCTGCAGTATCAGAGATACCCAGTAGATACCCAATGGAGGACTCAGTCATCAGCCTTGAAGAAAAAATGTGTGTGTCTGTATTTGTTTGAAAAGTATTATATGTCTTGTTATTTTTATTGCTGGTTGTTCAATCTACACTGGCCATCTCTCTGCTGTCCCCACTATTAAGTGATTACAAGGATAACCATGAAATGTGTGTGTGTGTGTGTGTGTGTGTGTGTGTGTGTGTGTGTGTGTGTTACGTGTCTGTGATGTCCATCAGTCTGTCTTGATCTAGTCAGTCAGTCAGTGAGTTGTCTGGCCTCTCTCCCTTTCTCTTCCTCTCTTATCCCCCTCTCCCCTATCCCTATGTGTGTGTTTGCAGCAGTCAGTGTGTGAGGAGATGCTGCGGGAGCTTCAGGGTATCATCCTGTGTCGCGACAGCCTGCAGGTGAGGCGCCGGCGAGCAGCTTCCATGCTTCGGCCACGACCTTTACCCCTGGAGGAGCGCCGGGCACGAGCTGCCGCCGTGAGCCTCAGCAACGGCAAGCTGTGCGGGGGCACCGGACTGCCTGAACCCCTCTCCCACAGACTGGCGCAGGAGGCTGCCCTGGTGGCAAGGGGGTGTAGCCACATCCGCATTTGCCCAGAGTGCCGACGCTTCCAGGGACTGAGGATGCGTCCAGGGGGGGCCACTGGGGCCCTTCCATCTCCCACACACAGTGAGGAGAGCATAGAGTGGGACAAAACCACAAATAGCAGTGAACCTGAATAACGTCTGGCAACCAACACGACTGACTTTCCCAGCAGCCACCTCTCTACTTTCCAGGGATCAAAGATTACGTGGTATTTTGATACAGCCATTCAGAGTTCGGTCTTCAAGGGCAGGACAATGTGACTTCTTTTGCCCTAGAGGCAACAGCCAGCAGTCAGTTTTTGGAATATCCTTGGGTGAATTTTTTTCCTTGGTCATAGGAAAAACTGATGAGTCTGTCTCGTTGTGGTCTGTCCCAGTTGGCCCTCTGTACCATGTAAAGCAGGACAGGCAAAAACAGCTACGGGGCATTTGTACTATGCAGTATTTTCAGTCATTTATCTTTGTGCTGTTTTTTTTTTTTTTTTTTTTCCCATTTTTAAATTATTTCTGTCCTCTGTTGGATTATCAGTACTCAATATTGTTATTCTATTGTTCTAAAAAAAAAAACTTCAAACAAGTTCCTTTTTTTTTTATCTGACAATTTACTGTATGAGCGTATATTGCCTCGGAAGAGCTGCAAAGATAAACAGACTAATGCAAGGTCATCCTTCAAATCCTTTTATTTTGAAAGTGCCAAAAACCATAAGTATTACCTTGTGGCTGAAGAAAGCACCACAGCCTTGAGAAGACAACAAACTCAACCCACAAAAAAGAGACATAAAGACACACGGACTTCTTTCATAGTAGTGATATTCTATTAAAAAATGTTTTAACTGTTGGTATCTCTGAAAGACAACGATGCATGTCCAGAGGCATTGGCAGGTGCTCATTGAATGATTAATTGCTAAAGTAGGCTGAGTAGTTGAACGAAGGAGCCCCTGTTCTGAGTCACTGCTTAAAACATGATGGCTATACACACAAACACACATTCACAAAAACATCTATTGATTTCCTTCCTCCTTTGGTCCTGAAGTCATTTCTCCTCCATCTGTCCTACATCTTTGCCACCATGGCACATTTATTGTCACACCACCTGTCCTCTTTATGATCTCTCACTTAAAAGTGTGTACAGTGTCCTGCAGCATATACACGCTTTGTTAGCATTTTTAGAGGTCATTTTCCCCATCTCACATATTCAAGAATGATTCGGGTTTCATGAGGACAAGCCTGTGTATGAATGAAACCCAGCATATATCAGAAGCCCCTGGTTAAAAAAAAAAAAAGTGTTTTGTTTTTTTTTATATCAGCAGTTTCACTTGAGTTTTTTTAAATGTCAAGGCAGTTAAACTGAGTATTTCAGTTCAGATCAGCCTAGATGTTGTCTGACATGTTCATACTTTCACAAAACTTGCAAAACCCTAAACCTAACCTAGAATATATTAATTGAGAAGACTGATTTTTAATGCAAACTGATGCAGAGAAAAACTGATTAATAGTTTAATCAGTTGTGTGTCAGTTTGAGTTTGGTGATTATGGTTTACCAGTACGTGGTTTTTAATTACTGTTTGAAATATATTATTAATTCAATTTGTTTGTATTCATTGGACGGTTTTTCTTCTTTTTTGCATTGTGTCAACAATACCTCCAGAAGTGAAACCATGAGAACAAACTACCAGCAACAGGATTCTTTGAATCCGGTTACTCGCAGCATCGACTGTGACACATGACTGGATGTTTTTCCCAAAAAACTGACTAGTTTGAAGGTGTTACTGTATGATAGCTTGACTGTTGCACGGTGGGAATCAGCGGCCGTCCACCTGTCTTCACTGCTTTTTGTTTATCTCTGATGTGTCCATCATTTTAAATCTGCTCATCAAATTCTGTCAGTCTCCCTCCCTCAGAACTAGCTCCACATGGCTCGAAGGTAACGCTGCAGTATCTCTCTTGTACTCTATTAGCAACATTCACTTTATATCTGTCATTTTTCACCTGCAGGTTTTCATGATTTAAAATTTAAAAATCTTTCCAAATGCTCTTTAAGGTAGCAACCTGGGACAGGGGTGATTGTTCAAAGGAGGTGTCCATCCACCACCGATCGCTCAACATGTTTAAACATGTTTATGCTCATGGAAATGTTCATAGAAATTCTGACGTTTAGACACTCTAATATGTGGGGTCACACTTTTATCTTGTTGTTGAGTCACTCTGCCATTTCTTTTACCATTTCATATGCACAACAACATAATTTACTCTAGATATTTCAAGTACCTGTAATTGCATTAATGGTGATGATTGGTATGCTGTTTCAGAAGCTGGTGAATATGTTATGCTGTGGTAGATCAACTGCTGACAGACCTAGAGTGAACTGTAATATTAGCATGATTGTACTAACAGAGTTTTTAGTGAACTGATGGTGCTGAACATTTTGGGTGACTGGAATCACAAATGAGTGGAATTTCTGTTTGAAGCCCCCCTCCCCCCTTTTCAATGTCAGCTCAATCAGTTGATGAAAAGTGGTTCAGAACTTGAAATGGGCTTTTGACTCAGGTCTGCAGTTTGTCTGAACTCCCACAAGAATCTACTGGTGTCTGAAACGGCACTGAATCTGCTTGATTTGAGAGGCAATAGCTATGAAAGGGACCAGCAGAGGCATTGCTTTATCAATGCTAAAGGGCCAATCACACCAATGAATCTAATCCTCCATTAATAAGCTACTATTGTCCCACAGAGGTTATGTAAATACAGTATGATCACCAGGAATGGTCTAAAGTGTTTTTATTATGTTAATAGAGCAGAGAGATACAGACCCACATGTGTAAAATGTTTATATGGACACAATATGCCATTTAGACACATTTACAGTATGAACAGTCACAGATTGTGAGCATAATGATTAAAGAAACTTCACAGACGACAGTTAATGTAAACTTTCTATTTCTTTATATAATAACTTGTTAAAGGAAAATTGCCAAGTAAATAACAAAGAAAAAAGACCCACATTTCATCACCAGTTTTATAAAAGAAGTTTCTATCAATTTGCAGAATGTCACTAAGAAACTCATGTGAGCAAGAAGGCTCTCGCTGCACCCGATGCTAACTTCTCAAACACTAAAAACATTTACAGGGGTGCTAAATCAAGCGTAGTTGGAATGAGATTGCCAATTACCTTGAAGGCATGAAGAGCAGTAGAGTAAGAATTAAAACAAATCCCTCTGAAACACTGGGAGACTTTCGCCAGGAGACAACTGGGAGAGATGGCAGGGTTTGGTGGCTATATTTTATATGCTTTATTTTCTTATGTTGACATTTTTATTCCATTATAAATACATTTCTTAAAACAGCCTCCACTCTGTGGGGTTCTGGTTTTGTCTCTTCTTTGCTCTGATGTATTTGACCTTCTGAGATGTTCAGCTCTCTCATGCTAAGTAGTTTTTGTGAGTGCACTTTATTTTTCAAGTTTTATTATTCAGCTGGAAGGAATTTTCAGACATTGTACCTGGTTTGTTGTGATGTGAACACGTGCAGAGAAGCAGTGCGAGGACGTAAGGGTTTCTAGCATGACAATTGTTGAGTGAACCAGAAGGAGCTGATATATATAGTATATGTCTCGTATCTCTCCTATAACTACATTAATGTCTGCACACAGAACAGTGGGTGTGAAGTCTAACGGAGGCTAATGAGTTTAACAACTCACTCATGTGCTATATATGCATCTCCTCCCCCATAGTCCATTTATCACTGTGATATTTAGTGGATATTTCTCGCTCCTCAGGATAGTGAGTGAACACCACACAACACTCTGCATTTGATTTACAGTTTAATTCAGACTGCCTCTCTCTCCTTTCACAGTGCCTGTCTCACAATCTTTCCACTGCAGCATTAGAGATGACACATTTGTCAGTGCACCACCAACCTGCATATCGCACTGCATATCCACAGCACACACACAACCAACATAATTCTTACAAGAGTGACACACACACACTAACACTTACTGGCACCTGTATGTCAATGCTGTGTCAAGTTTATTTCATCGTGCTCATGCTTCTTCTTCTGCCTCTGGTGCTCCAGGTCCATAAATTAAATGCATCTCTACCCACCACTTCCTAGCTGCCGTTGGATTTATGGAGCCCATGATGAGCATTGAGTGCCTGCAGAGGTGTGTGAAAATCTACTTCACTGCTCAAGCTTATCCAGTTGTAGCACATAGCAATACCATTTTCCCTGTAGTTGTTTATTATTCTGCAAGGATTTAGTAATCATAGTATACTGTGTCTGATGTATTTTTGCCATGTTAACAGCTCACATTCTATACATTTTAAGACTGACTTTTATTATCAGCCCATGACACATAAATACATGTTTTTCTGACATTTCACACACATAAAATTCACCTAACTTAAATTTTTCAGGGCTTCACAAGCTCTATGTCCAGTTCCCAGAAACCAAAATGAACCCTGAGATATTATATTATTAACCATCATGGGTTTGTCACACTGCATTTGCTGGTAATTTTATTGCTTTCCAATAGCAATTGTCAAATCCATTTATCCTATTTTCAACACCAAAAGTTTGACAGCAGATTTCCAGAGGTTAACAGCATATATGTGGACATCCACCCCATAAAAGCCACTAATGAGCACTGGATCCAAGGATACCAATTGAAAGACATAAAAGACTATCAGAGGAAACAACCTAATACACAGTAAGGCTGGTGCTCATTTTTGAGTGAGAGCTTTTGATTTGCTGGCAATTAATTGCAAAAGGCTTGTTGTTGTTGTTGTGTGCTCAAAGAAGGTATTCAGAAGGTATTCAGAGAGCAAGAATTCTCTCCAAGGTGAGATGCTGTCAAGGCTGTTATACAGCCTTTTGTTCACTGACAGTTGTTGTTGAACACATTGACCAAAACATCTTTACATTGTTTGTCTTTCAGAGAAATAAAATGGAGCTTCATTTACTTTGTGTTTCGTTCCCTCACTATTCATTCCTGCCTTTACTGATGGCCAACAGATGGGGTAGCATTGATTACCTAGTTGTGTGTGCGTGTGGGTGGGTTTGATTGTGTGTGTGGGTGTATTTGTAGGTGATTTCTCTGATGCACTTGCCTCCATGGGAAATCATAGTGTGGGCATCTCGTCATATCATTACCCAGAAGCTAAACAGACGCGGTAGACAGCCAAGTCAAATTCTAGTGGAGGTGCAACAGCCAGCATTTATCTTCAGGTATTTACCAGAAAAATGAAAGCAGTAAGCTTTTATGGTGGAGATCAGTCAATGCATACCAAAGTGGTTCTTCAGATTTTTTAAAAATATAAAACAGTCATAAAACTCAGTTGTGTTTAATGTTGGCATGAAAAGTCTTTGTTGACTTTGGATTAAAGTTTGAAAGATTGAAGTACACATAAGTCATTTTCCATAACGACGCCACTTTTTTTTAAAGTGGATCATTTATCTTTGAACAGATGCTTCGATGACAGCAGAAAAACATTTTCAGGGTTCAAATTAGAATCAGTTCATTAATCATGAGCACCATGGACAACACAGCCTGTTATCTTTTTCTGCCTGCTAGTTGTACAAAGAAGGTGAAGAGGCAGGAAAATGACCTTTTATAGACCTTAGATATAGACTTACTATGCATTGTTACTGGGAATGGTAGCAACATTTCATGTTATTTTTTACTTTTCCTTCACAGCCATGGAGAAGGAAATATTGTGCTTTTTTTTTTCTCCATAACTATTTCATATCTGTAGTTACTGGCTAGTCTACTTTTCAGAAAAAAAAACACAGAGTGCACTAAAGCTTAAAGTAGTTCCTTTTGGCTTTCTACCCCATAAAAGAAAGTGGTGTCTAGTTGTAGCCCCTTGCAATGTTTCAGATGTCTCTGAGTTGTAAGCAATAATCCCAAAGAGCCATTTCCCCTCTAAATCATTCAGATGGTTTGTTGCAGAACTTACTTTTATCTTTGGTTTTAGCAGATTAATTATCTTATGAAACCTCAGATTTATCTTGTACAGTGGAAGTGGTTGGACCCCTAGTTTATAACCCACTGGACTTATATTACTTAATATTACTGGAAAAAAACTGTATACATTTGATCAAAATGGACAATGTAATAATATCATGCACTGTTATTTTTACTTTTGATACTACTGGCTAATAATATGCCAGTACTTTACTGTAATATGTGGGTCTTTCACATGAAAGATGCTATTTTTATTTAGCTGTATTGGTAATTTTAGAATTTTACTGAGTACCTCTTTCACCACAGGTATTTTCTGTTCCCCTACTAACAGGTAAATTATGCAGATCTCATTTTTGAGAACTGGGATGACTTCCTTCAACCCTAAGCAAACAGAAACATACCCTCTGAAGGCAACAGCTCCTTGTGGTTTGAGGAGAAAATGTTGGTTTTCAGATAAAGCCTCTTGAGTTCCTGTGTTAATTGGTCGTTAGAGCACAGAATTATCTTAATCCCTGAGTAAATGATTCATTACCTCACAGATGAGAGGCCATGAAAAAGACACACAAATGACAGCTTTGGAAGTAAAATCTGTTTATCTGCCTCCCTGCAGGGGAAGTCGGGTTTTATTGATGCCGGGCAGCTAAATCATATTTCCTGCATCATTAACTGTTATTTTGCCTTTCTCTTGTTGCTGTCCATTGTTAGTCTACCTCACACTGAACATTACTCTTTTTGTTGTTTTATACTTTCCTTTCTTGTGATTTCTGCTTTGTCATAGTTGTGGGTTGAATGAAAACACTGGAGTGTAGTAGTATTATAGTTTATCAGTGGTAATGGCATCTCTTACGTCTCCGTGGCTTTTGTGGCCAGTTTTGCCTTCTGTCTGTTGCCATATTTGGCCTCTGACTCAGCATAAAACACAGCCTTAGAAGCTGTGTTTATATTGCCATTTTTGCTACCCTGCCTACCTGTTGTGAGATTATGACTATCTTTACTAGTAAGTGTTATGGTCAATACATTATCAATCCCAATTTTAGATATTTTCAGATACGTTTATTCATCCAGTATATATTTATTCATCAGTGTATCACGTATTTACACATATAAAATACAAGACATACACAAAAACTATGTAAAAAGGTCTTGGTATCCAATAAATGCTGGCCCCCATCTCCCCAACCATAAACAGTCATTTGCTACATCTAGTGGGCATTACACCGCATTACAGACACAAGGGGGTGAACAAACTGAATGCATGCATAAGCAACTCTATAGTCTATTTTGTACTGTGATGGTAAAATATTATATAATAGCAACATTCATCTATATGTTAGGTATTTTAAATTGTGCCTTGCAAACAGCGCTTTCAACTGAACCAAACACAAATACAACAGTCAAATCAAATAAGACCAAGTTGTGGATTCCACATAAACCAAGTGAGTCTCACTGAGATGAGCCGCTGCTTTCATTTGTAAGGAGCCTGTCTTTTAGATGTCCCATGCATTCAGACCAAATTCATAGAGCAGTTCCTCATAATTTTGATGAAGGGCTGTGCTCTTGTCTTCCCATCTCTGTCGAGCCACAGACAGCTGGGAAGTCAGGCTATCTAGAGTATCCTGCAGAAAACATAAGTAAAAATGAGATGCAAGCTTTAAATCACCCAGTTGTCTAACCTTGTCCCTCCCCTGCCCCCATCCTCCACTTTTAACTCTGATTAGTTTCAGGAGAGCTGATGGAGAAGAGGCATGATTGGATTCTGTGTCCTACTGAGAAAGAGTGGAAGTTACATATTAAGATCCTAGTGCTATAATCACTGGCAAAGTCCTCTAACAAGGCTCTAGGCTCTTTTAAGATCCATGCACTAACATTTTGTATGTACTGTCTGTGCCCAGCCAATTCGGCTATGCTTATAAAAAGGTCAATACTGACCCTATTGCTCATCCACTAGGCACTAGTGGAAAATTCTACTATTTCACAACCTGTGTCTTCTTTTCCTGGCTTGGCACAATATAATTCTCCTAAAGGCTGGTGTAACACTGCACGACACATATTGTAGCTATCATAAACCTGACTACTTCTCCACAATCTCCACAACAGAGTCAAATATGCCCAAAGAAATGTGATTCTTAAACTAGCAACATAAAACCTTCTTGTGCTTCATTTTTGGATCATCAATTCACATTTTGCTAATTTCTCAGTTGTGCTGGTGACCAAATCCCCTCTTACGTCTCACTGCAAATAAAACAGTAGTGTACATCCAGGTCAATCTGCAGGCTCCGTAATGCCAGAAAGTCCTAACAAAGGATTTGAGAGCTAAGTTTCAATGTTCACATTTGCTTAGGCATCCCAGTAGTTGCTTTTGACAGGTGGGTGAAGCCTGGACAGCTTGAAAACTGTCTGTAAAGCTGTTTCCAGCAGAGGGCTAACTGTTATCTCTCAAGTGATGGTGATGGTACAATTCTATGTTAATATATATATATATATATATATATTCACTGACTCTGGTTCTTCATGTGAGTAATAGAACAGCGGGAATGTTAATTACAGCATTATATGTATGTCGAGCATATGTGTAGATGCTTATAGTGCAGGGGACCTCAAAGATGTCCAGCCAAACCTACAGAGTCCTGTTTGTGGCTTCTTCTTTTGAGCTTTCCTTAAATCATTTCAATTCCATTTGAATAGGCTTGTCTTGCTACTCACATGCAGAACCTTCTCATAGTGTATTTCCATGCGGTCCAGCTTGTGTAAGAGGTCGGCTATGGTGGCATCCTTGTCCTGTTCCATCTTCTCATGCACTCTTTTCTCTTTCTTTAGTTCCTCCTGAGTCAGAGCTAGGCAGACAAATGCATACAGACATGCCATCACTTTTAATTTGGGAAGAAACTGGCACTCCTGTGTCTTCATTCACTTAGTATATTCATTGAAATCAGATGCATTCATACCAAGTTTTTCATTCAGCTGGCTGACATCCTTCTCCAGTCTCTTAACCTTGTTGGTCAGCTCTGTCTGCATGGTTTTGTACTGGCGACTAAGGGCTGAGAATGACATTTGTGTCAACGATGTTGGACTTAGCCTTTTTACTGATTTACTTTGTAAGGCTGGTGCAGCAATCATCTTAGGGGCACAGCTAATTAGACTTTTTGTTCCTCAGAAATTAGCCTAACCTTGGCAAACACACCCCTTGTCCCCACACCCAAAGGAATCCACACTTTATCTCAGGTTATTAAAGGAGAGACTAATTGTTGATTCATGCCCTGTCTGTACCGTACCAGAGTTGACGTCCCTGTGGTCTTGTCTCTCGTGCAGCAGCTTCTGCTCCATGTCTCTCAAGCGTGTCCTCAGGTCAATTCTATCAGACTGGACCTTTATTACAGACTCGCACTGTAATGCTGTGGTAATCACACAAACGCTTGCATGCATGAATATCTAAATGAGTGCTAGAATTATTGTTTTCTTAAGCAGAAGTAGAAATAGCCCTTTGTAAAAAAAAAAAAAAAAAAAAAAAGAATACCCCAGTTACAGTTCTGTTGGTGATCTAAAGCCTCATTTGTAAAACATGCCCAAGAATGCAATTGTGCTTTAACATGTAAGGTAATTAACTGCTATAGGTGGTGATGCTAGCCTGGTCAACAAAGCATTCAGATTCTGCTGTAACAGCACATCTACAACAATGTGAAAGTTCTGCATTCAAAATCTTACCCAAATACATGTAAATAAGTATCATCAGCAAAATATTATTTTATGCTTTAAGTAACATTTTACTGCTGTAGCTGGGCAAGGTGACGCTTAACAATGGATATATTTTTTTAACTGGTCATAGCAGTAACTGTTAACTATACTTAATAAGACACCTACAGTTTATTATATGCTAATATTACAGTATAGTAGTTTGGTCTATTTATAAATGAAAGCGCACTCTATAGAAGAACTTAAAATAGCTTCTCACCAATGCGATCCTGCAGGATGGCTATATCCAGAGTACTGCGCCTATACTTTGTCTCCAAGTCATTGTCACCTGCAACAAGACAACAATACTGAAGATGGGCAGTTTAGCATCACAAGAGCAACATTAATTAATAGATAAATAAAATAGATAAGAAAAGATAGGAAAAGTCACTTTTTTCTGGATTCTTCTTTGTGGTCTTTCTTGTCTTTTTCTTTGGAGGCATGTTTGCAGCTACCCGCTCAGTCCTTTGACCACACAAAGTACACACACACACACACACACACACACGAACACACACGTGCGGAACTCCCTATAACCACAAACAGGGATGAGTCTTTGTTGCTGAGCACTGGTTGCCAAAGTGAGTTGCTATGGCACCGTCCAGCTTTATTGATTGTTGATTGAGTTAGATATCAGCCAATCACAACATGACTCGGGCACCTCTCCCTTTTTAGTTCGTGCGCGCAGGCCATGAAATGGGATCCTCACTTTTAATGAGACATGTCAACGCGTCCTTTGTTGCCACGGGTGACCACGGCTCACGCTGGAAAAATTCAGGGCTGCATTCAGCATCTCTTGAACGTTTTATGAATGCTGCACAGGCAGGGACGCGCACATTCATAGGTCGTGAACGCGCACGAAGAAGGCGTGAAGTTTGGGTTTTGAGGAGGGGAGGGGGGACGGAAGGGGACGTACAGGAAAGGGCCGCACATACACGTCACGGGGGGGGGGAGAAAAATACAAGGCAATGTTTAATTCCTATAATTATTTATTCAGACTTGCTCCCGTATGTGTGTGTGTCCGAGAAGCTTTCGCCGTTTTAAGCGCAACTTTTTCTCCTCAGTCATCGGTGTGTGCTCTCTGTCGTCAGCCTCACACCCCGCAGAGGAGGGCTGACACTGTCACATAGCCACTGAACTTCCCGTCAAGATACAACAGAGGCGAGAGGAGCTGCTGCTGAACAAAAAAAAAAAAAAAAAAAAAAAAGGGGAAACGGCATCGGGGCTCGTCGAGAGGAGAGGACGCACTCCGGTCCACAAGGCAGAGAAACGGAGCCATTGTCCTCCAGCTGAGGGCGAGTGGAGACAGGTCTGGTGCTCTGCTAATTAGCCTGCGTGGGTCCCTGCAGAGAGACAGCAGCGTAGCTAGCTGCAGCACAGTGCGACTTGCACAGGGTGTGAGTGACTGGGGGGCTTCCTTTAGCCACAACTGGGACATTCATCTCGCAAACTGATCTTAGGTTTACTGATGGGACCATATTTCCGATAGTCATCCCTTCTTGCATCCGTCTACCCCCCGTCGAACCCTGGCTCGGATTCGCCACTCGGGCGCTGTCCTCGCCGGGGGTGCCGGATCACCATCGCCCGGACCAGCTAACTCCAGGCGGCGGTTCGGTCCCCCTAACCCCTGCCCTGCCTCGCCTGTCTGCCGCTCTGGCCGACCTTAGCCGAGCCCGAACATGGCAGGGAACTTGAAGAAAGGCGGGGGGCTCATCGGAATGATGAAGGATGCCTTCCAGCCACACCATCACCACCTCCATTCCCATCACCAGCCCGGGGCCGTGGACAAAAAGACGGTGGAGAAATGCTGGAAACTGATGGACAAGGTTTGTGCTCTTCACTGTTAACATTAGCCACAGTATTGGGTGCCATGGGAGACTGCTAGCTAACCGCAGCTAACTAGCGATAAGCTAGCTAATATTCGCCAGCTGCAGGTCTGGCGCTGCTAACGTTAAGTTAGCTAGTCAGCTGGGACGAAGACTTAAGCTAGCCAAAGTTAGCTAATCTGCGAAACATAAACTCCCCTTTTTCTACTCTCTTTTAGCCCCAGTCTACCTCGCACAACTTTAAATACAGTGACTCTTAAAACAGCAAAACATTAACGTTTGCCACGGACAGAGAAAACACATTTGTTTGCTAGTGCTGTGCCACTCTCCGCTACCTAGTTGTCATATCGTCTTACATCCAACTTGTTGGACCACGTTTAAATACTAAGATGTATCGTAAACATTAACAAAGGTAGCAGAAACATGATATGAATTGGATTTAGCGAACTTTTGGCAGTGTCATAAATTAGAGGTTGCTAGCACAGTAACATTGTCTCCTGTACATTGTTGCTGAAATGTCTACAGTCAACTGTCTGTCAGCTGTTGGAAACCGTAACAAAGTATTGAAGAGAAAGAAAATGCGTCCATTTAACCAGGCCAATTATTCTCTTTCACAAGGGAGACTCATTTCACAGCTTCACTTCTCGAAAAAAAAAGGCTGTAGCATTTTGACCCCCAGTTTCCTGTGAGATTCACACAGCAATATTAGTGTGAATAGGAAGACAAGACACTCTTTTGTGTCTCCTCTTCCTCTTTGAGGCCTTAGTGCACAGCTCTGATGTTAGGTTCTTTAACAAAGCTATTATTAACAAACCATATTCCAGTTTATTTTGCTCCATTAGCATCTACAGTAGATTGTCCAGCTGGACGGTTGTCCACATTTTAGGAGGTGCTATACCTAACACTTATTTTTGTTCCCAGTGAATGTTCAACGCTCTTGAAAGTTTGTGTCAAACAAGTGATTACAGTTTACCATATGCCACTTAAAGCACTTGCACAGTCAGGTTAGCTTTTGCAGTTTACAGTAAGAAAATAATTTACCATATTCATCTGACCCAGTAAAACACCAGTGAGGCAAAAATAGGGTATCTTACCTTTCGAATGCCATAATACCAAAAGTGGGTTTACGAGATTGTTTAAAACAGCAGTGGTATTGTGCAGCACTGTCTATGTGGGAAACAATTTTCCAGCTAATACTGTAGACCAGCACTTCCAGAATAATAATAGTTTTTCTTTCAAAACACCTCCCGCACAGGAGAAAGTTACATTTTATCAGAAGCTACTTAATTTCCCTCTTCAGAGACGCCTACTTTGCTTATTCTTGAAGTGCTCAGCATAACAAAGGTTAATTATTAAATCCTGTTTTGAGTTTTTGAGTTGAGCACTAAATTTGTGATGCTCTGATCAAAGGTGTGTTCTTAGCAAACTGAATTAAGCTTGAGCTGAAAATTAAAGTTTATAGAAGTTTAACCATTAAATCTTGTATTAATGTCTCTATTGTTTGATTACTACGTTCTTCAGACCAATGAACTATACATATATATAATCAAAAACCTGAAGTTGTGTGCGGAAAATCGTCACTATCAGCCAAACTAGAAAATACTGGCAATGATCAGTTTGCATATTTAACCACACGCTATGGCAGCTAACCACCAGTGAATATCAGTACATATACACAAAGATGATGGGGATATCATGATTTCAGTTTTGTGCTGTAATACCTGACACATTTCTGAGCTTGTCTGAGCGTGATAGCTCAGTGAAGTTAACTATACCTCTGCTTGTTAATCATGGAACCCACATTGGCAACATTTTCTCAAAGCCATTCCATATTCATTTCACAATGGAGTAGTATAGTTAATATAGTATAGTTGAAAGTATCAGTGTATCAGTTTCAGTTCAGTATCAGTTTATTTTGTTTCTAATGCTTCTACAGTTGAAACTGATTTTTTAAAAATTATTATTATTGTTTTTTGTTTTCACATAAACATCTCCAAAAACAACTACACTCATACTTTTGAAGTGGTCTCATGCAATTATAGAATTTATGGAAGATTAATAGATAATTCAGCATATTATAAAACTGAAAACTTGAACATATAGTTGTTGTCTGTTTATCACAAGATCAAGCGCAAAATTTATTCCCACAAACAATCTCTGAGCTCTGCAGAAACAAGGAAGCACAAATTTGCCTACTTAAAGTTAAAGTCTAACAAAAATTGAAACGGGACTAACTTATCCTAACACTGGTTAACCTTCAAACAATTTGAAGTTGATGTGGAAAGCCACCACTTCTGTGCCAGGTGTCCAATCAGTGAGGAGAGACTGAGAGACGAGAGAAAAAGATGAGTGGAATGCAGTTTAGCTTGGAGGCACTCAGCATTTTACTTCAAGGCAGTAGCCTTGATACACACTGACGTATGTGAATACTCAGTTGTTGTGGCCTTGCATGCATGTACATGTGTTTGGCTGAGGTTTGGGTACAAGTGTTAGTGAGGTAGATGATAATGTTAGTGGTATAACCTTGGCAAAAGTCTTATCTGGTCTCAGGCATAACCAGCATAAACCTTCTGCACTTGGATGCCCGAAGATGGGTAAGGAATGAAGGCACGGTGTTGGTAATGATACTGTAGGCATTAGTCTTCAGTTCAGTTGCCAATGTAGTCAAATGAAAAAATCGGCTCTTATCCGGATATCTACCACAAGCAAATTATCCAAAATACACAAAGGGTACAAAGGGTTCTATTCTTTTCGTGTGCTGCATACAATTCAGTAGAAGTTGTTCCAAAGCAGGCATTTTTAAGCTCTTTTTTTCATCAGTTTACATTATTTCAATAGATTATTAGATTAATAGGTTACTGTTTTTTATCTGGTCAGTCTAATGTTGAATACAATTTGGATAATCCTTAGGATCAATAAAAATATTGACTTTTTTTTTTTTGCATTTTCCTACATCCACATTAGTGCTTGTGGAATCAAAAACCCAACAATGTTGTTTTTTTTTTCATGGTTTTCCTGGTTCTCCTCAATCTCTGTTAAAAAAATTATGGATTTTAATGTTTATCTGTAAATGAAGAGTTAAAAGTAATTGATATGGACTTAATTAAATTAGTTATAAATATAAGATATTTCGCCTATGATCAATTTACCCTTAGAATAGTCTGAACATGAATTTTCACAAACCAACAAAGGCCCACATTTTGCATATTGTGAAAGCAATGTCTCTCTTGAAACCAAATATATATAGTTTACTATCACATAAGACAAATCATCTGAATTTTTGATTATTTGATCCATGGGCTAATCGATCCATAACTGGTCAAGAAATTTAGAAGAACTCCCATTTTCCTGTCATGACAAACTGATGGCTTCCAAAGAGAAGCAAGGAAATTCAAACCGACATTCTTGTAATGCTGTTCCTGCCATATTTCTTTCTAACGCTCAGAATGATTAGTACACGCACATAATTTGGCCTGGTCTACAAAAAAATGAGCCATGTCCTGTTGTTGACATGCAATTGTTCAGTCACCACTGAAGCTGACAGCCTAACTCCAAATCAGGACATGAGGTACCATGAAACCCCTGAATTTTTTAATTGAAGTGTAGTTTTGTGCCACTGAGATCACACAAGTAAGTTAGACTTGAATTTAGTGGCAAATATAACAGCAGCCATGTCCATACAGAGTTTAATGACAGTGTTCTAGGCTCCCAGCCAGTGTCTTTTATAATGGTCAACGAAGTGACTCAGACGCAGTGCAACAGCACAGTGAGATGGGTGAGGAAAGGTTGAACATTGCTGAGGATGAAACATGCATTCGTACAGTCTGGTGAACATGTCTGACTTCAGCGTGTTGTTGTTTTCCCACAGTCTGAACATCAACAGGTCTAAATTCACATCTTTTATACAAAGCCATCTAATAGAAGATTGTCCCCCTACTGATACATTTCAAAAGTTGGCTGTGTCATTTGACCATTTGCCATTTTACTGAAGGTTGGGGTCCACAATAAAAGGCTCTTGTGCTTTTAAGAGTTTTAATCTTTTGTACCTGAAAAGTGTATTTTACGGGATGTCATTGTAGTTGACGCTCATATAGACATTATTATATCAGCCAGTGCTTTAGGTGTTCAAATTTGCCAAGTGATCATACTCAAATGGTGAGTAAAGAGAATTTGTGTTATTAAGGCAGAAGTAATATCTGATGTGCAGATTGCAGTGGGTAAGTGTAAACCTATCAACAGCTTTTCTAACATGCTGAAGGTGAAAATCAGACTGTGGTGTACCATGATTACTACTGTAGTTGTATAATAAGTTGTAAGCATTCCTGTGAAATCTGTGTGGTAAATCGATAAGAGATGCTGATAATTTGCTTGTATGCAGGTCTGCATCCATCCTCTTCACCTCCATTTTTTTGGGGGGGTAAAGGAAGTAGTGTGACAGTGGTTGAATAAAGGATGATGCTATAAGGGATTGAATCTGTGATACTCAGTGTATTTCATTACTTAACATGTAGACTTGCCACACACACTCTGAAAGCTCCAAGCTTGACAGAGCTTTTAAGGGTCTTTCTTTCAGTCTTCAACTTTGTTGACATTTTTTCCATTTTGCATGTTTCCTTTCTGGGCATGCAGACAATATTCTGCACTGATAAATTCCGTATTACAGAAAAGACCTATATTATGCAAGTCTTACTCACCAACAGAATGAAAATGCATAGATGCTTTTTCTCTATCACTTTCCTTTAACCTCTTTCTCACCACTTTGATTCTAACTCATTCTAACACTTCTGTCTTCCTTTGTCTCATCTGCATCCCCTTTTGCACCCACCTTCTGTCTGTAACTGTATCTTGTCCCCCCTCTCACATCCTCTCTTTCCGCAGGTGGTGCGCCTGTGCCAAAACCCCAAATTGGCTCTGAAGAACAGCCCCCCTTACATCCTGGATCTACTGCCAGATACCTACCAGCACCTGCGCACCATTTTGTCTCGCTATGAGGGCAAAATGGAGACTCTGGGGGACAACGAGTATTTCCGGGTTTTCATGGAAAACCTAACCAAGAAGACCAAGCAGACCATCAGCTTCTTCAAGGAGGGCAAAGAACGCATGTACGAAGAAAACTCACAACCCAGGTGAGTAAAGTGTATAAAAGTATGGCATCTAGCTTAATATTGAGTCGATATGATCTCAGGGTGAATGGTGTGAAAATGGCTCCATTTGCTTTTCTCTTTCTGAGTGATTGTGTTGGTTTTTCTGAATGAATTCTTTCCTATACAGGTGAATTTGAGGTGTGAATCTTAATTATTCAAAATGAACTGCTGTGTGATGGTGACTGCACAAGTACAGAGCAAACGACCGCACTCATTCCCAACCCCCAGGGTAGTTGTAGCTCAACATATATGAAAACAAAAGGAGAAAGGTGTTGTGGTTTGAGCACTGAACATATGTGGTCAGAATGGCGCTTAATCTACAGCTGCCTGTCTGCCTGTCACTTTGCTTTTGTGCTTTACTATCTCCACCATCTACTGGAACGTTTTCTCTTCTCATAGCTGTCTTATCATAATGCTTTCTTTTCTGAAATCACACAGTGCCTCTTTCTCCATCTTTCTTTCTTGTAAAATTTTGTAATCTTTATCTGTCCCACTGAAAACAAATATACAAGTGTACATTCTGCATAAAAATAGGCAGTTGGTTGTCTATTTATATGTGTAGAGAGACATGTAAATATATAGGTTATTCTTCTTCCTTGGAAAAACAACACCAAATGAGAGAGAGCATCCTTTTGAAGACAAAGGATACCATAGAAGACCTCAAGACAGCTTTTTAAGTTACTGGTGTGTTAAGGAGGTGTGGGCTGGCTGCTGGATGGACCTGTTCTTAACTCCTTGCTTATCACTACAGAGGCCCTTTAGCACACTATATATAGTTGTAACAGACATCATAAACAGTATGTAATGAAATGGTGTGATAGCCCTTATTAGGTTTCTGTAGCTAGGGAGTGTGTCATTCAAGCTGTGAGCCAGTATCAAATATTATCCCAGTAAGGACTTTCTCCACAATGGTCTCTGGATCAGTTGTTTCTCTTGCTGGCACTGAACAACATGATGGGCAAATGATTTTTAAAAAACCCCTTGTGTTGTCTAGACGGCTCTTTATGTCTGGCTGCTGTTAATTGCTGCTGTCTGCAGGAGCTTTTGGATCGGTTTGTTGGACAATGATACTGAGCAGATACGGAAATGCGTGGACTGAAATTGCTGCTTGAGGGTAGAAGTCAATAGTGAAATAAGACCCTAATGTTGGGTCTGTTCATGTGACAAATGTAGGTACTTTATTTCTGTCTTTACATTTTTATTTTTCATATTTTCAGTTTTAAATTAGTTTTCAGTGACATCATTAACAAACCTGAAAGCAAATCAAGTGTTTACTCAGCTTAATTATTTGAACTACTGTGTGTTCTTTGGAATGGACAACCCACTTCATGAATGATAAAATATTGCTGTATAATGAGTAAAGTAAAACAGCTAATGCATTATCGCATTTAACATTTAGTTGTGCATGACTCCAAACTGGTGACTCATTTGTTTGGACACCATTTCTGGAAACAATTCTTTTCTTCATTAATTCTCAAGTTATGAGCATTACATGTAAGATAAATAAGTTGTGGTGATTTATCCAACATTTTTAAGTGCAAATTTTTTTTTGTGTGCACAAACTGAAATTGTTTCATTCAAATCCTGATCTTATCCCACCACTCAGTGGCAATGTTTGCACAAGCTTTGTGATCATTCCCAACAGACGTCAGTTATTCAGTACACAAACATTCTAATTGTGTTAAACGAGTTGTTTAATTACAAACCCAGCCCGAGTTCTAACTGTGAAATGTGTGGGTATAACGGCAGTGTACAGAATAGGCTGTACAACTGTGTTAATGCATAGCCTAACACGATTATCTATAAACCATTTAGTTTGGCTTATTACATTCACTTCACCATGGGCAAACTTTCACAAGAAGTAAGTTGGTAAAAGGCTTTTCATAAGCAGAGTCATTGTCTACTTTTCCAAGTGAAATGGCCAGCTGCTGTACATGCGCTCACAAATAGCCTACATTGGACTGCTAAATGGTGATATCACTGTGCATATGCACATATATTAGTTTTTGTGCGTGTGGCTGGGTCCCTTTTTACGCATCAGCCCCAGTCAGCTGCACAAAGTATGGAAAGTATAAGTTGCACTGGTTACTTTTTGTTCAGAATATTAAGGAACCATGTGAAATTTCGTCGGCTGGTCAAGGAGCCAAAATATGAACACAGTATGAACACAGTCAAATATGACCAGAGAGTGGACCTATGAGAGCAAATCATTGAAGAAACGAATACCAGCGCTCTAGTTTTTAAAGCTCTAGAGCCTCAACTTTGCAACAATACAAACCCAAGGGCAGAGTCAGCATGCTGTGGATTAGCCCACAAAAATAGTCCCCTGTGGATTAATACCTTCTGGTGTTGATGTGTATTTCACACACTGATGTCATGACATGGATATCTATCTGAAGTCTTCTGACGAAAATGTTGAAAAGCCTGCAGCAGTTGATTAAAGATGAGACAGAGTAACTTTATAAGTTTATTGTTGTTTTTGACCTTACTAAAAGTTTCATCTAGCCAGTGTTAAGCAATCCTCATATTGTTGCACAGTTCCTCAATGAGACTGTTCTTTCTAAGATACCATGTAATTTTGCAGACAGAAAACCCCACTATGGCAACCAGAGAGAAGAGGAAGTATTTATCTTGTCAACGTGTTTACCATGATAATGTTATTATTGTCTATTTCAACCATTTTTCTGCAAAATTCCTTTTCATCAGCTCCTCATCGCATCAAGAGGCTAAGCTGTAACAAATTCCAAGTTAAAGCAGAGGAAACGCACACACATACACAGTAGCCAGGCATACACACAAAGACTACTATTGTCTGCGTGGAGAAGGCAGTGGCAATGACACTAACCAATGGGTATTAGCCCACTTGAGAATGCTGTAGAATCAACCAATGACGTTAAGCCACTAGAGAGACTTGTATGTGGTTAGGCTGCAGCTGAGCTCAGCACATGGCTTAGACTGAAAAGTGGAACTGCAAGGATAAAGATAATCTGTCTGAATGCAGAAAGAATAGTTTGATAAAACTGCTTTCACTGAGTTATGTCATTTTAATTCAGTCTGAATTAAAATACGAGACAGCTGACACTTATTTTTTCCACCACAGTGACTTCAATCAGTACTTAATGATTCACTTAAATGACAATAAATGGCTATTTTCGAGTCAGAGTGAAATATCTGCATGTCATGGGAGCTTTGAATGCAGGTCCATACTTCTCCACATGGTCTTCCCCAGAGATTTAAATTTCTCTATTTATTTACCCCCCTCTCCCAGATTGTTAAGATTCAAAAATGAAATAGAGAGGTAGAGCAATACAACCATTGGTTTGTTTTATTGAGTAACAACTAAAAGCTTGGTCTTAATTTTAGTACCAGCTTAGCTCTGTGGATAAGAGGTGTAATGTATTTGTGTTTTTACTGACAGAGAATTAAAGGAGAGTGTGTGGATGAAAGTGAGTCTATTGTGAGCAAGACTTAATTATTAACACTGACAGCCTATATTCAGTCAGAATCAACACAACACAGTCAGCACTTCCTCCTTGTTTGCTTCACTTACTTCCTCTTCTGGCTTACACAGCACAGACGGGGCATTTTCTGGCCTCGGAGCTGGTGAAAGCCCACACAGGAGTGAGTTGGTTTTAATCAACACATTTTTTACTCCTTACCCAAGCGTAAAAATGTTTTTCTTTTGCCTTTGAAAAGAGAGTAAGTAATCTCAAACAGTGGGTAAACTCTACACCAATTCACCCTGTCAGATAGTTCATTTTAGTTTGGCCGGAAGAAAAACTGATACAATTAATGGATAAATTGACTAGTTGATTAACATAAAATTATTAAATCATTAAATATTTTTGATTTAATATTTTGAAATTTCATACGAGTATTTTCTGTTTTTGTCAGTGTCATCTCACTGTAAAGAAAATATTCAGATTTGTCATGTCATTTGAAGATAGTGATGTGTATTTTTCGCAATTTTCATTGGTTGCAATACAAGTCAGAACTATTTCAGGTCAAGGATATGACGTTTGTAGAGATACTGGTCTGTAAAAAGTAGAAGATGTCGTCAAATTGCTCATTTTGTCCAACCAACCAACAAAAATCCAAAGATACTTGGTATACTATTGTATATAACAGGACATATGAAGGAAAAAAAAAAAAAGATGACAAGCCATTTTCACAAGCCACAAACTAAATGCTGGCAGGCATCTAGTTTGTTGCTGACTCATTTATCTACCACTCTATAAGCCAAGTAGCAGAGAAGGGTTGTTCAGTTTAACTGAATGAATTCATTAGGTTTGGTTAATTGTTTTGTGTTGAGAAATTAGTCCACTGTTCTTCTCAGCTTCTTCTTGTTCTTTACCACTGCTTCTTTGTTTGTAGCCAGTTCACTTATGGTCTGATAGGAAACACATATGTTAAACACACATTCTACAGTCCCTGGGCAGAGTAATACAGTGGAAGGGTTGATCAATGTGTCCTGAGAAAAGGCCTTGACACCCCCCCCCCCCCCCCC
>CM076657.1:13122291-13159986 GCA_038496675.1 Rachycentron canadum
CCCCCCGTATCCATGATTCAAACCGGATATGGCTTTGACCTCTCTGTGAGAGTCTATTTGATCATCCTCCTGAGCTAAGCTGTCATTGCATCCTGACCACCAGCGATAGGTCCAGCTGGTCACAGGAAGTGTTGGGTTTATATGCTGCATGGTGGTGCATTTGCACTGTGGGACAGGCCACACTACAGAAATTTTGCTAATAATATGGTGTAAATGGTATGTGTCATAAGGGTGTATATCTCTTATGGTCTAACTAGTCTCATCTTATGACTATTGGCTTTGTTTTAAAGGCATCTAAGCACACTTCACTGACTGCTGAGTGGTGTCAACATTGTCACATCCTGAATTTTAGGCTGGGAGTATCACCATCAACAACCGTCTTAAAACAGCTTGATAAACAAATGAAATAAAAAGTTAACATCTATTATTACAGCAGTTATCGTGATGTAAGGTTAAACTTCTGAGATTTTGTTTGTAATATTGTTGAATGGCAATCATTATCTCATTATTTAGTAGTTTCATGTAAATAATTTATAAATCTTCTTGTTAGTTGCAGCCCTGTTTAAATGGTTAAATAAGAGTTCATCCACCCATAATCTATCCCTACACTTCACTGCTATCCCTGCTTTTTAACTTGTCTACATCATCTGTACCTTCCTACTGACACCATATTGCTCCAGTCCTCTGCACAATAGAGAAATGCATTCCAGACATGCTTCAGTGATATTATTACAATGGTTGGTAGGAACAACTTCCTCAAGCCTTGACTCATTCAGCCTTCCCTGCAGCTGAGCTACTGTTCAGGCTTTAGTTGCAGGTGCCATGAAGAGTCATTCAACAATGAATCAATTTCTCTTTGCTGTTCATAGCAACAGTCAGTTGTTTAGAAATGTTTCAGTTGTTGCTGCTACATATGAGGTGCAAGCTTGATAAGTTGTATGTTTCACTTTTTAGTTTTTCTTTGTACAAGTTAATAATCAAACATTAATATTTTTTGTTTATTTTATGTTCCATGTCACATTCCTTTTTTTTTTTTTTTTTTAATAAAAAGGCTAAAAGTGTCTTTGCATCTTTATCTCAAGCATGGTCGAGGTGAAGCATGGACGCTACGCATGAAGCCATCCTTTCAGTGAGTGAGGACAGGTGCTTGGCGCTGATGTGTCTAATGTAAATATATTATTACTGACTGCTGCTCTCACTTCTTGTCACAACATCTGGTTTTCTGTACATTTTTGTTTTGGTTTTAGATTTAAAAGATCACAGCAGGAGATGCATCTGACTGTTTACAGTAAAGTGCATCTGTGTTGTCAGTGATTAATGTAGTCAAGCTTTGTCGGCAAAAAAAAAAAAAACATTGTATGGTACACTAACTCTGGTATTTGCAAATGTCATTTGCACCCATTCCTATTTTAGTTCACTAGCCCAGCCTTAAATTATGACTTCCTAGTTTCTGTAAATGTACCTGACGTCCATGTGAAACAAAAGAGCGTCTCTGCGAACACTGCTTCTGACTTTGACTATCTGAAAACCCATCTTATCATTGTGACTGACACTGGAGGAAAGGTTTATGTTCGTAGTATTGGATAAAGCTATGAGGAAATGCAGCAGTGCATTATAATGATCAAATTGATAGCAGTAGAAAGTTTGCATGAATATTGTTCATGCCTGTTTTATCAGTAGCTGCTTAGCTGTTTCACTAACAGAACTCCCCAGAGACTGTGTCCTCTGTTATCAGCAGTTGAAATACAAAAATGTTTAAGATGGCAATAGGTAAAGTGGTTAATGCATTTTGTTTCCAATGAAAGTGAAACCCCCACTTTTGATATTTAAGTTTCCATCTGTAACCTATCTATTGTATACTTTTACACTTTACTGTTAATTGCTGCATTCACTTTAAGAAATGAATCAACTGAGTGCACTGCCTTTGTGTCTCATCTCTCTGTACAAATCCAAGTTTAATTAAGGAAAAGTGTTGCCTGCCTCTGCCCTGCCACAGCATGGGGTCTTTGTGGTTAGCTGCCTTTGCCTTTGCCGTTATGTAGTTAAGTAAAGGAAGCTTTTAGCAGTTAGGCTAGCAGCTAAAGGGTTATCAGTGCTGGGGATGGAAAACACAGTTCACACTTAAGAGGCTGCAGGTGTTTCTGCTTTGATTAATCTTGCCTACACTTGTAGCTTGTCTGTTTGCACAGACAAATATGAATAAAGATGCACAAAAATTGCTGAGCGTCATGGTTATTTATGTTGCTGAACACTGAGCAGCCGACTTATGTAGTCCTCACAGTATTAGATTATGGTGATTAGCATGATGCAACCCACTAGCTTCTCTGTCCTTCGGGGTATAACATGTACCTGCTGTTTATCCACTCAGAGATAAATGAGCTTTGATATGCACTAAGATATAGTTTTTCAAGCTTTTTGTTTAGTCTTTTATTCCTCTTTTACAATAATATAAACATTTTAAGCTTAAGTCTTATTGTAAAAAATAATAAAAAAATAAAAATACGCACAGGGGCATGACTTTGACATGCATACACATGTATGTGTATGCATGCATGTGCTGTCATAGCTGTTTCCTGATGTCTGGAATGAATCCAGTTCCGGAGAGTTAAATTTATAAAGTGATGACTAGAGAGAAATGGTAAGTCAGTATTTCAACACAAAATCCAGTTTCCTCTACCATTTGTTATGTAATCTTTACAAATATATGTGATCTAATCTAACAGTTATTTTTTCATTATGGATTAATTTGGCAATTCATCAACTCGTGTCTAAAAAACATCAGAAAACACTGAAAAGTAGCCCCAAGTAGATCCCAAGATTGTGCCATTAAATGTCTTATGGACCCAACAGTCCAGAAGTGAGGGGTATTCTATTTTTTGTAATATAAGACCAAGACACTAGCAAAATTGAGAATATGAAACCAGTAATTTTTGTATCATTAATTCTCAAGATAGTTGCGATAAAGTTTGGGCTTCAGTAAGGGTTGGTTTGAGCCTGCCAATAAATTAAGTGAAAGTTTCTGAAATGTCTCTGCTTTGTGGTGAAACAATTTTTTGTTCACAAATTATCTTGCCATATTTCTGTGTGGTAGGGAGTACTATCCTGTAGTCCACCACGACCGGTTGTAATCAGAGCCTGTGATGGCTGGCACTGTGTGAATGCTTTGCATATGACTGGAATGGCAAAAAAAGGGGATGCTTCTGTTATGATCGTAGTAAGCATTTACTATGATAACATCTTGACAACAGAAGCATCATGCAACTTTTGATTTATTCAGTAATATTTAATGCTGATCCGCTGAGAACAAAGTGATGAAAAATCCATATTTCCAACTCTAAATTTCTTCAAATGAGTTAGTGACTGAGTTTTGAAAACCTATAATGTAATATATTGCAATCAATTCAGTTACCTCTTAAAAATCCTCTGATCGCATAAAAATGGAATTCATAGGGCTCCAGAGGCCTTAAAGAGCAATGAAAATTACTCTTTATTTTGGTGGTCTGGTGTAGTTATCATCAAGGTCCTGATCTAGTTTTAATTTATAATATAAATTGTGGAAACAACCTTTGGTAACATTGTTGTAGGGCTGAGTTCATGCCTGATCTGAATTTTCCTTTTAGCTTTGAGCAAAAAAGATATTACAGCTGCATGATGATATTACAGCTACTTGTGACTCTGCCAATCCAGACAGACTCTGATTCTGTAAGGTTGACCCTTGCTGGCTGTGCTGCAGTGTATTAGCGCAGTGCGGTGCTGGCTAGCTGTGCTACTTTATCACAGCCAGCAGGAAACAGGAAGGGAGCAGCCAGCTGCAGGGTCAGAGGTCAGTCTATAGCATGAGGGGGATGGTGAACAAAAACCTAGTGTTCAGAAAAATTGTTTGGCTTTTTGCTCTGGTCTTGGTTAAGAATGATGAGACGGAAAAGAAAACACCCCAGAGTAGGTCACCAAACCACTCTCGGTATATCATAAACCCACTTGTGTGAGCATAGAAGCTAGAATAGCAGTTGTAGGGGTAGGCTATTGTAGCACTGGCTGCTGCTCATGACAAACACACACACTCTCTCTTGCACGCCCAGCACAGAGCTGGTATTGTAGGATGAAGAGGGACAAAGATACAGTGAGATGGAGAGATGCTAAAGCTTGTTCTGCTACCTGTGAGATTAGAACCTGCATCGTTCTTAGAGTTTCATAATAATGTGAAGTATGCCTTTGGTAATGCTGTCTCTGCCATAGAAACAAAACAACACAAAGTCTCATTCACTGGGCAAAGCTCGTGCCAGAGACAGCTGTACCACCCTGCGAGCCTGATGCCAGTCAGACCAGTGTTTGCTTGCACAACTATTTTCTTTGCCTTTGATCCCCACACTCGCATAACATGTATGTTTGCAGTTACAATGCACATCAAGTTGACTCAATGTGTGAGACCTAGATTGTTAGTTATAAAACTGTTTGGCTGTCAAAAAAATGTGACAGCCAGCATCAGCTAAGGCCTGATGCTAGATATTGTTTTAACAAAGTGCAGAGTCACATGTTTTGGGTTTTTTTTTTTGTTTTGTTTTGTTTTGTTTTTTTTGGTTGAATAGTTGCGTATGTCTCTTCATATGACACTTCCTGTGCTTTTGTAGGTACCGTACCTTGACTTTCTGTCTTTTGAATAAAAAGCTTCTCCTGCATTTTTTTAAATTCAAAAATTAACAAATTGCATTTTATTTAATTTTATCCATGATTTTATTTTATTTTCCCCCCTCAATCAGGTCTTTTTATCAGCCACCAGGTTTTTTTTTGTTTTTTGTTTTTTTTGTTTTTTGTCTTGTCTCAATTTGAACATTAATGATACATATTTCCAAGCAATGATTTTTTATCAATATATTATAATTATCACTATATTATAAATCAAAATGTGATGATAATTCACAGTTAAATTTGATAAAATGACACACACATAATCCTGATAAAGCTGAGAGAAAGTATAAACTCTATTCTCTACTGACACTTTTATAGATTTTTATTTTTAATTTTTTTATCACCTTGGTTCAATCAACAAAAATCCAGTTGGATATGAGAATACTGTAGAAAATAAATTGTTTGACTTGAATGGCATCACTAACAAACCTCCAACTTGTAGTTTGATGTAGCCTGCGTACCTCTTCTACAAAAGCCTTTCCTCCATCAAAGTTAGTTTTACTTTACAAAAGTTTGAGTATGAGCATAACGTGGCTGTCAAAGTGGTTCAAGTTGCGCTACATCTGGCACAAACATTCACTTGGACACTTGGACTCAAGGTCACTGACCTCACAAAACATGATTTTGGCCTCAACTCACTAATTCACATGCTAATTATGTCACAATTTAACACAAATGTCTAATGGGATAAAACAAAGTGATGACGTTTTATATTCAAATGGTAAAAGGTCAAGCTCACTGTGACATAATGTTCTGGAGGGGAAAAAACATTTGTAAACATTTGAAGGGGAGTTTGTGACCACATTTCCCACAACTTAGCTGATTGGTGGAGGAAGACAACCACAAGACTTATTTCTAGTTTTCCATGTTAACTTCAATTCCTCTAGCCCCAACATACTGAAAGTTGCCCAGAGCAACCAACCCCTCATGTGGATCAAAACATCATCAAAACTTGGGACAGAATCATTGCTATACAAATGCATATTAAATGTGTTCATTGTAGGTCTTTTCATAGTTGACAACGTATGGAAAAGAAGTTTAGCATCAGGTAGCATCAGGTGACCAGTGCTGTAAAGGCTGGAAAAGCAGTTAAAACAGAAACACTCCATCAAAACTGAATAACTCTCAATAATCTATAGGTTATAGATCTGAGTACAGCTCACACTGAAGCTGGATCTGGGTCTGGACCCTGACCACTGTCCGCCTATGTGACCTCAGCTGGCGTTGCACTATTTACTAGAAATCAATTCTTCTTCACCACTCTATAACACTATCTACCATTGGCTGCACAGCACAACATCCTGTATAGGCCACTGTTTGAGCTGCAAAGAAGGCCTCAGGACGACTCGTGTTTTATTTAGATGTTACAACTAAAAAGTCAATCTATACATGCTGTGAGTTTTTTTTTTTTTTGTTTGTTTGTTTTTTCAATACCACTATATAAATTGTAACAACTACCTGAATCAGTTCCCCTTCATTACATATAAACTCCACCTAAGCATTAGCCAGTTTAGATCACATTATTTCAGTGCATATTGTGCATAAATTGTGTCCCCAAGTGAGCGTCTTTAAACATATCATTACCATTTGCTGGTGAATTTAAAATGAAACTAAATAGTGGGTTTAAAGCTAGGACTTCATAAGCTTAAGGTCTTAAGTACCCTCCATGAATGTTTCAAGTCTAGAGATGAGGGGAGTGGATGAGTATTCATAATTTGGTAAACTAACCTAGATGTGGAAATGAAGGCTTTAAGATTAATTCCACACATAAACTTGAGAGAGGATACTGTCTTCATATGATTACCCTGTAGATGAAAGTAGAGCAAGAGGGGGGCTTTTGTAACTTAGATAAAAGCACAGGGTAGAGAGAGTTTGACAGATGGATGGATGAGGCTAAAGCTTTAAGGCACAGTAGGCCAGGAGGGCCAGGAAGCAGGAGAAACACAGGAGAACCTCCTGCTGAGATGATAGCTGCTGAAGAAAACACACGGAAATGCCATGTCACACAAGTCTGCTTTTCCCTGTAATGACACTGTTGTTCATGATTATGGCTACAGGAGCTTTTCAGGGAAATGTCGAGAGTAGTTGAGGGTCTCATTTTCCACATTGCATCACTGATGAGGACAGGCGTGACATCAATGACATACAGTCAGAGCATCAGGCTTCAAGTCTTTGCTGTAGACTTTATGTGGACAGTGCAGTGAAAGATTAGACATCCAGCTGTAAGAGAGATTTTCTCTTTCAGATTCGTGTGTGTTCCTCTGAGGCTAACTATCATATTAACAAGCACTGGTCTATTTTGGCTGGTTCTCAAAGTACACTAATCTTATTCATCTATCTTCAGTCACTGTCCTTCCTCATTCACTCTTTCCACTCCCCCGTCTCTCCACTCATAGGGTGTGTAGTGTAGTGTGGGGCAGCTGCAGTGTAGCCATGCTTTCATTGCTACTTCTCTTGTGCATGTCAATTCACCCTGCCCAACAGCCAAGCACAATCTCGCTCTGTGCTGTCTTGTAAATCATGGTTCTCTCAGTATAACACTTCTAATCCTGTGATGGGGTGCGGGGTATGGTCACATTTTGAAACATAGCTTTCTTATTTCTTTCTCCTTTTTCTTATCATCTCTAACTTCTTTCTTCCATAATTATACTCTTCTCGTCATCGTCTGTGTTTTTTTTACTCACCTACTCTTCAGCCCTCTCCTCTCCACTGTGCTTGTAGACCACCCTCTTGTGACTAGAACCAAAGCTGTACGCTAAAGTGTGTGTGTGCATGTGTCTTGAATGCTGCTATGTTGTCTCCATGGACCTTTGGCTATTTCTGTATTGTGGAAGCAGCTAAGACAATTCTCAGTGGAAGAGAACACCAAGCAGAAACCCAGCCTTGAATAAAGCGTCTTTATTTCGAACCTCGACCCTGCTCTGTTAACTAAAGTCTGTTTTACTGCATATTCTAGAAACTGCACCTGTTATTCTTACGGAAACGTACAGTCTATCTTCAAGTCTGTTCAGTGTTGCTGTATATAAGCTAGTCACATTTTTTTTTTCTGCGACATGTATAACAAGTATAGTAAGTCACTCGCAAGTTTAAAATGTACAATAATTGTTAGCACTGAGGCTAAGCTAGTATCACGCAACATCAATAACATCTACAACTTTCCCCCATCATTTTATCCAACAGTGGTGGCTACAGATTTACATGCATTGTTATCTGCCTTTATTTTATCTTATTTTAAGTAAATTATTATGTATCACAAGAAAATCTAAATTTAGAGTGACAACAGTTTCGTCTGCAGTCACTGGACATAGATTGTATCATATTAAAAAGAAAAAACCACAAACAGTTGCTTTGGTTGAACTATTCAGACCACACGGCAACCCAACAGCTGAGTGGTTAGGGCGCATACCATGTGTGTGCAAATGCTTTAAGCAGGCCAGTCCCTACTTCAATTTCCAACCAGCCTGACTGTTTGTTGCATGTCATTCCCTTTTCTGTCCCATGTCACTCTTCATAGTCCTATCTGCAGAACAAAGGCAAAAAATGGCACCAAAAAAAAGTTTAAAAAATAAATCAGGCAAATAGTCATCTCAGACACAATCTGATCATCTTCCCAAGGGATCTCAGTGTTGTTCCATTTAGATTAAATATGCTTTGAATAAGAAATGTAAAAATAAAATAATACACAGGCATTAAACATGCAATACATCTTTGCATGCAATGATTTCTGGGATTTTCATTTTTTTTCTCTTATTGACAATCTGCCACATCCCATCACTGCATTTCCTTTTGCATTACCATAGATGGCAAAACCAGCAAAAATGCTGAATTCCCCTATGATAAACTAACCAGTGTTAGCAGTACTCGTTTTCCTTTTTGTTTCTTTTGTTTCTGGAAATGTTAACCTTGTGCAGGAATATCTTGAAAGCAAAAATTATACAGGTGTCAGTGAGCATCATTAGATTTAATATACACACTAATTCTTAAATATTAGGACAAGGATTAGAATACATCTCATCAATAATACAAACAGTATATTAAGTCTTATCTAATTAAGATCAACATGTGTAATGCTAATAAATTACCGATGTTGGTGATATCAGTGATGAGGATTTAACCATGGTGCTAAAATGAAGAAAGTATAATCTCACATATTGTACTCTTGACTTCCTCAGGCGCAACCTCACCAAGCTGTCGTTGATCTTCAGCCACATGCTGGCTGAGCTGAAGGCCATCTTCCCCAACGGTCTGTTTCAGGGTGACAACTTCCGCATCACAAAGGCAGATGCTGCAGAGTTCTGGAGGCGCGCCTTCGGGGACAAGTGAGTCCACTTATATATTACTTTACACAATAGAATATTATATTTCTCCAGTGGTTACACACAGGCATCCAGGAGCCCTATGGAGTCCCTTACAGGATGTTAGCAAGAAAATGAATTGAAGTCACCACTTAATTAGAAGTTACTACACTAAGAGAACGTATAAGTGGCTTCTGAGAGAAATAGTTTCAGCCTCCTTGCTCTTGTTTCACATTAGTTAAAGCCAATTAAAATTTGAAATTGGTCTGAAGACAGATCTGATAACTAAACTGTCTTTATTTGTGGTCCTTGATATGTAAATATGTGACCCCACGTACTACACCACCACAGAAAAGTTGGATTGTAACTGAATGAAATACTGAAATAAATAAACTACAAGACATTTTAAAGCTTCCCTAACACTACGTGACAATGCATTCTTTTCCTTCTGTGGTTTATATATCTAGCTTCTAAAGCAGGAACTGACCAAATAATGTGCAGACTATATAGGAAAGCCAAGTTCTGTAACTTGCAAATGTTGGCCCAAATGTTAGCATCACATTGTTCTGCTCTCATGACCACTAACCTTCTAAACTCTATTTGGAAGTCTGTTTATCTATTTACAAAATGGCATTTCCTCTTTATCAAGTATGAATAACAAGAATTTAACAGGAAATGTAGTTCATATCTGTATTTAAAAGAGTTACTCTATGCTGACTTAAGTCTGCATGATGCGCACAAGAATCTTGTAACAAGCTGTCACCACACAAGGCGTCACAAAGCAGAGTAGTCTAGACTCAATGCTCATTATTTATGATGTATTGATATTTGTTTAATTCCAGTTTATGGAAGGGGATGTAATCATGTCTCGTTTCTGTTGCAGGACCATCGTGCCTTGGAAGGTGTTCCGTCAGTCTCTTCATGAGTTTCATCCCATCAGCTCTGGACTGGAGGCCATGGCCCTCAAGTCCACCATAGACCTCACCTGTAACGACTATATCTCTGTCTTTGAGTTTGACATCTTCACCAGGCTATTTCAGGTACACGCACGCACACACACACACTCACGTACTGTAGCCTTTTCCCTGTCTTATCATTTCCTTGTGAGTTAATGAGAGAAGAAATGTTTAATGGATGAGAGTGACAGAGAAGACAGTCTGTTAGCCTTGATAAAGAAAACAAATTTCATTTGAGCAGCACTTAATGACTTTAGACTAATCTGCCACATCTTTTTTTAGTTAACACGATCAACTTGTTAGCAGGATGCCTGTAGACATATTCACATTGTCAGATGGGACTGAAGTTAAAACCTTCCATGCCGCTCACACATACAGATAGTGATGTTTGACATTAGTTTTAAAGGTGACTTTACAAGGCCCAGACAGGTCAGTTTTGTTTTTTTAAAGCCAGAATCACACTGAGATCCTCTTCAAGGACAGACATGATTATATGTGCTGCCTTAGGGTTGCACTGTCTTGGTGCTGGGTGAATAATAAACAGCAAGAATGACAATTTGTGGACTAAGGGATCTTAACTAAGCCTGCACTTACCTTTACAGTTTGACATTTTACTCTGTCAAACACTGATTCAACTTTGTAATTGATAGATCACGCTTGGCACGGGAGTCATGGCTAAGTCAAGGGTCAAATGCAGGGAGGTTTTTTTTTTAATTTTTTTTTTTTATATCATCTGTGTAGATGAATGTAACACGAAACTGAGAAATGAGGGTGAATAAAAAGAAGAAGAAAAAAGATAGATGGAGGAAGGGGAAAGCAGAGGGCAGATTTCTTTAGAGTTTATATATCGTATGTAGTGCAAGCATTTTGTATCAGCTTTGTAATTAACACAGTACCAAATTAAATCTGACGTTTCATCTCCTCTCATAGCTAAACCTAATCACTGCTTTAATTTGCATTACCTAAAACCTTTCGCATCATATTTCATTGGTGTATGTTCTCTCTCTGTGCCATTAGTCCTAGCTAATTGTGCGCAGGGCACCAACAGACTTAATGATAACTAAACAGATTACAGACATTTCCTATGACACTCCCTCATACAGAAGTGAAGTCCTCCTCTAAATGTCCTTAAACTCAGAAGAGGAAGTGAGCCTGTGGCCATTTTAAGCTCTGTCCTTGATAGATTAGGGGGTCATTAGGCATGTTTTTATGACATTAAAAATGCCTAAAATGTGTTATTTCATGCAGCATCTTTAGGCTCGTTGATGTGGTGGGGATTATAAACCAAGATATTAAGCAAATTTTGCTTGCTCTCATCAGTTAAATGTAAAGTAGATCCAGTTGATGCCCAAAAGGCAAAGAGGTGACTAAAAAAAATAACTGTGCACCTACTAGCTATAACATTACTGAGCACACTTTTCTTTACTCATGCAGTCAGTTGGTGATGACAATACACTCACTTGAGTGTATTGTCATCAATGAGATCAAATAGATTTAACTTTGATTCCAGCAGAGGAGACAGTTTTGACTTGTCACTCCCTGTATGTGTTTTAAAAAAAAAACTAATGTACATCATTTTAATTTTGGCATATGTGATGAAGCTATGGACGGTTAGTACTGTCCCTGCCTTGCCATTTGGCCAAATTAAGAAATTGTTGAGAAAGAAAGAAGAAGAAATTCTAACTTTGGCCATGACCTTTGCAGCTCATTTTCAGTGTTGCTTCAATGCTACTTCCTTTTACACACCAAACAGACTGGGGAGAACTTCCTGCTCTACTGTACTCTGCTGTACTCCACCAGTTTGCTATAGAGTATGATGAATTATTATACATCTTTTGCTTTAGGCTTCACCTGTTAGGCTAACATAACTAGATTTTAAAGAAACACTTGTGATGTTGTCACCTACCTTGTCTATATAGAATGTGGGAAGTTCTGCTCCTGTCCATTTTTGCCTTCATTCTGTGGCTCCAGATGGTAACAAATGAGTTGCATACTGTTTTAATTGTTGCAAATTAAGCTTAAAGGACTGTTTTACTTTACCCATATTAAAATGGACATAGTAAATCACACTGATGTTCAGCACAGGTTTTTTAGCTTCAACCATGATGCATTTCTCTATCACTCTACTGTTATTGCTGTGCCGATTCACTCACACCTCAGATGAGTCACTCTTGTCTTTGTCTTGTGTGTAGCCGTGGTCATCCCTTCTGCGGAACTGGAACAGCTTGGCAGTTACTCACCCGGGGTACATGGCCTTTCTCACCTACGATGAGGTCAAAGCACGTCTGCAGAAGTTCATTCACAAGCCTGGCAGGTGAGACATACAGAGACTCATGTCTATGTAAATGTATGTACACACACAACCTAGAAGTTGACCTAAACCAACCTCCTGTCTAAACACAAGAAGTGATCTCAGTTGGTGCTTCTTGTTGTGATTTCAATGATACAAGCAAAACTATGCATTTTTGAACACAGTACATATCTGAATTGGCTCTACCCTCATAATCAACTCACACTGACATTTTAATAGCAATTGGACAGTGTGATCCACACACTTTTATTTCCACTGTTAGCTTAATGAGATGCATCATGTGACTATGTTCATGTGTTTCCACATGCAACAGTGTGGTTGTGGGTTTACTTTAGCTCTTAAGACTTATTTTTATCCCTGCTCAGCAGATAATATATGTGTTTATAAATGTGTGTTTGAGTGTGAAGTATTGTTGTCACATGAGTGACTGCTACTTTTACTCTGAATTTGTGTGTGTCTGTGTTTAAATGCAAATTATCAACATTTACATCAATACAAGTTCAATCTTAATTTCCCTTATCAATTATGCTGCTGTTGTGTGTGTCTCTGAGTGTGCTGGTGTGAACTTATGGGTGAAGGACCCAGGGCAGCGTGGCGCTGGTACCTAGCATCAATGGTCTGATTGTACACTGAAAGCTGATGTCACTGTTTAGGCCTGGCCTGTGTAGGGCCACGTTGGCATGTGAGCAGTTATCTGCCTATTTGAGTGCAGCATTTAGACACTTAAAATTACAGCTTACTGTCAGGAGTGATCTGTTTTTATTATGGGAACAGTGCTCATTTCACTTCAAAATTAAACATCAAGGCCATCACCAAGACTCCCTTTTTCCACTTGTGCAGTATAGCCAAACTCATTCCTGTCCTGTCGGGAAATCCTAATACATGCATTTCTGTCATCTACAATCGATTAATGTGCTGCTCTGGTTTTTTCTGGCCTACCTAAATCACTTACCAGTGGTCTCCAGCTTGCCCTGAACGCTTCAGCTGGGGTACTTACAAAGATAGGCTGCTTTGCACAGATACTCAATACCCTCTGGAGTTTATTTTTAATTTGGTCATTTCCTGATACAAATTTGTCAATGTGCACATAGAAGCAAGCAGCCAGGAAATGTTAGATTTTGTGGTGAGTGGCTCATTTTCTTGTCAAACTCTTGTGGCTGCTTTTCCACTCTGTCAGGTGCATTATCTAGGTACAATAGGGGACTACATAGACCCCTCTTCATCTGCAACAACTGATGAAGGTATACCTGACCATGCCACAGCATCAGCATTGTGCACCACACTATGTATTCAGTTGATCTTGGCTATTTATTGTAGAACTTCTGTTTTGATGAGCAGTGATGAGTTTTGATGTGTGTGGATGCTTGATGGTTACTCTGGATGTTTTTTTTGTTTTTGTTTTTTTTTCAGTTCTAATGCAAATCATTAAGTCTTCTTCAACCAAGTTTAATGATGATACAGCTGTAGCTGCTTTCCTGTTTTTTTTATTTATACATAAACTTTCATGTGTGTAATATACATGCAATGTGTAACCCATACTTTATGTGGTATCATTTATTGCTTATCAGTAAATGGCATATCTTATCTTTTTTGAACTTTTCATGTAAGATATGCTTAGAGCTTTTTGAGTGATTGCAGACATTAAGAGGAGCTGTTTCTGTGCATAGTTCAACCTACATATTTTCATTTGGACTAAATTAATTTCATTAAAAAAAGTTATGTGCATACTTAAAGAATGTGTTTCTTAATGTGCATAGTTTGCAAGACCTATTTGCAGTCCCAACTATTTCATCAACAGTGAGGCAACTTCAGTATAAACTGTCTTGTTTGTCATATCTCTCTCCACAGTTACATCTTCCGCCTGAGTTGCACACGGCTGGGTCAGTGGGCAATCGGTTATGTGACAGCAGATGGAAACATACTCCAGACCATTCCCCACAATAAACCCCTCTTCCAGGCCCTCATAGATGGTTTCAGGGAAGGATTGTAAGTCCACTGGCATTTTCTTTGGCACACTAACATCTCTCATTTATTTTTTTGTGGGGTTAGATTTACACCTCTGATCTGACACATTTGGCTGGGTTTTAAACTTCATTTGGTGCAGTTTTGAGAAATGATTTATAAGTCAAACTTCCTGTCATATGTAAGACCCTTTTCCTATAATTTCTCCCTCTCTATCCTCTGCTCTTCCCACAAAGCATGCATCACTGCATACTATGCAGCTCTGTTTTGCATCCCACGGCTGAATCTGCCTTTCAGCTTTAAACCAATCCAGCCATATCATATTGCTTGTTCCCATCATTCCTGTGTTATCATAACCAGAATAGAACTGTTGGTTTCTAAGTGCAGCTCAGTCAGTGGTTTAGCTGGCTGGCGTGAAACTCATCTTTTTATGCCAGCGTTGATTCCTTTTGTTTAATGAAAGCTGCGGTTGGCCTGCCCCAACCTGTAATCAAGTGCTTATTTAAACTGGGAAAGCCTGCACAGTATATCGCCTGCATCTACAAAACATTTATCAAATGGTAATTACAGCATCTGACCCATTTGTAAATGAGTCACGTACTGTACATGTATAAAATTGCTGGTGATATTAAAATACATTACCAGATTGAGTGAATGATTTGAACAGATGTTTTCATCACCACAGGCTGTTAGGTATACTTGCATTATAATCATACTAACTAATGATGATGATAACTTTAAAGGGAAAATGCTTGTGGAAATACCCAAGGATACTTCAAGGGAACCTCTGTGCATACTCTCTCATGTAGTTCATATGCCTCTGCTTCTGCAGCTACTTATTCCCTGATGGCCGGACCCAAAACCCTGACCTGACAGGACTGTGTGAGCCTTCACCTCAAGACCACATCAAAGTCACACAGGTCAGAGATTCTTCTCAGACTGTGTCCTCAGCCAATTTTATCTTGTACATTCTTGTTAGTCTGGCATTTTATTGGAAAGGTTAAATGTTTTTTGTTTCTTTGGTGGAAAGACAGTCCAGGAAATATCTCAGTTGAAGAAAATGATGTGACAGTGTAGTGCACAACCAAAAGGAGAAGTAAAAGACATGATAACTCACAGGAACTGAGTTGTTGAATAATGAATAGATTTAAAGCAATAGCACTTAATGTCTTCTGACATTAAAAAACAACCACAACTAATGAAGTATATCAGTAAATGTAGAGAAGGTGGTAGTGCACAGAAATTTGCTGTATGAACGTTTCATGCATGATCCGCTATATTTTAAACAGGATATTTTGGCTTAGATGTTGAGTCATTTTGTAAGATTGTGACAGTAAACCTCATGTCACCCAAGGACACAATTTGAGCTAGATATAGATGAAGTTTTAAAAAATGGTGCATTTTAGAACTTAGCTGTTTTATATTTAAAGAAAATTTGTCAGTGTAGACTTTCTCTACGGTTGAAAACAACAGGAAATTCTTATCTTTCTGGAATACTGTCATTACATTGACCTCAATATGTTAAATAAGCAAGATGCCTTACTGTGAATTGGAAAATATTGATTATTATTATTATGAATATTTAATTATGATATCCACAATATCTACCCTGCTGTATCCAGTCTCTGTCTGGCTGGTTTGGCTTGCATATCTGCTCAGAGTTTGGTAAAGGTGTTTACGAACAGATTAATTTTACTTGAGCACAGGACTGAAACTAAAAACACTCCCCCGCATTTTGACTTTGCTCCAGCTCCTTCTAGGCTCTTTCTAAATGATCTCAGGTGATGTTAGTACCGTATGATGTTACTCTGGGTTTAGGGACTGAGAGCTCATAGTTGTCTCATTTTTTCCCCCTCAGGAGCAATATGAGCTGTACTGTGAGATGGGCTCCACTTTCCAGCTGTGTAAGATCTGTGCTGAGAATGACAAGGACGTGAAGATTGAGCCCTGTGGTCATCTCATGTGCACCTCCTGTCTCACTGCTTGGCAGGTACAAGAGTGGGTGGATGGGAAGAGGTTTCTGTGGGTTGGTTGCTCCAAGTTAAGTGTCATAACTGCCTGTCGAGAGGAGAAGTCACTCTTAAAGTGCTCTTCTGTACAGATGTAACTGGGGTAAAACCACACCTCCTTTCATCTCTGACCCTGTTCAGACCTGGCATGAACATGTCTTCAATCATCTGATTATAAGTGGTCACCTCTTAGCATCTCTGTTCACATCTGGCTTCAAAATGTATTTCCACATGTGGCTCGAGTGACCACTTGTGATTAGATCTCATTTTCCCGCAAGGAAACAGGTATTTTTAGCCAATCCAACAGATGGGTCCATCATCAGTCAGAGATAGAATTTTTGAGCAAATCAATGCTTACAGCTCTACAGTGAAATTAGGTTTTATTCATTAGAAATAGTAAAATATTTTCAGTTTATTATGAAACTATTTAGAGTGACACAGGATGTCAATAGAGTAGATGGCCCTTCAGTGTGGCCCATTATACATTTGCAAGACTTTGAGAGATGCATCTTAGGTATGTTCATACATGTACTGTCCAGTTGTGATCAGATCACCTGAGATGAATGTGAATACCTAGACCTTTCTGTGCTATTACATTTGCCTTTCTACCTGCGTTACAGGAGTCAGAGGGTCAGGGAACGGGATGTCCCTTCTGTCGCTGTGAAATCAAGGGTACAGAGCCCATTGTTGTAGATCCTTTTGACCCCAAAGACAACAGTGGGGGTTCCTGCAAGAGCACATTTGGGGCTGAGGGTGCTCCATCACCCAGCTATGATGATGACGATGACGACAGACTTGAAGACCCCCACCTCATGATGAGCAAACTTGCCTGTACAAAGGTAAGATTGTGGAAATATCAGTATGCTCAAAGTTTTCAGTCATGACACTGGCCGGCCTGTTTTGGTATTTCTCTCTGATAAAACATTGAGGGTCTCAGCAAGTTGGTTTGACACCCTGGGTGCACCTCATGGGTTTCTACTGTCCTCTTCTCTTCTCTGTTTTTCTGAGACCCATCTCTGTACAGATGAAACACTCCCTGCTTTGCCCTTTTTACTTTTGTGTGCTTCAAACTCACAGCTCATATCTAAAGTCTTTCATCTCCATCTTTCATGGTGCCAAGGTAGCAGCTTTTTTGTGCCTCTCAGTATTTGATATGTAGGGCATTCTCCTATCCTACATCTTTTATGTGCCTCAAAGAAGCTCTGTATGCATTAGTCTGCTTATAGAGTAGGTGAACACCTCAGATCACACACACTTTGATGTGGTCCCTGAATTTTCTTAAGCTTCAATTGGCCTGGCCTGTCTCATCCTTGTCCATTTCTTTAAATGTGCTTGTACACTGAGGTATTTTGCTGTACTTCATAAATATTTTGTATGGATATCTGTTAGTTTGAAGTGTTTTAAGATAAAAACAAAACATGTTTTGTATTAATTTATTTATTTTTGAAAAATTGAGCACTGCCGCTCGAGGGTGCAGAAGAATGTAAAGGCCTAGTTACTACTTTATTGACCATTCATGCATTATATTGTAGGGCTATGAAATTCGGAACATAGATGTATTAAATAAAGTGGCCATGGAGTCTATATTTGCTTATATTTGAAGGAGTAAATTCAAGGAAGTTCTGCCACAAATAAGCTGTTAAACTGTTGGAAATACTTGCCCTAAAATGTTCAGTTCAAAGATAGAAACACTGTTAACTTTGACCCCACGAGCAGGTTCCTCTAATAATGGATTTGATTTACAACTACTTTGAAAGACAAGAAACAAAGACTGCTTGTATTATAGACTTTACTTGTTCTATGTCTTTAAGTGAGAATTTAACAGAAATGCCACATACAGTGTAAAATATTGTTATTGCATGACATTACATGCTATAAAAAGAAAAATAATTTTCAGCCCTGTCATCCTGCTCTAGATAGAGATAAACGCAATCCATTCAAAGAGAAATATGAACTAGTGTTGTATATTCCTTTTAATCCATACACAAAACAGGTAGGCTTACATTAAAAAAACAGTATGGATGGGTAATATTAGCTGCAGTTTGGATTGGCCCCAGCAGAGAACAAGCTGATTGTGTAAAAATGTTTCCCATATAGCAGAATTGATTGATCAGATCGATCATATGTTATGCTCTGCTGTTGTAAATGTGATCCAGGTGGAGCGCCCCCCGTCACCCATGTCAATGGCTCCTCAGTCCTCTCTTCCCCCTGTGCCGCCCAGACTAGACCTGCTACCACACAGACCTCCCAATCCCCCCGGTGCCTCCAGCCCTGGGGCCACCACAAAGGTAACAACAAATACACAACAAAGTTAGCATCTTCTTTAGACAAGAGAAGACATCACAGTGAAAGTTCACAATCACGTAACATCTTCAATATGCGGTTTGATTGATTAGTTTATGTCTGAAAGGGTGTGTCATAGCCTGCAGGTATACAGGAAATCGTACTAGAAGACTCAGGGGATCTTTAACAATGTCTTAATGCGACTTCAACTTGCATTAGACTTCATTTTAATGCCATTTTTGTGTAACATAAAAGCCGTTTCAGTGTGCTCCAAAAGTTTGGCTGCTTAAGTATACCCCTCAAACTATCAAATAATCTGGTTTGTAGCTCAGCTTGATGTTTGTGGTCCTTTATCAGGGTTATATTTATACCTATTAATGCTAGATGCATTGAAACTCTACATAGTAATCTGAAAGTGTCTGCAGATGAGAAACATTTTACCTTGGGAAAAAAAAAAGTTTTTCATTTACATGATGTATATTGTTGATTATGATGATGAATGCATACACTATGGTCTTGTTGCTAAATGGATTATATCCATTTAGTGTTGCTAAATGGATTATTTCCTACAGCAGAGTTTTCACATCAATATTGTATGTAGTCTAAATGTGTTCCCTCCGTCTCTGTTTCTCCCCTTTAGGCAGCATCTCACCATAAAGACAAGCCTCTACCCCTCCCTCCAGCACTGAGGGATCTTCCCCCTCCACCTCCTCCAGATCGGCCACACACAGCTGGGGCAGCTCCTGATGGACGTCTACAGAGACGTCCTTTACCCTGCACTCCCGGGGAGACCTCTCGAGATAAGCTCCCTCCTGCACCTCCAAACCGGCCCCTGACTGACTGGAACTCTAGGCCTGTCCCCAAGGCCCCCACCTCCTCTTCATCATCCTCCTCCTCATCTTCCTCGTCCTCCCAAGTGTCTAGTCTTGGAGGGGACATTCGAGCAGGTGTCAGAGAACTTTCCAATCGACACTCCCTCCCCTTGGCGCTGCCCTCTGCTCTAGACACCCGCTCAGACTCACAGAAGATCAACAGCTCACTCAGTCTGGATCAGCAGCTGGTCAGAGGAACCACAAAACACTACACACTAAACTCAAGCTTTTTTAATGTGTATTCACGGGCTATAATTACAATTAGACATTATTCAAGTTAGTAGTAATTGTCCAAGAGAAACAAATGAAAGATCATGTGGATTTGAGTCAGAGTCATGATCAGATTTACAACACGTAAATGAAATAAGTTTTTATTTGTTAAATCCACATTGTCATAATGGCATTACAGTTAAATCTTTTAAAGTTTCTAACATTTCTGCTTCTGCATCTTTTTCAGAATTTTGCCACAGTAGCCGGTCAAGATTATGATAACCCCAAAGTCAAGCCGTCAGCCTCAGCCAATGCCATCTACTCATTGGCAATCAGGTACTTTGTACTGGCACTATAATGATGCTACATTCAGTGCTCTTAGGTTTTATAAATCCAGTTCTACCGTAAATATTCTTGGGTTGTTTGTTCTTAGGCCGCTTCAAGCCCTTAGGGCAGTTACAGGAGAGGAGGCACGGGACAGCGAGGAGGAGTCGGAGTACATGATCCCCTCCTCACGTCCTGTCCTGACCCACAGCACAGCGCCACCAATAGTGGAGAACCCACCAGTCCTGAGGCCGCCACAACCTCAACTTCCATCAGCACTCCAGACACAGAGCCAACCCTCCACACACAACTCAAGGTATTAAACACTGTGAATTCACTTCCAGTAGTACAAAAAATGTCTTTGGTGATAGTGACATACACAAACCTGCAGTTGATAACAAAACACTCTTATTTCATCATTAATTTTGTAGGATGGCATTAGCTGAACTAGAGGATGGACCTCAAATGTATGAAGCTATGTACAACATCCAGGCCAGGTCACAACAAGCCAGAGACTCAGGTATTTTGATTCACTAACCTTTCACTTACTAGGATTGGCTGAGTGAGGCCATTCAAGGTTGGCAGCATAAGTCACTTTCATATTCCATTTTTAATTTTGTACCTTTGTGTAGACGTTTCCATCATTAACCACTGGTGGGAAAAAAACTGACTCCGACCAGTCAATATAAATGTCTGAATATTAGTTTTAGTAGAGGATATAATGATTTGTATATGAACAAATCCAGACATATGCTAAGTCTGTATTTAACTTCTTGTAGTTCACTGTCTATCAGAGTCTGTAGTGCTAACAAATTGTTTCCCATACTTGCAGACTATTCAGAGTTACCCCCTCTGGCGATGGCTAATGGTCCCAGAGACCACACAGCTGAGGACAGAGAAGAAGAGGAAAATGGCTATGACTTCCCAAAACCCAGGCTGCCATTGCCCCCCGCTAGACGGACACTTTCAGAACTGGGAGGGTCATCTTCCTCCTCTTCATCCTCTTCGTCAAGCTCATCCTCAATGGCTGCTTTCAGCCGCTTTTCCTTAGATTCAGACGCTGGAGCTGCAGCAGGTAAGTAAAGTAATTGCTCAGTGATCATGATAAATACATTATCGTGTTTTTGAACAGTCTAGTTTGATACATTTACAAGTAAATACCAAGCAATGTAACTGTAAACTAAATCTACCGATACCCCCAAATTAAGGGGTGATTAACAATGCGCATGTAATGAAAGAGGTTTGTAACTGTAGCTTATGACCCACATCATCTAAGTTTACAGGAGACTTGGTCTGTAATTTTTGGGCCAACTTGCACATGTGCTAGATAAAGTTTATGTTCCAGGTAAATTAATGTCTGGCTGTCAGAAAGAGCTAAATGAAAATGACACTAACTCAATAGTTAGATACCTTTAGGGTAAGTAAGAAATATTTTTTGTTATTTTGGTTAAATGACCCTCTAAAACATGAGCTCTTTTATTGAGAGACTTGACATTTAAAAGTTTAAATTTTTAATGGTGGTTTTTATGGTAACTGGTTGCCAAGAATGGAAAATGGCACCCATCTGTTTTATAAAATCACTATATATTATATTATATTGGAACCGACTATATTTATAACAGAAGCCTCTTCAGGTCCCCCCCTGCCAAAATTATTTAAAATTGCTGATTAATCAATATCTTGAAGTTATACAAAGGCTTTGTGATAGAGAGAGCAGCCTGAAAATTTGACTTAAGTGTTTTGATGCTAACTGGTATGGAGCCATACATAATACAGCTTTTCCGGAAGCTCTCTGAAGCAGGGCTCTAATTTGGACTTTGATAAACTGCCATGAATCGATTGTCAGGCATCATTTGCTCAGGTTTGTGCAATCACAGTGTGCAAAGAAGGGTAAAGACTAAAAATTACAGAGAGCTGTTCACTTCAGTAACCTTTACACCTAGAAAAAGAAAAAGGTGATGCTTCCAGGATGTTGGACAAACCTGATGGTGAAATAACCATCTGTATCTCATAGTGAGCACTGAGATGTCCTGTCACTGACATCAAGGTTGTGCAGAGGTTTTACTAATGCAGCATTAGTGGCCTTAGCAAAACTCCATACTGTGTGGAGGAAATGCAAAGCAGGTGCAGGAGGAGCCATGGAGAGCTGGAGCAGAGCAGGGCTTCAAGGCAACATGGGAGGATTGTTTAGAGGATGTCATTGGAGTCACTGTCAAGGTTGATGGACTAGTGATGACGAAGAAGATATTTTGTGGTCAATAGTGCTAATATGAAGCATTTCAGCATTGAAAGACAGTTTTTTTTTTTTTTTTCAGGATAATCTCTTAAGCCCTAAGCAAGCTGACATTTAACCACCTAGAATGATTGCTGGGTGTTGGAGTGTTCCACTAAAGTCTCAAATCTTTGCATTTGAGGACCAATTAAGTTGTCAAGCACTGACATTATAATTGAACTCCTCATAAGCACTTGTTAAAGGTCAACCTCACAGACAGTCCACATGCTGCTTGCTACAGTGATCAAGAACTTCTTAAATTAAATTTGAATCACTCCAACATAATAAACTTTATTCACACTGACCCATATTGACTTTTAGGTTATTTAAAATGTATTTATTTGTATTATAAATAATAATAATAAATAATATATTCAGATTTAACTAAAGTATACTGTTGTGGACCTTGATATATACACTCACTCTCCCCACTTCTTCAGCCTTCTCAGAGCCGGTGGAAGCACCAGAGAGACCTCCAAAGCCCCTGCCCAGACGAATCAATTCAGAGCGTCGGTCCAGTCCTGTGCCGCCCATCCCTGCTCCACCCAGTAGTGGCACAACGGGAGGAGAAGCCAACCCTCTAATCAGTAGTGAGATAGAGCACCTCATGAGTCAGGGATACTCTTACCAGGACATCCAGAAAGCACTGATGATTGCACAGAACAATATCGAAATGGCCAAGAATATTCTCCGTGAGTTTGTCTCCATTCCCTCCACCGCTCATATTCTTACATAGCACACTCCTTGTGCCTCTCTTTCGTGTCTGCTCTCTCGCCCTAGCTTGGCCCAGCCTGGTTGGGTTAAGGTTGGCACTGGCCAGCCCAAAGCCCAAAGCCCATTGCCTGCAGCACTACCTCTGGTGCTGGCTGATGCCCTACGCCCCTGTGGATTTTAACTGGCTGTCACTCCAGCGAGCTCACAGCATCTCTGGGACTATGTGCCTGCACTCCATGCGCTTTCAACAGTGTCTGGCCTTCTTAAAACTGTTAAGGGCCTCTTCGTTTTCAAGAACATCTCCGTGGGACTGACTGAGCACATGTGGAGGAATGATGGGACGCCACATGACGCAAGACTTTCATAGGAATCCTGGGAAGAGAGATTCTTATCTTTGTCGAAGCCTCTTGCTGAAAATGTAACCAACACCTCACAAATAAAACTAAAAATGTATGTCTATATGAAAATTTAATATATGAGTAAATATATATTAAATGTGTGTAATATATACAGTACGTGCATATACAGCATGTGAAAATGATTTCAGCTTTGAGGGTCGCTGTTGGTACAAGCGATATGCGTAGACAGGGACCAGATTCAAGGCAGGTTTGACCCTCTGTCAGACTAAGGGATGTGAGAGAATGGAAAAGTACATGTGAGGAAGAGTCACCATGTTTTCCTCACAAAGATGTGTTGGTCAGCAGCAGCTTAGAAGACATGCAGCAGAGCCTTTCCGTGATGAATTCAGTCTGTTATGGCCTTTGATTAACAACTTTGCTTTGGTACTTTTTTTTTTTTTTATAAAAAGACATCCTTGTTTTGTCGTGTTGTTTTTCTTTTAAAGTAGCATGACGATGGTTTCAGGTCTAGACTGTTGTCTGGCAGTGTGTGTGTCCATATGTAAATGTGTGTTTGTGTATGTGAGCATGCCTGTGTGCGTGTTTGCCAGACCTACTCCTCATGATCTGCTCTCAAATGAACCCCTGTTCCTGTACAACATGAATGTGGAATTACAGTCAGTATACTCAGACTCGTGTTCTGTAAACGTACTACTGCTCTAACTCATATGGCAGGGCCTAGTGTAGCTGTAGAGTCTGGCAGTGCGATTATTAGAGGACGTACTAATGTCAACAACCCTGCAGTACCAGACAGACTAGTGTTGTGTGATCCGTGGTGGCTGAAACGTTTTCGTCTAACTTCATTGGCTGGCTGATCGGGGTTCCTGCCTCCAGCTCAGTCCAGTGTTATGAAACAAACAAAATGTTATTGATTTACTTTGGTAATATATTATTGTAATATGATCATGAATATTGTTATTATAATTAATTCAGAAGTGCTTCACTGCTGCTACTATTGTTAGTGCTAAACAATTAAGCCTTAAATGTACATTTGTGAATATTGTGTTTAACCATCATCCTGTTTCTTTAAAGTGACAGTATCACCCGTTTCTCCAGTTCGTAATGTAGCATACTTGAAAGTACAAACGGTTTGTGAGATTGCAGCCCTCTCAAGCTGTCAACTCTTCAGTGTTTTAAAAATTTTTTGTTTTGTTTTTTGTTTTTAGGTAGACTGTATAGTAACAGTAATAAAGCAAACAAAATGCTTTGGGTGTGGAAACCAGCCATTTTGTAATAGATTCAGGCTTCTTTCACATCGTTTCCTTTCTCCATGGAGTTCGCCCCACTGAAAGGATGAGGCTTTTAAAAAAGTAGGCTCATGGGTTTGCTGGCCCACCCCCCAAGTCTACATTGAAAACAGTATTTGGGCTGACTGTAAGAACTAACTCAGGAATAACGTTTATTTAAACACATGGCGTTCACCCTGGCTGTCAAAAAAAAAATGGAGGAGACTCATTGGCATAGACAGTAGCTCACCTTTCAGCTGCCTGTTTATCCAGGTGACATGTAGCCAAACGTATCCGCTTAATGAAGTCACACAAGTAGTTTTTTTTTTTTTTTTTTTTTTTTTTTTGGTCGCATTATAACTTGCACATTGTTATGATTTCCAATATTCACAGGACTAGAGACAGCAGCTTCATTTCCAGGTACTATGAATGAATAAGAAATGAATGCAAGGAGCTTTTAGGTACATTGACTTAAACCTCTCCCAGCATATGAAGAATGTGTTTTGTTTTGGTTTTTTTTGTTTTGTTTTTTTTTGGGAGGGAGCAGATGATATGTCAATAGATATTCAGCCCTAGCTTATTCTGGGTAATGTTGTGTATTGACTGGAACCTATCTCCACACTGTCTGGCCATCCTCTAGTTCTTTTGTTTCTGTTCCTAGTTGCCTTGAGAAACTTCTTGAATGATGGGTAATGGATGGGGAGAGCCCTAATCCACATTACTGTACCAATGTTTTGTTGATGTTTTGGACAACAGCATCGTTGTGTATTATTTACCTTTCTTATTTTTGTTTTGTTTTTGCGCAGTATACCAATTTGTGCTTTGATACTGTCACTCTAAAGAAAAGCTAATTGTATAAAGTTAGTGATATGAAAAGAAAAAAAATGCTGTTTTATTTCCTTTTGCATTCCTGTACATGTATTTTGTTCCAAAGGTTTTGTTTACTTATGTGAATAATTCTGTGAGCAGTGCCATATGTTTAGAAAGCCTCACCGTGTTTAGAAAAAGGCCTTGTTTTTGAAGAGTTTGTAGGTATTGATCTGTACCTGTTGATCTCTGAAGGCAGGATTGTGCAGTATTGCTTGTATTAATCTGTCCTCTCTGAATCATCAGCCGCATTAGGCCTCAACTATGAGAACAAGCGCTGGTTTGTGTCCCAGATCAGTTCTTAGCCTCAGTTATGCTTGATGCCTGTTGCGTTAAGTCCCTCTGCTGGGGTACTTCAACTTTCTGCCAGAAGAGGAAGCTGTTGTTCCATGTAGCCGCGTTGCTTCTCATCAGTAAAAGGCATTCATTAACTTTTTGATGGTTTTTAAAGCTCATATCACTTTGGAAGTATGCACAGTGCTGTTAATAAAATGATAAGCAAAAGACATCACTTCTTTCTTCTATAAATGCTTATTCATGTCTGTCTTTTAGATGAATTTACACGAGAACTATGCCAAGTAAGAACTAAACAATTTCTGCATAGAATAAAACGAGCAGTCAAAGACATTGTGTATCATACAGTTAATAACTTATTGAACACTTAACTCTCTGAAAATATTCATGCACTTTATAATGCATTAATAATGAAAGAAAAACTGACTGTTGATTCTGTGGTGTGTGTATATATATATATATACTTGTGTATATATTTTATGCTTTTTAAGATGTCAAAAACCACAGCAAACATGACATGGCAGTTTTCAGTTTTGAGATATGCTCACTCAACGACTGGGCACTTAGTGGAATACAGGCACCATTTATGTTATTTATACCTATGCTTTTCGTGCCTTGATAAGTCAAAATGTGCCGTGAGTGTCTGCTGGAGTGAAGCAGGAGGACAGATCAAAAACGCAAATGGGATGAAGGCAGATTTGACAAATCCCGATTTTGAAGATGATGCAACTAAGTGTGGTTAACAATAAAGAACAGCATAGATTCAGAAAACAAACTTCTCGCAAGGAGCTGCAGACATGTTCAGGTCTTCAGTACAGTTTATATCTTGTAACAGATGGTCTCAAAAGGTTCAGTGATGTATTTGGTAACTGCATTAAAAAAGTCAAATTTGGTTTGACTGCCTGGCTATTAGAACAAATCAGTATCGTATCTGAGCCATTTTTTTAAACTTAATAACTTAATCAACCTGGCTTCTGTGCACCAACATGATAACATGCTGATCTGTGTCTACACGAGCAAGGTGAGGGTGGTTTATGTGAGCATGTTGCCTGCATGAACACTTTATTTACAAGCAAGTCGGTTCCAAATACGCTTTCTAGAAAGTTGCTATTAGTTATAGTAATAATAGATATGTCCTTAAAATGTCTGCTTCAGTTAAGACTAGAAAAATAGTTTATTACTCTTAACACTGGAAACTTAAATCTCTGTATATTTTTATATGTGTGCCTTGAGACAAATTTTAGGCAGATTTAGTTACACAACACTAATAATTATCATTATTTTTTCACAAAGTATCTAACTTGAACAGACACATTTTCAGTTCCACTTTTTTTTTAAGTCAATTTTTATTTGGCATAATTTGCAAAAACTACAAACAATAAATTTGTTGGTAAATGGTTTTGAATGTCATCACTGACATTAATTTTACATTTTACAACTCCAAGACATTAAAAGGGATTTCACAAATTTCAAACATCCAAAACATTTTAACATGGGTATTGCTTAAAAACAGCACAAACAGAAAACAGAGGATAAGAAGCGCAAATATGACAGCTGCTCAGAGCATCCTGCTTTGTCTTCCAACTTGATTTGCATGTGTGGAGTCACAGTCATTCCCCCTCTGCAGCAGTCATGTAACAATGTGTCAGCATGAAATTGCATTTAAACGATTAGTGTGTGTCAGTTTAAAGCATCGCATCTGAGGGGGATTCTGTGTCTCTCTCTGATCCGACAGATTATTTCAAGTGTCAGTCACAACATGAATGAATTCATTAGTTCATTAAACAGAAATATGTCTTTTCCTTAAAGGAAGTCGACTTCCGGCTGTGAACCATATTTTAAAAAAGGACCAATAATCTGTTTTACCTTCATTCTTCTTCCTGAAAAAGGAACAAAAATCACACACAAATAATATCTATTCAGAGTCACATTCAACAAAACAATGGTTTCACATTAGAGAAACACAACTCCATTAAGAGAAACAAAAAAATAATAAATCAGTGCACTGAGCATTAAATATGAAAATAACTAAGCACAAAATGTGGAGTTTCTACATGAATGTAATTTAAGGCATCTGCATCTTTTAACCTGACTGTTGGCAAAGCTTGAACTCAAACACACACAAGATATCAAAAATAGACTGTGGGGTAAAGAAACTAACGTAACAAGAACTCCAAACGATGTTAACCTCTCTAAATCAAATCCTGAACAGATTATTCACCCGTCTTGCAAAAATATATTTTCTTTAATATACACAAACTGGGGTGTGTAAAGACAGAGGTGAAAAAAAAAAAGTGAATGATGCGATTAAATGACCTTAAAGGTTGTTTTCAGAGCTTAAAGGCTATATTTTGGGCAAGGCTGGAACCGGTTGTAGATGGGTGCATCCCAGAAGATTCAGTGTACAGACTTGAGCAAAGGAGAAAACAGACAAAAATATAAAAACAAGAGGGATAAAACTACCTACGTTCTCCCTACTCTCCATGAAGAGCACCAGAACAAAATATAACACTATCTGGTCATTTATTTTTGGTTGTTTTTTTCATTCTGTTATTTTAAATAAAGAAATATATACACAGATTATAATATATACACGAGCTGTTTCATACTTCTCTTCGGTGATTGCTTTGCCTGAGGTGATGCTTTGTCAGGTATAAAAAAAGTCCCTGGTCAACTTTGTGCTCTAATAATTGTTCTACAGATGATCAGCAGTTTACAAGGCTCTTTGGTTTGAAGGCGGATGATTTATTGGCAGACTGATGTCATGAAGTGATCATATCACTTCTCATTAAAGCTTGAGTGCATTCAAAGAGAAATGTGCTGGGTTGTAAAGGACAGGAAGCAAAAGCTGCAGCTTGGAATGATTTGAGCCTCAGTCATCCATCAGAATATTAAATGACAATAACTGAGCCTTTCCATGACACACAGCTCTGGAAAAAATTAAGAGACCACTCCAAATGTTTCTTAAATCAGCATCTCTACATGTCTGGCAGCCGTTCCATCCCAGTGTCTGTTGAATTTCAACACAAGCACAACTCATTCTACTTAATGATCAGGTGATCACCTGAACCAAACCTTATTTAATGAGAAAAAATTAAAAAAAAAAACATTGCTGTGGTCATCACTGTCCTTCTGCCATAGAAATTAAAATAAAATTTCAAAGACTACAGTTCATAAGAACAAGGTCAAGCAGCAGACATTGGGGACAACAAAGCTACAGACCGGCAGAGGGAGAAAACAATTCTCCACTGACCGGGATGACCGCCAACTCATTCGAATGTCACTCAACAACTGTAGGATGACATCGAGTGACCTACAAAAACAATGAAGTGCACGACAAGAACCGTTCGAAACAGGCTCTTAAGGGCAGGGCTAAAGTCGTGCAAAGCTAGAAAAAAGCCTTTCATCAATGAGAAACAAAGAAGAGCCAGGCTGAGGTTTGCAAAAGACCATAAGGATTGGACCATAGAGGACTGGAGTAAGGTCGTCTTCTCTGATGAGTCCAATTGTCAGCTTTGCCCAACACCTGGTCATCTAATGGTTAGACGGAGACCTGGAGAGGCCTACAAGCCACAGTGTCTCACACCCACTGTGAAATTTGGTGAAGGATCAGTGATGATCTGGGGCTTCAGCAAGGCTGGAATTGGGCAGATTTGTCTTTATCAACAGCGCATGAACCCATGTTATCCTGGAAGAAAACTTGCTTCCTTCAACAATGTGAACGACTGGTGGAGAGCATGCCAAGACACATGAAAGCTGTGATTGAAAATCAGAGTTATTCAACTAAATATTTATTTCTGAACTCTTCCTAGGTTAAAACATTACTATTGTTTTGCTTAAAAATGATAATGAACTTGTTTTCTTTGCATTATTTGAGGTCTGAAAACACTGTGGCTTTTTTGTTATTTTGACCAGTTTCTGCATTTTCTGCAAATAAATGCTCTAAATCACAATATTTTTATTTGGTTGTCAGTACTTTATGGAATAAAACAAAAATGTTCATTTTACTCAAACACATACCTATAAATAGAAAACCAGACAAACTCATAATTTTGCAGTGGTCACTTAATTTTTTCCAAAGCTGTAACTCTGTGATAATGCTCTGATGGAAGGCAGGTCTGAGCCTGAGAGGGGAGAACAGGAGCAGCTGTTGGTGTGTCTGAAGTCACCTCGTCACCTCTGCACATCCAGGTATTCACCACCCTTTACTGCAGAGTGCAAACAAACATTACAACACAGATCAGCAGAAAAATTATCTTTAATCTGAGCCAGGTCAGTGTAAGATTAGATCTTTACCTGGTCGGTGGGAAGTTGTTTTTCGCCATTGGCACCGAGGAGAATCGCTTCCTCTGTGTTATCGCTCTTCATTTCCACCACAATGTCTTTGTTGGACTTCTCTTTGGTGCTGCCAAACCAGGGACATGCTCAAGTTAGAAACATTAATTTTGCCATATCCTGTTAAACCATAATGAATGATTAGAGCTGGAAAGGTGAGTATTTTATGTGATTTTGTGTGCATACACCATCCAGTGTTTAAATGTTTTCACAAAAAAATCAATTTTTGCAAATATGATGCATTGATTCAGTGACCATGACTGATGAGATGACGTGAGCTGGCTCTATGGTCAGGATAGAGCACTTGATTTTGTCTTCCGCACTTTGCACAAAGGGCAGAATTTTGCATTCAAAAGTAAAAAAAATCAGTTTTTACAGTGAAACGCTGCTGTTATAACTGAGGCCTTGTAAACTCATTGAAGACTGTCATATAGATTGAGCCATATCTCACAGCTCTCGGGATGATTACTTTTTTAGAGCATATTTTAAGAAACATCAAGTTACTCTCATTGCACTCACAGGTCTTGCTTGCCAGATCGCCCACAGATCTTGCCCTTTTTGTAGAGGAAGTAGAGCACACTCCCTAAGATGGCCAGCAACAGGATACAGATAATGATGACCGCAATGATAGCACCTTTACCCTCTGGTGGAGAAGAAGCACAAGAACAACCAGAGGGTTACTGACTGTAATTAATGAGATGCTGGCATGTGGCTGGAGAGTCAGCCTCAGGATTGCATTGGGCAGGCTGTGCAGCATTTCACAGTGTGTAGAAACAGTAGGTAGCATTTTGCAGTGTGGCTAAATAGAGCACAGCAGTAGCATTCTTCAGGTGACTTAAACCTGGCAACCTGAAGAAAGGAAGGTGCACAGTCATTCAAGAATGTAGGAGAGGCATGCTTATACAACAGCCAGACAACAGGGAGAGGTGATTAAGTAATCAATAATAGTTTGATGTTCACCGAGAGGTGGTGGTGGGGTGGGTGGGTGATTGGGGGGGTCTCATGAAAAGCAGGTGCTGTGAAGGAGAAGTGGAAGGAAGCTTTTTGCCTTGAGATTGAGACGGGAGGAATAATCTGCAGCAATTTAACATACAAACCTTTCTTGGTTGTATTTGGTGGGAGAATTGTTTCTGTTTTAACTGAGGAAAAACCACAAGAATAATCAGTCGATGGCTAGATGTTTTAAATAGACACACACATTCAGGAGGCAGCTTAGAGCAAAGGCGTGAACTGAATCCAATAAATGTTTAATTTGAGAGGATCTTATCTGTTATTTCAAACTAAACATCTACTCTGACTGTGGTCAGTAGCACAGCAGTCATTTCCCAGAGCTACAGGGCCAAGTGGCCCTGTTTAATCTCATTTAACCAACCTTTTGCAAGAAACAACAACCCAGAACAGTTTTTCTCTGAGGGGCTGGATATTTCTTGACATGACGTAGAAGAGAGAGGGGATGCAGAGGAAGAGAGAAAACACAAGGCAGCAGCCATAATCGGAGTCAGGAGACTTGCTCCGAGTGCATTTAAAACATCAGCTGCTTTCTAGAGTCACACTGTTTTCATGTGTGTTTGTGGCTGTGTGCTGTATATGTAGCTGTACGCCATAAGGCTAACAGGGATGCTCATTACTCATAATGGTCCTCTTTGCAGAAGGTAAACCATGTCAGTAATTTTGATCTAACTTAACTGACTATTTTTCTGGGTTAGAAACCTCATCTCGTGCTGCCAAGTTTTCACTTTCACATAAGCAACAAACAACATAGCATAGCAACAAATTAGTCAATAAGAATCCTGCAGCAATCCTTGCAGCGATAACAGGCCTGTGTTATATTACCCATTTAATACTATAAAAACTTGTGTAAACAACAGTAATTTAATCATTGCCATCACTGCTCAACAAAGCTGTATGACCTCTCAGTCACACCAATATGTAACTGCTGTAGCCTTCACATATAGTCTAGTTTTACTCTCTCTCTCATTCTTTCTGCCTGACTCACCAAAAACAGACTATGAATAAAAGGAAACCACCTAACACCAAATGTGCAGATGATAACTGAGGTATCTTTTTCATTTCTCAAATCAACATTTTTATGTGATCTCAGTTTATGTAGTGATTTTGTAACTTCTGTGTAGTTGATCGGAGTCTGGTGTTGATTGCACTGCAGCCTGCCTGTGGTCTTACCTGTGGCAGAAGATATGGTAGTGCTAGTGGTGTTTTTTGTGGTGGCTTGTTTTGTGGTCTGTGTAGCTGAAAACAGGTAGATGGACAGAAGTGAGGAATCTCCCTGGGGGAGGAGGGGTGAACATTGAACAGCCAAAGAGCTTCACCTCCAAAACAACAAAGACAACACTCACTGAGACATCCAAAATCACAGGCAAGACATTACAGCACGTGACAGAGAACAATGTTTCCAGAAGAAGTAAAAATAAACAAAGAAATGACAAAGACAAGAAGTGGAAGAACAGAAGGAAAGGGGGGAAATGAGGAGGACAACAGGTAGAGACATCCACACAGAAACACAAGGCAGACATTGGGGAACTCACTGGCTTTGATGCTGAAGGTCAACGCATCGGCACCAAACTCATTGGAGGCACTGCAGGCAACAGTGAGGTCAGAGGTGACCTTGACACTGACCACACTCTGAGAACCCTTTTCAGTTTCTTTTTTGAAGGTTGGCTCCAGGACCTGGCACAAAAACACACAGTTAAAGGCAAAGAGAAAAGCTGGTTTCTTTTTCTTCAGCATTGCAAGAGTCGCAGAGACGACTGCAGCTCAAAAACCTCCCATCACAGACTGAAGCAGCTCGCAGAGATTTATTTTCACTGACAGTTTTATCAAAGTCAGACCAGTGGTATTACACTTAAATCAACAAGACTAATCTTAAGAACCATAGCTCAGTAAAGCTGTGCTTAGAGATGGGCTGAATGCTAATACTAGCATTGTATTGTGCTTACAGTTACCATGCATATCTAAGGTATACCACATTCACCATTTGGGTTTAGTGTGCTTGCATGCTCACATTTGATTGATTTGATATCATTAGTTCTTTGTCATGAATGAAAGAAAGTATCGACATGTAAATATTTTGACCTCATACTGGTGCTACCTCTGATCAAATGAGCACACATTCACAAAAGTGCATTTCTCTTGCAGCTGATCAACAAGGCGACGCTTCCTTCTCCTGTACCTTTCCATCAGAGGTTGTCCAGGTCAAGCTGGGAACAGGGAAACCTCTGGCAAGACAGCTCAGTTCCACTGACTTCTCAAAACTCTCCTCTATCTCCGTGTTGTCCGGCTTTATGATCTCTGGTTTGCCTGGAGACAGAGGAGTGAGAAAAACAATGTTCTCCAATGATCATACCTGTTATAACTACTGTACCTTTTGCAAACACACAAATGCTGCATACTTAAAAACTGCCTCACTGCCCAGACAATAAAGTGAAACTACGCACTCTATCGCAGAACGCAAGATTGCATTATACTCTAACTTATAAGTTACAGTAACCTATATTGTATAAATTTATATTGCATTATTATTTCTCCAACAATACTAATGAAAGTATTGTAATTTTCTGTGTCTGTGAACAGACTCACCGTTAACATTAACATGAAGAGTGCCACTGGTCTCCATTCCCTCAATCTCAGGAACTGTCACCACACACACATACGTCCCTGCTGTGTGGAATGTAGCATCCTTCAGGATCAAAGTGTGACCCTGTGAAACCTCCTCTCCGTTCTGCACACACCAGGGCAGAAAAGGGCACATTTAACACACACGTCTAAGAACATCTACCTATGAAACAGTGCACTAGATTTTTTTTTTTTTTTTTTAACTCTGGTCTGCTCATCCTAAAAATGAATTAACTTATTTTCTCAAGATAAGACAAAACAACCTGACAGACATGGGCCACCAGAAAATGAGTCTAAGTAAAAGAAGGAATACCACAATGTAACGTACTCTGTTACAAATAAACTTCATGTATTCAAAATATTATTTCAGCTTTGTAGAGTGGACCATTGAAAAAAAGAAAAAAGAAAAAACTATATTATTTGATTATGATTATTGATACTGTAATGCAGGTATCACTTAAATGTAATGTTGATTTTTAGATGACTCAATAGCTCAATAAAATCATTGCCCTATAATAATACATCGGAATTTATTTGATAATCATATTTTGTGTTATTATATATTTCTATACTTGCAAAGTAACTGGTAACTACAATATAAAGTAAAATCTTTGGATCTGAACTGTAGTGGATCACAATTATAAAGTAGCAGAAAATGAAACTCAAGTAAAGTAGTACCTCAAAGCTGTGCTCATTTAATGATTTGGTAAATGTACTTTTGTAGGGTGTCATTATGTACTTTCTGCCAATAAAGACAACTGGTATGGTCTGGGGCAAAGCCGAACTTCACCACCAAGGTTCACTTGCAATACTGCACAAAAAACTGTGAGGTGTGTGTGTGTGTGTGTGTGAGTGTGTGTGTGTGTGTGTGTGTGTGTGTGTGTGTGTGTGTGTGTGTGTGTGTGTGCGTGCGTGCGTGCGTGCGTACATGCGTGTGGTCAGTGTCTGACCTTAAACCAGACTGTGTGTGTCTGGAGAGAAGAGAGGGCATTGCAGGTGGCTATCAGCACTTCTCCTTGAGCCATTACAACAGTTTCTTTGGGAGTCACTATAGCAGGATCCAGATCTACACACGCAGCAGAGAGATAAACAACAAAAAATAATACAAGCTGGGGACATACAGCCATACAGGAGGTAAAAACTATTTGCTGTCATGATCACAAATCAGATCAGCACATATTCCTTACAGTTGACAAGCACTGTGACATTTCCAGAGACTTCATCAAGGGTGACCAAGTCCAGAGAGGTACACTGGTAAACTCCACTGTTTTGACGGGTCACATTATGCAACACTAACATGTTGGTGTCTAAATTTTGCTCCACCTATAAAAAGACAAGGTAATCTGATCAACACAAAAACATGTAACTTTTAACAGAAAAAAGTTTTTTAAAGAGCTTCTATCTATCCGTGTGATACACTCAAAAGCTCTGGAAGAGCTACTAATGGATCCTGTGATGAGAGGCAAAGTAGGCCTAAACAACAGTATGCTGCAGCCTTTGGTGCACAAATCATGAGCACAAAAGTGTTGATTTTCTTACAGTTGCATGTGTGATTGAAAGGCTTGATGGCGTATTGCCATTGTCATGGCAGTGAAGCTCAACTGAGTCACCCTCCTTGATTTTGCCCTTGGGTGACTCCACCCACACACTTACGGCTGTGGAGGGGTCTAAAAACAAAGAGAGAAAGTCAAGGTCACAACAGGTCAGGTTAAGTTGTATATGGTTTGTGTGATGAGACAACCATGACTACAACTAATGCACGAGGCTCAAGATTATCAATCCTTCTTACAAAACTCAGATTTGTCAATTGTTTCTTTAAATGTAAGGTCATTAGTTCTAATTAAAGGAAATATTAGAGGCAAAGTATACAGCAGTATATTAGACAGGGAGACTTTCAAATAATACTAAAGCTATAATAGTTATCATATAGTTGCTTAGAGTAAAAAACTTTTCCTCTGTTTGTTAGAAGTTACCATCGTAACCCTGAAATCCCACGGTTAAAGCTGAAGTTTCCTTGCTAACCTCAAATCTTGCTTGATAGTACAGACTTCAGCTGTCAGTGCCTGATCTGGCCTTAATCCTGAGAAGTTTGTGAGCTTTGTGTGTTCAAACTTAGTGGTAATTAAAAAATGTGTTAGCTAAGTTTTAGACCTATCATTTAACTCCCATATGTATATAACAAAAAAAAAAAAAAAGAGGCAGATAGATAGTAAGAGAGAGAAACCCTGGATTTCATTATTTTTCTACAGTTTTTCAGTTAGGAATATGTTATGGTTCATTATGATGAGCTTTAAAAATTCTTGGGCATGGAGAGAGTTTATGCTCTTACAATTAGTGTCCAGGTTTCCCTTAAACCAGGGATGTAACCCTAGTGTTAGGCTCCTATATTTTTAAAGAAATAAAACATGCAGATTAACACAATTCAGTTCATGTGTGTGTCTGTCTTCATGTGAAACTCACAGAATACAGTGATGTTGACACGATTGGTCTCTATCATCCTAATTCCTCCAGGAACAAAGTAGTTGACTTCACAGTAGAACTGAGCATCCTTGTCCTCCTTCTTTACCTTCATGCTCAGCTCACTCTTCACTGAATACAGACCACTGGATTCAGTAGTAGTGCTGGCCAGGACTGTCACCTCTGGAGAAAAAGCATGTGCAAACACAACAGGCAAGGGGAAAAAAAGCACACGAAACCACTTTGTGAACAACCAAAAATAGCAGAGAAATGTGTTGTAAATGTTAATGTGAATGCGTCTCACCATCAGGAATCGTGTGCAGTGGAGTGTTGCCCCTGTACCAAGTGATGTTTGGCTTGGGAAAGCCATTATTGACCTCACAGACCCCAATCTGTGGGAGAACAAATTCCAAGAATTAAACTATAGCCTGGTGGTCATGTCATTGTTTACATACTCTGATGTTCAAAGCTTGTTTACCTTGGATGGGCTGTCTTCGTTGACTGAGAACCCTGATTGAGCAACATCAATGGTAGGAAGGCCTGGTGCTTCTACATAGGATTTAAGAATTGAATTAAGAACTTAACCAGAATTACCACTGACAGTTGTATGTCTCCAGCTCTTTATTCCAGATATACAAAGGCAAAAAAAGAGATTTATGTATTCTGGCAGGTGAAAGTTTCTGAATCTTACCAAACACCTTAAGATTTGTACGTCCCTCTCCATTCCCATCTGTTAGACCTTTGATCAAACAGATAAATTCCCGTTCATCCTCCACCCGCACATTGTCGATAGCCAACACCACCTGTCCACTGGCTCCAGTACCGTTCACACTGATCCTGTCAGTGAACGGTGTGCCCCTCTCTACAATCTTCATAGTGCTATCCTGGAAGTAGATGTTCTGTGTCTCACCTGGCCGTGTCACCTAAAGGTTGGAGGTGGAGCAAATCTTATATCACAGGCATAGAAACATTATACTTATCTGTGTATGTGTGCACCAGGCTTGATGAAACTCACATAGCTCCACATTATGGTTGTCCCACCAATACCATCATCTGATGTGAACATGCAGGTGAGCCGGGCTGTATCTCCCCTGAACGCCTCCACTCTGTCCTCCATGAACACCTCCACAGTGGCCCATGCTGAGAGAGAGTGAATATGGTTGTACGTCTTTATCATTTAACATGTTTTAATCATTCATTATCATTCATTCATCAGCTCTGTAATTTTTCATCCAAACAAAGAAAATCTGTGGAATTGGACTTCTTTCTTTTTCTAAAAAAAAAAAAAAATCAAGTTGAGGTTTTAATGTATTCTCATCACTTTTCACAAAGATAGACAGATCATTGGGGATTGCTGAACCAGCAACATCACATGTTGTGCCAGTCAGACCAACGTAACAAATGTAGGAAAAGTGATGAAAATGTGGCATTTATGTTTGTGTCATGTAGTAATTTGAGGAATGTGCTTCATGCATGTCACAATTTATTTACAAAATTAATACTTTTATCAATGCACCAACTTTTCCACTTAGAAGTTTGTGTAACCACTTGTCTTTTTTTATATATATATTTTATATATTTCTTATACACATCT